>JARFJB010000966.1:1745000-2042500 GCA_036346205.1 Vesta saturnalis | reverse complement strand
AAAAAATTACTTTCGCTGGTAACAGGCTATAAAAACGAATTCCTACAAATTTATAACTCTTTCCACTTCGCGTCAATCTTATCTGAGGCGGTCGTGAAAGAGTGTTGTAGCGAGTATTGTGCTTAAGATTGTTGGTGCCAGTTTCTAAAGACCAAATATTTTTCTTTGTGTATGTTAAAATTTGTAAAATATACAGGCAAGGAAGTGTTAAAATATGTAGGTCTTTAAATGCTTGCCGAGAATCTGTTCTGTAGTTTAGGTTACACAAAATACGTATCGCGCGTTTTTGTAATCTAAATAAATGTATCTATCCACTACTTCTACCCCAAGCGATGATACCGTATGTATTGTTAGCCAACATTGTACACTGATTATTCCAAAGTAGCTTATAGTCAGATTCAATGCCCAAACATCGTACCCTTTTATTACTTTTTTGGAAATTATTTTTCTTAAGCGTATAGTTTAATTTTTGCGTTTTACTTTTATTTAAACATAAACCATTGTTACCAAACCAGGCCTCTGCATTCGCTAAAGCCGTATCCGATTGATATTTTAACTTTCTTTCATCATTATCAGTTTGAACAGAAATGTTTTTAAAAGAAAAGAATTAGTAACAAATAACTAAAATCTTGCAATAATAATCACCCATAAACCATGATTCAGTAAAAAAACTCGTATCACTCATGCTCTTCTCCTTCTTTTATTTTTATTTCTTCTGTTTACAGCTTTGCCTTACTAACCTGTCTTTCTATTTTGCAGTTATAATAATGATACCTAAACATAATCATTTTTGTTGTTACTATCATACATAATATTAGCGGTTGAGTGGAAGATCAAATACGGATATATGATCCAGGTCTGAAGTACGCCGTTTAGGAATTTTTTTAAATTGCATTTGTTGTACATACCAAATTTAAATGTAATTGCATCTTTACGCTACTGTGGTTGGTTGCCTAATAAAGACAAATTATTATTATGGTTTAATTCGCTCTTTGGCGGCTTCTTATATCGCAAGTTCAGTATATTTATTTGTGGATCACAAAGATACATCTGCATTTACAGTTGTTCAAACAAATAAAAGAAATTGCCGTAAAAATAATTATCTCTGTAATAAATTGGATATATAAAGGGCTTTTTGTAAATCCATTAATGTATATATCAAACTAGTTGCCACTGTTATTAACCACTTGGCTTTGGTTAAAAATATTACACCACTAAACTTGTGCAAATATAATTCGAAAATAGATGGTTCGTTGAAATTTGGCGACTATGAAGTTGCTGTACTAAGGAGCACGTTAGGTAGATCCAAGGGTATTGATGTCCATCGTTTAATTACTGAAAAGGTCAATTGCGCGAGAATTACCTATACCGCTGTAAAAAGGAAAGGGAGAGATTAGAGTAAACAATTGTGAGAATTAAGGTAATTACTTTCCTATGTACATTTTTTTTTTGGTCATCTTAATAAAGTATTTTTGTCACACGGACGAATACGCTTTATTTTGTTTATAGTTTCGCATAAAATCCTTCAGACGATTAAGTCAATTTTACAAAGTGTATTCACCCGTATTTCGTAACATACATAATGTGCGTTATTTTTAATTTATTCTGAACACTGTATACCAAAATTCATATTTCGAAAATTTGTTATACGTTTTCGACGTCATTATTACTCCTTTAAGGTGTGAATTAAAATTTAAGGCACTTAAGGCCCATAGATTTTGAATCTTGCAAGAGTCACCCGGTTTAATTATTGGATTTTATTTGGAAGATTGCGCTTTACTCCCCCTTCGGGAAAAGAACTGATTATGTTATGAAAACTGCATCAATATCCTGATTGTTTATTTTATGACTACTATTATCACAATATATGGCTATAATGAATTTGACAGTATTATTTCGTTACCGAGTGTAATAGAATATGACCTCATTCCTTTGTCATCGCGTCATTATTATTTACGTGGTACCAAATATAAGTGATAAGTTATGTTGATAATGTTGAAGTTACCGAGAGGTTTATTTGTTTTATGGGAATTGTTGATTTATGCAACTTTACAGCGTCAACGTTCAATTATTTTTTCATTTTGATAAAACTTTAACGTAACAATTAGTGAAAGCTTTCTCTATTAGATTATTTGCAAATCTTTAGTTTTTTGATATGGTTTTATTCTAATACATGTTTCAATAACATTTAACGTAACATAAATATAGAGGATAAGATTTATGACCGATTATCTGGTATATTAGCATATCATATGCTTTGATTGCCTGAAAATATTTTGAAGATTTTCACGAAACATCGAACCAAGGCTGTCAATCTACTGATTCACCTGGTTATGTGACAAATGTAAGCAAGTTTTCTTTTGTTTGGAACTTCGTTCTTAATTACTCGCATTAAAGTATTTCGACCCCTGTATTGACGTTTATAACATTCTGGAGCTCATATGACTTATGATTTGCCCCCATTGTGTCCTATATTCCAATTAGCTACCAGTCCCTTCCTTATCTGTTACTTCAGATCTACTACCATTTTCACCCTGTAACAGACTAATTTAAGTGTTTGAAGAGGTCAGTGACGTAAGGTCTCTCAGTATTTCGGAATACTGGTGCAGCAGTTTTGATGTTATAACCTCGGCCACATCTAGTGGAGAGATATTTAGAAATCCCAAATGAAATTTTGTTCCGCCGGCAGCATCAGGACTTGTTTTAAATGAAAATAGAATTAATGAGGTATGCGGTATAATATAAAATTTATTATCATCCGCTAATCACCACCATATTTTAGTAAATAAGTAATAAAGAACCAATATTTACAATTGACGGGATTATCTATTGAGTATTTTGAGGTTTATGTAGTTATGAAAACAACTTTATTTAAACGCAAAGGATATTTCGAATTAATTTCCTCCACAATGTTTTACATAAAATATTACGGATTTACGTGTGCGAAGCATTATCAATGTATAATAGAAATTTGTTTGTTTTTACCTATGTGTTACTTACGAGAGATTGTTCTAAATTGCTACTGTTCATAATTCATAAACTTGATTTCGGAGTAATTAGTTTAAGCAAACAACTATAACTCTATTTTTATATTTTATTGCGGAATCTGAATTGTTTGTAATTTCCTTCACAATTTAGATGGAATAATGGGACTCCTTGCTCACCGGATTCTTGACAGTAAAACAATCCACATCATTACCCCTAACTCATAGGCATATCTGCCCCAAAAATAGCAATAGTTTCCAAACATTCAGTTTACATTATTGGAATTAATGGAAAATATCTTGAAAATTGTTACTATAGGTTTGGTAGACAATATGAAGGACATCTAGAGTTGTGGTTAATCGGACTTTCTGTGTAGGTGTATGGGTGTCATTTCTTATTAGCGTGCGAAGTTGCAATTGATACTTATTGGTAGGGTACTTGATAAGTATATTAATATACCAGTCGACACCGATGCCACTCATTGAACATAATAGAAGTCTTCCATACACTATAATAAAGGAATTACTGAAATGGTAAACCCGATGTGTGACTGTGTGTTTTGCTTTCAAACCTTAATAAACCAAATATATTCGTTTGTATATAGCAATGCTTAAGCTCATTCTATGTTTATTTTTCGTTAGCGAATTGAGCTACCCGAAACTTGGGGTTGGTGCTTCCAGGAATGTTGTATGAGTATACGAGGTATGGTCTTGGAACTTAGGCTGAACTTTTCGGAACGCCCGCTGACGGTAAACATGACTGGAAGATAGTAGTTCCTACTTTTCTTTACACACTGTCCGACAGGTATAAAACAAGGCGCTGAATGAAGAAGAGGGGTACATCTAGCGATAAGGTTTTACGTACGAACTGGTATGCAAACCTTGTCAAAACCTTGTTTAATGAATAAGAGGCAGCAATTTTTGTGGTTAGGTTGTTTGAATGTTTCTGTATGGAATTTGATAAGGGGTCTTTATATGACAGCTTGGGTCCTGAATCCGTATTGGTTATCGGAGATAAGGTTGTTGGATTCGAGGTGGCATCTTAGCCTGAGGGATAGGTTAGTTTCAAGGCATTTTCCATACAATTAAAACAGATACAGGTCTGTAAAAGTAAGGTTTCGTGAAATCGGATATAGTAAACTGTTGTTTGTTGCTGTGGTAGTGAAAACTGCTTTCGGACTATCAAATCTACCAGCAATAACTATATATCAATACATCCTCGTATACCCTACGGCGGATCTACCAATAAGTATAAAACTGCGACAAAGTACGTAATTAGCATAAGTGAGCTACCGCCTTTATTTCTTTAAGTATTATAAACTTATTGTAAACTTATGTATTAATGGGTAGTTGTGAATTTATTGTCGAATTGAATTCATATATTTCACCTGACCTGTTTTACACAGGTTTCATCTTTTCAGTGAGATTGTAATTATACTGATCTAGAAATGGTTGAAATTTTTAATAAAACTTCACAGAAGCTTTTATCTAACGACATTCAATAAATGATAAAAGTTTGGTAGCATTTGGTCAAACTGCATTATCCTAAATAATACTTCTTGTGTTAAAAATTAAAATTTGAAAGTTATCTTCGATTTTTCTTGGTTTTCAGTCTTTTAACGTATTTTTTCCTTGTCATAATGTCTCCATTTCCAAGGCTCTTACCTTATTGCTCACTGCTTGTAGCTAATTTTTAAAGCGCTTGTCTTCTTGGATTTTTTGGGTATATTTTTGTATTTACGTTATACAAATCTGAACGTTTCGATAGCGCTACCAGCTATCTTCGTCAGTAGTAAAACTACCTTTCAAAATTGTTATAGATATTAAAACAATTTTGTGAAATTTGAAAAATCGAAAACGCAAACATATGCCTGCTATTAATGTAACAGTTTGATAAACGTATAAAGCCAACTATGGAATAGAATTTTAGTAAAGATTAACTACATCATTTATAAATTAAATATTGTTAATCTGGATAAAAGATGACAAATCGGAATGCCCCGCAACTGTCGAAGGCTAAAGTGCAAAATGTCATAACCAAAGTAAACATTTATCAACGCTTAATTAAGTTATGATGTAAGTGTAAACTTGTGAAAAACCTTAATTTGAAATTGATAAAAGCATTCACAAATAGTAACTTGACATCAATTAAAATAATTCAGTCAAACCTAACAAATAAATAGCTTTGTTAATAAATGCAATTTTTATTTAACAGTGAAAACACAATCTAGTACGTTCTATATAATTTTTAGTTTTAATTTTAGTTGCAATTACATATGTTAAGACATACCACAAAGCTTTTTTAATTATAAGATGCCAAAACCTATATAAGCGGAGATTTTCTTCTGGTCTATTGAAGTTATTCGGATGTTTGTATAACTCTATAGCTTCACGTTGTAAACGAACTTAATAATGAGTTTGTCTTGACAATATTTTCATATTATCAAATTGAATGTCATGATTAAGTTATTTAAAGCATGCTCAGATAACGCATATTCCTCTAGTTGACCTAATCTGCAAAATCTCATATGTTCTTTACATTTTTTTATCAAATTTGCGCTTAGTGGTTCCAACGTATACTTTTCCACAAGATAATTTATACACTCTGAAAGATGATAATGGGTTTGAAGCATCTTTAGATGACCTTAAATCTTCTTTAATTTTCCTTGTTTAAGATTAGTCCTAATGCCATGATTAATTAGGATTTTACCAATGTTCAATTGTATCTGTAACATTAGTTATAAAAGGAAGAAAAGCAGTACCAACATTAAGAACTGGTTTTTCTTTATTGTTATGTCTAGCAGGTGAAATGACTATATTAATATCAGTAAGTAAATATTCATTAGCTTGTACGATTTTGCTAAGTATTTATATTCAGGATCACAAATTCGTGTCGTTCGATCCAATAAATATTTAATTACACCGATTCTTTGACGTGGATGGTGATTTGATAATTTATGAAGGTATCAATCAGTGTGAACCGGCTTTCTGTTAACTTTCAAAGATAATGAATTATTAGTTTTAGATATTAGTATGCCAATAAATTGTAAACTTCCGTTAGTTTTCTTTTCCTTTGTAAACTGGATGTATAATATTTACAAAAATTAAAATTCCATCTAGTGCTTATTCTCCATGTCTCCAAACAACAAATGTATCATCTACATATCTATACCAAACTAAAGGTTTTTTAGGTGCATTTTGTAACGCTAATGCTTCAAACTTTTCTATGTAAAAATTAGCTGTAACCCATTGCTATACAATCAGGATGTTCACAGAATTTATTATTCCACTGAAAACAGTCGTATCCTTTGTGAAACATGATCAATGTATTCAATGGTTTATTTTATAGGGACTTTTGTAACAAGTGAAATAGCATCAAAACTGACTATTATATCATCCTGTTCAATTTTGAAGTTTTTTATTTTTTCAACAAAGTTGGCAGAGTGTTTAATATAATAGGGTGTTTTACCTATATGAGGTTGCAATAGAAGTGTAAGATATGTAGGATAACCAATAGGCCTTAAAGGAGCATTAGTTTTATAGATTTCTGGTAAACCATATCATTTTACTGAAAGAGCTCCAGAATTAGTTAGTTTCCTTCTTATTTCATCAGGAATAGATAATAACTTAATAGGTTCTTTAGTTTTTAAAAGGAACGTTATTGTGGGATCTTTTGGTAGTTCACGATAGGTCTGGTATTCCAACAGTTGTTATACTTCAACATTCCTGTACACGCGATTTATTTTATGACACTAGTACACGCGTCGGTCCGAGAGACCGACTTGTAATAACATGAACTTAATACTAAATTTTAAATACAGGTTCAGTTTAAAATATAACTATGTGATAACAGAACATATATTTTATTACATGGCATAAAAATAAAAATAAAATAACATTCTAAAATTAAAATGAAACTAATTCTCAATAAAATATATTTCAAAAGATAATATAAATTATTCGCTGTCAAAGCAATCCTCGCATATCATTTTTGCGTGTTTGTAGCTCTTAGTTTCAAATGTGCATTCGTCATTTCATAAGCAAGCTTTTTTATGAAGTCTTTCCTCATTAGTTTGGAACCTTTATTATTTTTCACTATATATTATAAAAGAATTTATACCGCATACATTGGGCAGACTGTAAAAAATTACCATTGACCATCTGTTTGTAGCCCTAGCGCAGTCATACGTAGCGCATAGCTTATCAACAGTATCTACTCCACCTTTAGCACTATTACAGCTTAGAATAGTGTCGGGTTTGTTAGTCGTTTCATCAATGCAGTGTCTTCATGCATCGTAGATATAAGTAGCACATTTTTTTCTTTTTTGTAGTATAAGACACCAGTGTGCAATTTTCGTGGAAGCCAAAAATGCTAGAGCTGACTTTGCGATTACCATTTAAAAACTCCTGAGGAATTTCACTTTTGTTCTTCCGTATTGTTCCAACCATGGTCACGTTGTGTTTTTCAAATAGTGTCTTTGCAAGATCAATACTTGTAAACTAATTGTCTGTAGTTACATTTCTCTCCGTCTGTGTTATTACTTTACACATCCTTTCAACAAGATCTAATGGTTTATTTTCCACATAGTAAGGTCCTTCGGGTTGTTTGCCGACGTAATTTCCATAGTCATAGTATAAAACATTTGTGCATCTGTTAGGGCAAACACTTTTATACTCTATTTATTTGGCTTAGAAGGTGTATATTGTTTGAACCCGCAGTGTCCTCGAAATGCTTCCAATTTTTCGTCAATGGTAACGTATGGAGATGGACTGTAAAATTTTTCGAAAGAGCTATTCACTTCCTCAAATAATTCTCTAATTGGACTTAATTTATCGAACTTTGTTCTCTCTTTTCGCGTCTCTCGGTCATCGAATCGCATGCATTTGAGGAGAAATGAAAATTTATTGACACTCATGGCTAAACGAAATATTTCTGCAGAAGAACCATTAGTTCTGAATAGGTCCCTTACATTCAAACGACTGTTTTTTCTTACGCCCGCAAATAAAAGCAAACCAATAAGTGCCTCGATTTCAGCTTTATCTGTAGGCTTAGCATCTCTTTCACGAGCGTAATTGCTTGATACAGACTCTATGTATTTATTTGTATTTGTAACCATAATATTCAAAACTTTATCAGTGAAAAAAAGTTTAAAAATACCTGAAGGTGTATTTACATTTTGCAATCCCTTCACGCCACATTTTTCCGTGACTATACTCCTGCGTCGTGTACGAACAGCTTTTGTATGCGGAGATTTGTTCTTCTTATCTTTTCCAATAAAATGATTCATCATCGTAGGTTCCTCGTCTGAATCAATTGAACTATCATTGTTCTCATCAACAGAATCAAACTCCTGTTCGGTGTCACTCATTTGTTCTTGAATTTCAATGTTATCCTCTGTATTACTGTCAGCTTCGTCACATATTTCACCGTCCCTGAACTCTACTTCATCCCAGTGACTTTGTAGCCTTGCCTTCTCTCGTTCATAATCTCCCATTTGGAAATTATCTATATAATAAATATGTAATGATATATAATAAAAACAAAATATGTAAGTAATTTTTTGTTGTGAGAACAGAAAAATCTTTTCCATCACAAATCTCAAATAAACATATATTCAAACTAGGCAAAATAAACACCTACGTAATGCTTATTTATGTATATAAAGCCAAGATTATATCAAACATAAAATAACATAAATATGTGGATATTAAGGTGAAAAAAACAGAATACTTACCGTTCACCAAAATATAACAAATTTACACGCGTCGGACTGTCAGACCGAATATGTAAATAATTGTACACGTGTTGCTTTTACAACGATCTCTACGTTATTGCCATAAAGCTTACAAAGTTTTGAGAAAGTATCGTGATTGTGCCCACTTAAGGGTGTTTATTTTTCTCCTAATAAACAAATCAAGGATTTGACGGTCTATGAGACCGACACGCTTGTATAAAAAGGTTAATGTTACAGTCGTTCATATTTAATATAATGGTTGCATCACCTGTATCTAATTGTAACGTTATTATACTTTCGTTAGGTTTAATATAAAATTTTTTAAGGTTTTGTTTTACATAATATGGTAACAGTTTTAAATCTAACTTCATTCGCAGCATCAAAAGGTAACGAATTAATAGAATTCTCAATATTGGAAATTATATCTTCAAAAGGTATTATCGTAAAATGTCCACCCCTAGAAAGCGCTTCAATAGCATAATCTTAACAGATATGATCAGAAAGATTTATGACTATTTATTATTATCAAAAGGTAGTCTATTATAATTATGCTTGTATAACTTTCAAATTTCGCTTTTTAACGTTTACTTGAGATGTTAAAATTTATTTCCATACATTTAAGTGTTAATGAATCAATCTTATCCCAATCCTGCCTATTTAATGTACATGAAATTTATAAATGCAAACATAAAAGATCTCTATCTCTATCCAATAACTTCCTAGTGGTGTGTGTTTGATCACGGAGAAAAGCATTTCCATTTCCTTATTAAAACTTCTTTTAATATGGTTTACCATTTATTGGCATACTAATATCTCAAACTAATAATTCACAATCCTTTAAGGTTTACAGGAAGCCAACACACACTGATAGATACTTTCATAAATTATCAAACTACCCTCCACGTCAAAAATTGGTCTAATTATACGGCTAGTGGTCCTGAATTTTTGAAAAATAAATACAAATACTTAACAAAATCCTTATAAGCTAATGGGTGTTCATTTACTGATATTAATAATGTTATTACACCTGCTAGACATAAAGGAAACCAGTTCTTACTATTGGTACTGATTTTCTTCCTTTTATAACTAGTGTTACAGATAGAATTGAAAATTGCATTGGGACTGTTTCTACACTAAATTTAGGTTTGGTACAAGATGCAAAGTACATATTGGATGTTGTAGATTAGATCAGCCACAGAAATCTGCGATAGCTGAATATGCTTTAAATAACTTAAATCATGGCATTAAATTTGAAAGTATGGAAATATTGCAATGTTCACTTATAATGCTCATTACAAACACATTTCAGGTTGCTCTATTTTGATATATGGGACCTTCAGGGCCGTGATTCAAACTACTTTTCTTTTTCGTACACCCGCTCTTTTCTATTTCGTACAGGTCATTAATAAAAGGTAATATTCAAATTATAACCCTTTATTCAAATAAATAAGAAATAACTAAAGCGGAATACTAAATAAGAAAGAAAATAAACACAAAATGTTCTAAATAAATAACAAAAGGAAAAATAAATAAATTAACGTGTGTTTCTGGTGCGACCCTTCTTTATCTGGACTACACTGGTCGATTTAAGCATCTCCAGTTACGCTCGGATCGTGAGGGTGGAATAAGGATGAATGGGTTTTCGGTATTGGTGTCTAGTCGATTAGAGTTTTATTAGAAGTGGGTGTCGAGTAACGGATCTTGTTGAATAAATGAAATAAGTCAGTCAAGATGACTTCAATAGGGGAGGAAGGATAAATGTCTGGTTGTGAACTGTTTGGTGAAGTCGTTTTTAAGCGCTTAAGTACAGGAAATGTCGCACGTCTTTGGTAAAAGGTATCAGGACAGGTATAATAGAATAAAATGTTTGGTCTGGTAAGAAAATCAGAATATGAATGAATGAATTGAATTCAATCGAAAGAATGTCTTGATGGCGGGTATATATAGGAAAAAGGCCGGAATGGGTAACACAATCGAGGAAACAATTTGGAAATAAGGATTGATATGAATTATTTCTAGGAAACTAAAGTTTTGTAAGGATTTGTCAGGATCATTACACATCACCTTTACAGGGGGACGAGATGATTGGCCGGTGTTTGGAGGATTTGTGAGTCCATATTCTAACGCGGTGGCCTCGCTCTTAGGGAGGATAATCCTCACGCAGCGACGGTTTCTAGTCTGCCGTCTGCCTCTACTGGTCACATTTAGCGGAGGCTGCGATGTTGGGCGGTCAGATGTACTTAGGAGCGTGATGCCAATATTTTATGGGAACGGATCGGATGTCTGGGCTGGTATTTCCGATACCAGTGCATCTAGCTCTTGCAATAATCGCCGCAAAGGAGGAGTGCCTGGGGTAAAGGGGAGGCCGTTATGTTGTGTTTGGATTGGAGATAGTTCCCGGTTAAAGGTTGGAGAGGAGGGTAATGGTGGTAGAGGACTAGCTGGAAGCAGAATTTCGGAAACAGGAATGTCAAGGATGGCAATGGATACAGGTGAGTGTGCTTTAGGGTTACGGTATGGACTTGAATCGATTTTGTTATAGGACAGGGAGACAGGAGGCGGCTTTCGATACCTGGAGTTTGAAATACGTGTGCTTGCCATGGGCGAATAGTAAGGTAACGGCGGCATTTATTTCTAGTAACGCGTACTGGTGCCATTTTCGGAGTAAAGATTGAGCGTGGATGTTTCTTTTATATATTCCTTATCGCCGATACCCCGTCTCCGAAGTTTGGTTGAGTGACGGAAGATATAGGTTCGGGGGGGTAAGCGGAGGTTCTGCGTCGACGATTTTGGTATCCTTGACATGTATGGGGCCCGTTATCTTCTTGGTGACAGGATCACGGAGTCTTAAGACTTCGATCCGTGTCATATGGCGAGACCGTTCTTGGTTGATAATGTTCTGCATGGCTGGATTTCGCAGGTAATATCTTTGTTAAACTGGTTCCCCTCCGGATAGTAAATTAATCCGGTGAGCTATCGTCTGTGTTCGTCCAATTAAGGCTTGAAACTTGGTTAGTTCTAGATCTAAAAATTGATTGAGCTGGTGTAATTCATCACCATCCGGTCCATGAATGCCACTTAGTCTACCCGATGTCTGCAAAGGAATGTGAGCATTTTCCAGTTTCTACTTGTCGTGGATTTAGTCGTATCGTGGCATGCGTTTGTTGCAGGAAGTCCAATCCGAGGACTACTTCAGTGGAAAGTGTGGGTAAATACCGGCCTACGATTGTATGTGGTTGTTGTCCAATTATTGCGGGAAAACGGTAGCAACCTAATGAACAGACGGTCGTATTGTTTTCCAGGCGAACTGGCTCCAGGGTGAGCTTTTCGGAAAGACGGAATTACTTATTAGCACATTTTTCACCTTGCTACCAAAATAATTCCTCCTTGGGCGTAGCCTGTGGTAGTGGAGATTCCCTTACATCCTTAACTGGCGATGGGGAGCTTTCAGAACGGGGCATAAACAATTTTTGTTTTTTCACATTGTGTACAAAAAGGTTTGAAATTGCCCTTACACTGGGTTTGGATGTGTCCTTTTTCGCCACAGTTCCAACACACATCTTTTCGTTTGTATAGTAAACTGGGGATCTCGGCAAGCTGACCGATTTGTTGTGTTGTAGCTTGAAGGGGGGCAATACGGGAGGTAGCAGGAGGATGGAAAGTTTGAAAGTGTACCCGAGGTGAGATGATAACTGGGCAGGGTTATAACTTTTCTTTGGTAATCTCTCGTATTGACTGGCCATCTCTAGCAATTCAGGTATTGTACTAAAGTCTTTCGGGCGGATATAATATTTATATTCTGTTTTTAGGTTCTCGTAGATCCTTTCGTAGCTGGTTGGGAACAGTTAATCCTCCATGTCTGCGAATTACTGTCTGGATAGTGGTGATATAATCTCCAGCTTTCTCCTTTGGTCCTTGTACGCGGTTTCGTATATCTTCTTCCAATTTATTCTGATAACGAGGTGGTAGAAACAGTAATCAGAAGTCTTTTAGGAAATCGTTCCAGGTAATCCAGTTAGCTCGGTTGTTCCTGTACTAAAGTAATACGTTATCTTTGAATAGTTCAGGTAGGGCATGTAACATATCACTCTCAAGAATGTGATAGCAACCTTGGAGTTCTTGTGACCTTTCAAGGAAAGACATGGGATCACTAATCCCATCATACTTGGTTCACCATTTTAAACACTGTCACAGGTGTCTATTAGGAGCTCCGATGTGACTGGAGGTAGAAGGACCAGGTGTAGTATTATTAAACTCACTGTCTTCTGGACGTGGGACAGGTTCTTGAGGTATCGGTAAGTTTATTAGACCTTCTCCTGTTCTGAGATACGTAATAATCCTAGCACGGAGATTTTCATTAGTTCCTGTTGTGTCGAGGCGATATTTTCCTGCTTCCTCTGTCAGGTCCTCTTTCTTGAATGCATACACTCATCCTAGTCTAATATCGTTCGCTTCAGGGTGACTGGTACTCATTATTTCTGCTTCCAAGTTTTGGACTGGATGAAGCTGCTAAATTAATAATATTATTCTGGTTGAAATGGCTGATACAATGAACACTATTTGAATTCTGTATTGTATGAACACTGTTCTTTGTAAAATTACTGTAAGAAATTGTTAATAACTGATTATTTGCAATCTGTGGGCACACTAGTAATTTAAAGTTTTCCTGTTACAAATGGTTATTCACTGACTATTTGAAACCTTAAACCACTGTCGATTTCCACTAATTATTTGTAAACTATAAACACTTCGGACTTTTTGTAAATAATGGTTAACCAATGAGTATTTGGCACTTTGTAAATACTTTTGCTTTAAACTTCTTTTATAGCAGAGCTAGAAGCACTAAATTTAATTTGATTCCTGTGGAAATAGTTATGATTACTTTTAATTGTGCTGTAAAGGAATGATTAATTTTAATTTTCTCTGTTTTAATAACAGAATTGATTTTATGCTTGTTTCTCTGAAAAGAAAAGTATTTTATTAGTTTCTGTAAAAAAAAAAATATTTATTTCTGTCTTATGTTTTTTGAAGAAAGAATTATTCATTTTATACAATCAGGCTCCGGTTTGGTTCTGTAAATAAGAAATTAAATATTTCGGCTGCTGGCTGTAAGTAAAATGTAATTATTGTTGGTTTTTCTGGAACGGATCTGTTTCTCAGGTTAAACGTTCTGTCTGAGTTATAAATCGTGGTAATATTAAAGTTATTTGTGTCTTTACAATAAAACGATTAATATCTACCTATAGTGGTCGGGCCTTTACGCTGCTAGGCGCCAATTTATAATGCTCATTATAAACCGCCCTATTTCGTGCAGGTAATTGATATTCAAATTATAACCCTTTATTCAAATAAATAAGAAATAACTAAAGCGGAATACTTAATAAGAAAGAAAATAAATACAAATGTTCTAAGTAAATAATAAAGTAAAAATAAATAAGTTAACCTATGTTTCTGGTGCACCCTTGCTTTATCTGGACAGCACTGGTCGTCTCCAGTTACGTCCTCTGTAAAATATAGTTATTACGAATTTGATATACCTATATTGTTATCGGTGAAAAATCTAAAAAAGGATTAACTATTCGTATCGGGATGTGTTTAGGATAATTAAGTGTTATCGGGGTATAATACGTCTAAGTGAGAAGTTAATCCAGGTGAGTTTTGTCAGTAAATTAGTATTTTCAGTATTTAGGATCACCACTGACCATGTGGTTTTATATCTTTATAAATTAAAACTTAAGGGAGTGGACATGTAATAACGTACTCGAGCAGTGTGAGTATGGGATCATACAGCGTAATTGGGGATTGTTTGGATGTAAGATTGTGTAGTCGGGGCCCAAACCGCCAAATACTACTTATAGATACGGGTAGTGACTTGAGGGTTAGTTTTTCTGTGTAGATATGGCTATGTGTACGGGGCTGATACCACCAGACAGATTGCTATGTCTAAATTTATAATTTGAACTGTAAAACCGATACAAGGACAGCCAGTATTATTAATTCAAAGTATGCATTCCTTAAACCAATTTTCACTCTTGTGGTGAAGTCAAATATGGATAGGGCAAATAACCAAGTACGAGTTAGTTGAAAATACGAGGTGAGTACCTCCGGAAATTCTACTAAAGTGTACCTGAGGCACCTTTACACCCCCAACTCAATGCAGTAATATCTAAGTTGGATCGATGTAACAAGGGGTTCACGATAAGGGTAATGTGAACCATGAAAGTGGATTGAATGGGTCTAGTGGCTGGTGGTTGTTTAGGGCTGGTGGTAGCTCGGATGGTAAGGGTAGAATAAGCAGGATGAATGGGTTTTGGGTATTGGTGTCTAGTTGATTAGACTTTTATTGGAAGTGGGTGTCGAGTAACGAATCTGGTTGAGTAAATGAAAGGAACCAGTCAGGTTGACATCAATAGGGGAGAAAGGGTGAATGTCTGGATGTGAACTGTTTGGTGAAGTCGTTTTTAAGCGTTTAAGTGCAGTAAATGTCGCAAGTCTTTGGTAAAAGGTGTCAGGTCAGGTATAATAAAATGAAGTGTTTGGTCTGGTAACAAAATCAGATTATGAATGAATGAATTGAATTTAATTGAAAGAATGTCATGATGGCTGGGGGATTTGGTATATATAGGAAAAAGGCCGTAGTGGGAAAACGGAATAACAACTGATATCATTTATTAACAATGATAACACAGTTGAGGAAACAATTTGGAAATAAGGATTGATATGAATCATTTTTAGGAAAGGAAAATTTTTGAAGGATTTGTCAGGATCATTACACGTTTACAACGTGAAGCTATTGAGATACACAAACAAACTAATAACTCCAATAGACAAGAACAAAGTTTCCGTTTAAATAGGTTTTGGCTTCTTATAGCTAAAAAAGGTGTAATGCTATATCGTAATTTCAATTTTAACTTCAACTTTTGGTTTGTCTAGGTTTTTTGCTATTTTTTCCTAGACATTGAAGAAAATGCTTTACCAATTATATGTTAAATTATCACAGCATTATAATTTAAAATAAGAAGTAAATTAAAATTAAAAATCACATCTGTATTACGTTTTTCATCGTTAAATAACACTTGGACTTATTGACAAGCCTATTTCTTTATTAGATTTATCTGGATTATTTTAACTGATGTCAAGTTTCTGTTTCTGAATGGTTTTATCAATTGCAAATTAAAGTTCTTCGCAACTTGATACTTACATAACTTGATTAAATTTGTTTTTTGGTTATGTTAGCCTTCGACCGTTAGAGGGCGTTCCGATTTGTCATCTTCAAGGCGGTTGAACATTATTTAATTTATTTATGATCTAATTACACTGTACTACAGTTGTATTTCATAGTTGGCTTTATACGTTTATCAAACTGTTATAGTAATGTCAGGCTTATGTTTGGGTTTCAAATATCACGAAATTATTTCATCTTAAGCAATTTTAAAACACAGTATATACTACTGACGATGATAAATGTAAGTGTTATCAAAACGTTTAGATTTGTATAAATTATACACAAATATACACCATAAAAACCTAAAAAGATTGTTTTAAATTATTTTAAATGTGTTATAATGGTGAAAGTTTACATTCCGATATTATAGATAAATAAATCGTTTCGAAAGAAGTGGAATTATTGGTTTGCTCCAATATTACTATTCATTCAGGGAAAACTCAAACCGTTTAAAAGGCAACGATGCAGCAATATATATATATATATATATATATATATATATATATATATATATATATATATATATATATATATATATATATATATGTATATATATATGGTTTGCAGATAGTGATTTAAAGGAGATAAAGAACGTCACCAAAGAGTAGGTATTAGATTCGAAAGGATAACCGAGGGTCGCTACCTAACAAATTCGCTTAGAACGTTAATCAACAACTAAATGTATTACTTATATCTAGTTTCATAATGCAGGCAATCCGGAAGGTTCTGCACTGTTTATCAGTGAATTGAACCTTTGGTTTGCGATTCTTTAATAGCATCTGCTTTTTCCTATTACGGATTTACACAAGTAAAACGGTAAATATGGTGCAGGGTAGGATGTAGAGTCTGGTTGGTATGCATGGCCTTATGAAAATTATACAAGAACGTGGAGAAGAGTGCTACAATTGCTTTTTGTCCGAAAGGATTGCACTCAAGGAGAACAATGTGAGACGTAGATCTCCTTTGGTGTTCTACGCACATTTGTGTGTGTATTATATATATATATATATATATATATATATATATATATATATATATATATATATATATATATATATATATATATATATATATATATATATATATATATATATATATATATATGTATATATATAACTTTTAATTATAAACTTATAGGAAAAACTCAAAGACTAGGTAGTACCAGTAAAAGAAAAAGTTTTTGAGAACCGTTGATAAGATCGTTTCTAAAGTCTGACAGAATCGTTGACGCAGACGATAATCACCTGCCAATAACCCCTGAACTCTTTGGAAATGATAGGGAAATAAGTCATGCCTTTTTAAAGTTCGGCAAGACATTCACTGCGACACTTTTAACCCCCTTGAAATTTCTCGACTACTTTATGAAGGTGCGTCATCTATCACGTCCATAATATCTTCTTCTGCATGTACACCATGGCGATGTGGTCTACCACACTCATACCCTTGTTTGGGTGCCAAAGACCCTGTCGTTCGAGCTCGGTACACAAATCTGCGAAAGGTTGCAGCATCAAGAATTGTTCGCCTAGGAAACCTTTGGAAATACACTCCTCTTGCTGCGGCAGCATTTTAATTAGCCAGCTATGCATGATTAACATGTCACAATACTGTTCATTGGTATAATAATATCTTTCCATTCTAATGTTGTGAAATTCAAAATTTATTTACTTATAGTGGGAGGACAAGTTTCTCACTTGATAAATGTCAACAAAGCAACAATCGATATGACATTGACATGTCAGATTGTAACACAAGAAACAATCGCTGATTTCAATCAAGCACTCTGATTGATCGGACAATTGCATCTTTTAATTAAAATTGTGAACTAGTACCAGTGGTTTTCCGCAAGTGGGTGATCATCTTTAAAATACAGTAGTTTAGTTATTATTTGGTTTCGCCTGTTAGTTTACCAAGAAAATTTGTTCAGTTTAGGGTCCTTCATTAGCACTTTCAGTTAACTGCGTAAGTTACCTGTCACCCTGTGCATGTATATATATATATATATATATATATATATATATATATATATATATATATATATATATATATATATATATATATATATGTGAGTCAGTTTTTGTAGACAAACTTTAACAGGAGATAGAACACATGTTCTAAAAGAAAAGTTCTTATAAACATATGTCGTAGAAGGCTTCGTTTCTGAGATACAGGGTGTTGAATATAATTTTTTCTCAAATTTTCATTATAACTCATAAACGAATGCTTAGATTTTTTCATGTTGGGGAATAATGTCTTAATTAAGGGGCATAAAACAATCGATAAGAATGTTCACAAACTTGCACAGTGGCGGAGTGGAGGGGGTGCTCAACCCCTTTCATAAACAGAACTTCTACGCCAATGACTATTTTTTAAAAACACTGTTATTTTAATTATCTACATACAGTTTAACAAAAATAATGTACCTTCTTCTGTTTCGTAATTCCTGTGCGTTTCCGAGTTATTTTGATTTTTAGTGTTTGATGTGGTACTAAGTTAAGTAATGTGCTTTATGTGAATAATTGAATATAAAGTTTTTAATAAAAAAGATATAATAAAACATTTAGTGCCATTGTAGTACCTAACGATCGCTTCTTTAAAATTTCAAATACATTTTCATTTATAAATAGGTAGGTTATCGGTTTTATTTAGTATCCATTGTTATTATCCTCGTATAAAAAGAAATGCATAATTATTATTGTTATGCGGTCAATACTTTCTGTATAATTATGTATGTATCAATTTCGCCATAAACATGTATGTAGTTTTTAAGTGAGATTCTAATAGGTTATAGACCGCTGCTCACTTGCTCTCATTAAAGAGCCGCCACTATATCAAGCCATACTCAAATACAAGACTTTTGTAAATTGAAATCTGTTTAGTACACTAATTTTAACAATCCTTTATTTATTTGTTACGTGTTTAAATTTTATAAAATATAAAATAAATAATTGTTGGGAAAATATAACCTTAGATAATAGCTATTCAATACCATTCTGTGATTGCTTAAGTTACACAATTCTATGATCACTTAGAAGCGACCTTTCACGTTATATTTGCTGCGCGTGCGTTCGATAAATTTTCGTGGTAGAGGAAATTGAAAAATTTTGAGAGGTGAGTCGGTCTTATGCATTTGGGTACTCCAGATAAATTTTTATAATTGAAACTTAAAAGTATTCGTTAGTGGAAGTTTCCCAAAGTAATTACATCTTGTGTTCGTTGGGGATATAAAGAAAAAAAACATCTGGAGTAGTAAATATAAAAAAATACACCTGAATATTTTTTTCCGTTCGGGATTTGCCCATCTGCTTACGACAGTAATAATAAAACAAGTTTTATTATCATATTAAGAATTTCTACAATAATAATAAAACTCAAGAATCTATTTATTCGGTTTCCCTCAAAATTAAACGAGGTATGTAGTAAATACTAAATACTATTAGTTATTAAATTACAATTATTTAGGGTCCTAGTATATATGGAAAATTCGTGTAAATTAAAACAAACTTATGGCAGATAAGGTTGTGAAAAGCAAAAATCAAATATCGAAGGTCGTATCATAATCTCCAGAAACATCAATGGTTATAGTCGGCATGTGTTCTGGATAAAAATTAAACTGTTGTGTGATGAATGGTATTTGAACACAAGACTTAGTTTGAGGCAAAAGGATGACGAATATAACGCTCCAGCGCTTAAGTATAAAATTTTTTTGTGTGGAATATATATTGTTTTATAACCTTAAATGGATCGTATGATTTAATTGAAGATTTCCTTTGACGAAATTTTTTTGTTCTCACGTTTTTGCTTTATAAAAGAAAATATTTTTTTGTTATATAGATTTAAGTTTAAGTAAAGTATTTTACAGTCCAGGTATATGTGTGAAATTAAATACAAGGAGTTTTTTTTATATTTCTTTTTTTTTTTGCTAAATTTTGTTTCTGGTGATATTTCACCCAGACGTTCGGTCTGAGTAGAAGATTCACGATCCTGGAGTTAGCTGGCAAGAAGGGGTTACATCGTGTTTCTCTATTACTGAAGGTTATATATAAGAGAATCTGAAATATTACAGAAATATTTAGAATTGTTAATATTGTGTTTATATTTTTTTTTTATAACGAATTAATCGTTATATATTATTGTAACAATACTTAATTAATAATTGTGAAATTAATAAGAATTCTTAGCAATATCGATTTATAAATAAATAACAATAACACTAGTAGAATATAACGTCTTAAGTTAATTAAATGATGCACCCTTATTTCATTGCAAGCGTCTCTGATGCGATTGTGAAGTTCTTCAAGTGTATTAACCAGAGTGGTATACACTTTTTCCTTCATGAATCCCGATACAAAAAAGTCAAGTGGCGTTAGATCGGGAGATCTAGGAGGCCACGCCACTGGACTTCCACGACCTATCCACCTCCCCGGGTAGTTATTGTTTACCCAATTTCTTACATTTCTGCCATAATGGGCCGGACATCCATCAAGCTGAAACCAAGAATGTCCTCTTAAATTCTAAGGAATGTCTTCCCACATATTAACATGTTCTTGTTCTAAAAATTGTAGGAAATTTTCTGAATTTACACGTTGTGGCAAGAAATAAGGTCCAAACACGTGGTTACCGTAAATTCCAATCCAGACATTTGTACTAAATTCATGTTGAAAACTTCTTGGTCGAATGGCATGTGGGTTTTCATGTGCCCATATATGCAGATTGTGAAAGTTTACGATACCACGACGAGTAAAACAGGATTCATCAGTCCACAGTATGTTGGATAAGAAATCTCTATTATTTTGAATGGAGTTAAGAACCCACCTACAATAATTAAGTCTTCGTTCGGCGTCACCTGGACATAGACCATGAACAGGTTGAAAATGATATGGGCGTCTGTGATCCCGTTTTAAAACCCGGAAAACTTTACTTTGGGAAATACCAAGAGCAACAGCAGTACGTCGAGTACTTGTCGTGGGGTTTCTATTAAATTCACGCAATATACCCTCTCAATTATATCTCGTCCACGGTTGTTCTGTCGGCCCCCATGTACATTTTTCAAACCCTGGTTAACAAATCGACGATGGATACTCACAAAAACGGAATGATGAGGTTGTCGTCTATTTGGAAATATTCTCCGATACTCCCTAGCTGCGTACCTTGAATTCCCATTTGCGAACCCATAAATAAAATGAATGTCGGCTTGTTCGCTATTTGTAAATGTAAACGGCATGTTACACTAATTAAAAGCTGGAAAATCAAATGAAATAACTTTTTGAACTTACAAACAATAATTAATATCAGTGAAATTATTCAAGATGAAGCAAGTGTTTGTAAAAAGTCAAACTGTCGTTTCAAAATATAAAATTTAATACTTACTTGTTTTCCAAGGAGTATCATATTTTGTTGCAATGAAATAAGGGTGCATCATTTAGTTAACTTAAGACGTTGTATTGTAAGTCGCTGAGAAATGTGTATTGAAAAGAACGGTTTACATTTTGAACAAAGTGTCTAATTTTATTATACTAGTGTTATTGTTATTTATTTATAAATCGTTATTGCTAAGAATTCTTATTAATTTCACAATTATTAATTAAGTATTGTTACAATAATAAATAAGGATTGTTAAAATTAGTGTACTAAACAGATTTCAATTTATAAAAGTCTTGTATTTGAGTATGGCTTGATACAGTGGCGGCTCTTTAATGAGAGCAAGTGAGCAGCGGTCTATTACTTATTAGAATCTCACTTAAAACTACATACATGTTTATGGCGAAATTGATACATACATAATTATACAGAAAGTATTGACCGCATAACAATAATAATTATGCATTTCTCTTTATACGAGGATAATAACAATGGATACTAAAAAAAACCGATAACCTACCTATTTATAAATGAAAATGCATTTGAAATTTTAAAGAAACGATCGTTAGGTACTAAAATGGCTCTAAATGTTTTATTATATCTTTTTATTAAAACTTTATATTCAATTATTCACATAAAGCACATTACTTAACTTAGTACCACATCAAACACTAAAATCAATCCGAAACGCACAGGAATTTCGAAACAGAAGAAGGTACATTATTTTTGTTAATTAGTCTAATAAAATAACGTGTTTTTAAAAATAGTCATTGGTAGAAGTTCTGTTTATGAAAAGGGTTGAGCACCCCTCCACGTGAAGTTTGTGAACATTCTTATCGCTTGTTTTATGCCCTTAATTAACAGACATTATCCCCCAACATAAAAATCTAAGCATTCGTTTATGAGTTATAATGAAAATTTGAGAAAAAAATTATATTCACACCTTATCTCGAAACGAAGCCTTTGTTCATATGTTTATAGGAACTTTTCTTTTTAGAACTTTGTGTTCATCTCCTGTTAAAGTTTGTCTACAAAATCGACTCACCCTGTGTGTATATATATATATATATATATATATATATATATATATATATATATATATATATATATATATATATATATATACAGGGTGTCAGAAAGATGTGGTCAAAATCTAGGACGTCTAGAGGTGCTCAAAATAACCCTGGTCTTCATTTGAATTTTTTTCCTATCTGTCATGGTTATGTAGTTATCGGCCTTCAAAGTCAGAAGTTAAAAATTGAATTTCAATGATAATTTTTAAACCGCTTCTTTCATTACTATGCAATTTAGACACCCATAGAAAGGCATTTCTTGATACTTAACTGGGATTCATTGTGCCTTTATTGTACAGGTAAAGTCAAAATTAAGTTTATGTGAATTGATTTCCTAATATGAGGCTCCCAAATCGTAGAACTTTTATAAGACTTCATAGGAATTTACGAGAAACAAGTACTTGATGAAATTAAGCCCTATCACAATTAAATCTCCCTTATTTTACAATGTACTGGGTCGTTTAAAACCAACCACCATAATGGAAGGCCTAGGCAATTGCGAACAGTTCGTGCTGAGGAACGGGTATTGGAAATAGTGGAAGTAGATCCTACAAAAAGCATTAGACGTATTACTATGGAAACGAATATTTCAAAGTCTACAGTTCACAACATCCTGCGAGAGCAGTTATTTATTCCTATCATCTGCAAAAAGTGTACGCGATGTCTGAAACGGATTACCCTCCTCGCGTAGCATTTTCGTGGTGGTTTTTGGAAAAACAAAAACAAACACTTGAATTTTTTTTTTTTTGTGATTGTGGACCTGAACAGGCTAAATAAGGCCTATCGTGCTAAAGCACTCAGAAACACTTAGGAGGATGGATAGAGGGATAATGAATTGCCAATAGATGCCTATGAACAGCTACATTAAATTTTCTCATATCATAAGTGAGAGGAAAACAGGAACTAGGGAGATCATTCCAGAGTTTAGAAGCCGTGTAGAAAAATGTGGATTGCGCCCGTTTGGTACGACAAGTGGAGATTTGTACTGCATACTGATGATGTGAATGAGCGAACCGAGTGTTTCTCGCAAAGATAGCCGGAGATGGTATCAAAGAATGTAATTCACCAGCACAATAGCCGTTGTAATAACGATAATACAAATAAAGAACTGAAACCATCCTTCTATGCTCAAGGGACTGTATGTGAGAAGTTAAGGACGGGTCATTTATAAGCCTAATCGCTCTCTTTTGAATACGATCAACGATATCGAGAGCGTATTGAGGAGCACTAACCCAAAGGTGAGAATTATATTCCAGATGAGGCCGAATTTGGAGCTTATACAGCAGAAGGAGTTGTCGAGAGGTAAAGTACTGCTTAGAATTTATTAGCAAGGTACTGTTTACTATGAAGCCGGATTTACACGGGATGGAATTATGAATTCTCATAATTTGCATATCTGGAGCGATGAGAATCCACACGCCATCATACAAACAAAACATCAAAACAAATTTTAAATAAAAGTGTGGATGGGAATAATTAATACCAACTTAGTAGGCCCGTATGTAATTGATGGAACGTTTACAAGAGCAAAATATCGCAATTTTTTAGAAGAACATCTAAATTTGTTCCTGGAAGATATGCAGTTAAACACTATACACGGAATGTGGTTTATGGTGCGCCCCCCCCCTACACTTTAGTAGAAATGCGAGATAATCTGTAAATAACGCATTTCCAGATCAATGGATAGGCCTAGGCGGTCACATGGCCACATCGGTCTCCCGACCTTAATCCTTTAAATTTTTTCTTGTGGGGCCACCTGAAAGGATTGGTATATTCAACACCTGTTAATAGCAGAGAAGAACTTTTAGACAGGGTATTAACAAAATGTGACGTTATTAGAAATGATCCAAACATGCTGTTTCGGGTACAGCAGCATACCTTAAGTAATTTTAGAAAATGTGTAATGAAACGAGGTGCTCATATTGAACAATTTTCTTAGACATTTAGTGCTATCCTAGTTATTTTTTGTTGCTTTACTTTTGTTGTGTTGTTTACAATAATGTTGAAGACATTAGTTAGCCGCGTTGGTGCAAGTTTGCAATAAGTATACCTAACTCTAAAATGCAAGTGTTCAGGAGAAGCAGTTTACTATTTCAATATTTTTTCGGTTCGTATTCATTTTCAAATTCGAATGAACTTAGCAGAATGATAGTACATTTTTTTGTTTGACTTAATTCACAACTTACATGGATTCATTAAAATACATTTTTCTTGAAAACGGTAAGAGATATCGATTTGGCACAAGAGTACCTTCTTTGTTGCTAAATGATAGAGGAATGAAAGTAAAATTCCAAAATTGTCAATACTGTCAGAAATTGTGTTTATTTAGAATCTTAATTTTGGCTTTACCTGTACAATAAAGGTACAATGAATTCCAGTTAAGTGTCAAAAATGCCTTTCTATGAGGTAGTTAGGGTGTCTAAATTTCATGGTAATGAAAGAAGCGGTTTAAAAATTATCATTGAAATGCAATTTTTAACTACTGACTTTGAAGGCCGATAATTCCATAACGAAGACAGATAGGAAGAAAATTCAAATGAAGGCTAGGGTTATTTTGAGCCTCTCTATACGTCCTAACAGTTTTGACCATACCTTTCTGGACACCCTGTATATGAAAAAAGGCTTGGGTTTAAAGATCTTCCAAAATAAAAAAAATTGTAGAGTAGGGGTTAAGAAACGTATGATGGTAAGAAATTGGTTTATATCGATTCCTTTTTTAATGATTGAATATTTTTCATTTTCTTTTGACTTTGTTAGAAACAATAAACAAAATAATAATAAAATTCGTGATTTCTTAACATGAATAGTTACGTTTTGGTTGTTACTAAGAACAACGTTTAATATTTTTTAAAGGTAATCCTTTGAGAATATCAGTAATTTTGCAAAAACTGCAATAACTGTTGCATTTGAACACATACCAATGTATAAATTTCGTCAATAGGAAGGCTTTGGGCACGCCTTCGATTCCTCGACTGCTACGCTTCTTGGCCTTAAACTTGGGTCGCTCATAAAGTCTTGACGTATAGACTTGGTACATAAATAACCATTGTTACCACTGAGAGTAGAAACTAAGGACGCTGAAAAATGTCACTTCAAGTCCGTTTGTCGTCAAGTTTCTATGACAGTCAGAGAAAAAAAGATTTATTGAAAGTATTATAAACTCAAAAGTGCCATTAGTAAATATTTTAACTTTAAAAACCTCATTTATATTGTATAAAATATGCCCAAAAAATGCTGACCATGAGAATTATTGTTCGCCGACATAATAATAATTAACCTGAAACATAATAATTAAAAAGAAAGAAAAATAGGAATAGTTACATTTAGTTTATGAATGTAATAGCTGTTTTATACATTATTATTATTGTAAATTTTTGTTATGAACGAATAAGTTCAAAGGTAAATATGTAATTAATTTAATTACATGTTTTATACATTATCTAATTTCAATTCTTTTAGTTGATACTTATGATTTTGGAATTCAAAACTATCTTGTTGTTTGATACGATTTGATTTCAACCGTTATAATTTATATCATGGAATACTTTATAAAATTTACATATTTGTTCAAGATACAAATTTGTTTCTCTAAAATAACTTTGAAATAATAAACCATGCTAACGCACAAGTAAGACGTTGATTAATGTAAATTCCGTTTATAGTTCAATATTAGTTTATTGGGTCTTAATATAGATTGCTTGCTTAACAATTGTTTTCTAAACACTACGTGTACTTTGTATGTAATGATAAGGATCACTTCAAACTTTCTAATTTTCCTAAACTAATTAATTTAGAAGACAAATGTAAACATCAGCATAGAAGCTTTGCAGTTAATTCTAACAGTATTAATTAAATTTTCTAAACTATGCCATCCTAGGTTAATCTATTGAAAATGAACTCATCTATCAAATTCGAACTTTATTCTGTTATTATTATGCGCTGAAAAATTATGGTTCTTCTCAAAAAAATTTAATTTGAAAACTTTTTATTATAACAAATGTCATAAACAGTTTTACTTCTACAACATCCTGAAAATATAACAAAAGTATACGGAGTATAGCGTTCACATATAACAAACGGTACAAGTTTACGCATTTCATTCCTTAACAGTCTAACTTGTATGGAAAGTCACGTCACAAGCAAAGCTACTGTTATTACTTGTCTACCAAATCACATACGCTACGAAAATTTCTCGTGTTTATAACTTAAATGTTGTGCCATATATACTCCAAGATGTCATAGCTTCAGCTTAGCACTTTGCCAAAAGTCCTTTAGGACTAGTTTCCACCTTAAATTTCCATTTATGACACTTTTCAATAAGTAGACTTCATACTGCTATTAACCTTTTAATTTGTACATTACTTTAATAAATTTCTTTTCAGAAGCAATTTTTAATTAGGTTCCATTTACATGATGTTTTTTTTAACTGCTTGAGGAATTTCTATTTTTTACAATCTCTATAATCAGACAGACCGTTTAGTCTAGAGCTCGAAGTTGTCTTACAGACAATTTCGTGTAGTTGTTGAAGTTCTAGTTGTTTGCTAATCCTTAATGAAATATTGCAAACTTGAAGTTCTGAGTGTAATGTTTAAATAATGATCAATTTTGTGCTGGTAGATTTTATAGAGAAAAGGCTCATGCTAATAAAGCATAATAAAGGGTGCATTGCGTATTATAGTTATGTTATCAATAGGAAACGAACTGTATACTGACAGTTACTAAAAACGTATAACATACATTTTATAAAACAACAAAAATTTTTATTTTCCTTGAAGGCTTTACTTCGTACTGTTGTGAAGTATATTTTAGGAGGATGTTCTCATTTCATACAAAAAAAAATTTGCCTTCTAATGGAAAAAATGAAAAGTGAGCTCGTCCGAATCCCATTATTTGCATATGTCAGCTGAAGTGTGTACTTTATCTAAAGAATGGTTACTTGCCATTATCGTTATGGCAAAACTTTTCATACTATGTTCAAAGCGGGAAGAATTAGTATTAATTTTATAACAAAACGGAACAACTACATCCATAAATAATACTTCAACTAGTTATACATTCAATAGAAATGTTTTTCCTAAATTGTGCAAACTTGATATCAATGTAATTTAAAGTTCTATTACTATTATTGTAATTGTAATAGAAATAAGATGGGAATGTATCTAAATAATAATGGAAAAAAGTTGTAGTCCACAAACAATTACGAAAACGAAATTTCTGGTTTTATGTTCATTGCATATGACTACGTATATTAGCAGGGTGCCAGGTTGAATTTATTGAGAATATAAAATTCCCGCATGTAATAAGATATAAAATCTGTTTTTTTTTTATTCGTCTGTCATTTTATATTTATTAATTTGAAATTGTGAGAAGCTGGTACATGCACGCGTAACCTGAAGTTAACTACAACCTATTTGCATAGTAATTTATAAAATCCAGTAGCTCACTCGAGAATATACTTGAAAAATGAGTTTTGACTTAAAAGATGTAACTGAGTGAAAACATGAACAGCACTCATAGTTATTGAAATACTGATTTGATTTTAACTTTCCAACCTACAGATTCATATGTAGGTAGAGAAAGTTATGCAACTCATCTCCTGTTTACGTTTGAAAAAATTATTACGTGATTTTACGACATTTACCAAAGTTTCGCCGAGATCAACCATGATGATGCGGGTGTATGTGTGTGTGCGGGTATGCGTGTGCGTGATTTGATGTTATTAAGGGTTTATACATCTAAATAGTTTCACGTTGTGAGCAACCGTAATAATAAGTGTGTCTTGACAATATTTCCATGTTATCAAACTAATGTCATGATTTAATTTATTTACAGCATGATCAGCTACCGCAAATTTCTTTGGTTGTCCTAATCTACGAAATCTCATATGTACTTTACGTCTTGTATCAGAGATCCGTTTTGAGGCTTCAATGTATACTTTTCCACAAGAGCAAGATACCATGTACACTACGAAAGATTACAATGGGTTTGAAACATTTTTAAGTGACCTTAAATATTCTTTAATATCAAAATATCGTCAAGACAAACTCATTATTATGTACGTTTGCAACGTGAAGCTATTAAGATATATAGGCATTATCATAATTTCAATAGGCAAGAAGAAAATATCCGTTTTAAAAGGTCTTGGTATCTTATAAAAGGCAGAATGTATGCCTTAATTTTAATTGTAGCCTTTAATATGTCTAAGGTTTTGCCATGTTTTTCTTAGACCTTGAAGTAAATGATTTACCAATTTTATGTTAATTTACCGCAGACTATAATAATTTAACATATGTTGTTGGTATGTCAAGTTTCTACTTGTGAACGCTTCTATTAATTTCAAATTACAGTTTTTCCCATCTTTACACTTAATCATAATTTGATTATATTTCGTGAAATTTGTTCTTTGATTATGACATTTTTCACTGTTAGCCTTCGACGATTGTAGAGATGTTCTGATTTGCCACCATCTAGGCGGTCTATTAATATTGAATTTAATAAGGGTCTAGTTATCCTTGACTAAAATTAGACGCTATAGTTGGCTTTATACGTTTATCAAACTTATACTAATACCAAGCTTATTTTTACGTTTCATCTTTTTATATTTTATAAATTTGTTCAAAGATCTCAAGTAATTCTTACAGGCTGAAGACGATAACTGTGATTGTAGTATGCTAGGTTCAATTTTATTATTGCATAATTTTATAGAAGATCCTAGAAAAACTCGTCACCCCTCCTGTTTTGTATTGTATTTTTATGGAGATGTTTGTTGGCGACTAATTTTTTCATGTTTAGTTTGTTTGCTTACCATGTTTGTGTGTGTTTGGTCGCGTTCTTTTGAGCCTTAGTATGTGGTAAGGTATATGTGTACTTATTTGAAGTTAAATAGGTTGTTTGGTTTCTTTTGTTCCGACGTTAGGATTTACGTATGGGTGTGATAATTTGCTTCATTGGTAGTTTATCTTTTTGTGGTGTATTAGTTAAGATTTTTTATTAGCCTGTTTTCTTATATACATGTGTGTTGAATGTCTATTAGTTCTTTGTTTGGTTGTTTGTGTGTTTATATATTTACCTGTTTGAGTGTGTCTTTTTGATAAGTTTGTTATTGCTGGGTGTATTTGTTAGTTATTTTGATGTTTGAATATTACGTGTAGGTTTTCTAGACAGTCTGAGCATTTATTGGTTTCCAGTTTTACTGATTGCAAGGTGTTTGTTGCTGGCTTGTCGCTAGTTCGTTGTTCGCGGGGTGTGCCTGTTGTATAGTTTGTGTATGCGTATGAGTGTGCGTGTGCGTGTGCGTGTGCGTGTGCATGTGCGTGTGGGTGTGCGTGACCGTGTGCGTGTGCGTGGGCGTGTGGGTGTGCGTGTGCGTATGCGTGTGCGTTCGCGTGTGCGTGTGCGTTCGCTTGCGTTTCCGCGTCTGCGTGCGTGTTCATTTGTGCGTCTGTCCGGGCACTATAAAGCATATTAAACTTCAGTAGGCAAAAGCATTCCTAAGGTAGATTTAAATATTCGTCAAATTTTTGCAATACCTGAATACCAACCAACTGTGTAGGCAAGTGTGTAGACATCTTTTTTTAAGATAATTCCGCTTTACAAAACTTTACTTTATGAAGTATCCTGATAGGAAACCCAATAAACTTTAAAAATCAATTAAATAAGATTTAAAGCCTTATGTGTGCGTGTTAAAAAGCATAAGCTGTATTTTTTATATGTATTACACGTGTCGGTTTTTGAATTTTTTACGTTTTTTTTAATGGTAAGTGCACTCCAGGACACCGTTGTAATTAAAATTTAGCACTTTCAAATACATTATTTATCTATTAACAAAATAAGTATTCCCGATGTGTAATCTTAAAATTCATATATCTGTATATTGAAAACGTTTAGCTTTGAATATGGGAAAATTTTTCTAATGTGTTTTGTACTGTTTTGCTGTAAATGTAACTTTAGCCAACAAACTAGGGCATCTGTCAGTATCGCATTTGTAAGTAGTAACTTGTTACTTCTGCTACGAGGAAGCTTTAACCGTAGTACTACCTTAACTGAAATTTGCTAAGTTAAACAAGATAAACGACCACCATCCAGGATTTTTAAACAACGTTAAATGAGTGAAAAGCACTGACTTGTAATCCTAACGGAAATTCTCAAAGAATCGCTTAGTAATTGTATTCAAATAAATTAATCTGGAATTTATTAATCTGGTAACAGTAATAGGAATGAAAACGCATTATTTCAACGTTTACTTCGGCCGAATATTATTTATTATGCTTACATACAAAACAGCTTTCACTTTCTCTACTCATTTTTCTTACTCGAGAGTTTTACATCAGCATTAGCTTTTTCTTGTCGTTTTCGTTTTTCTTCTTCAAACATTTTCTGGCATTCTTTTTTATTTATGTGCAAATGGAATTCTTTCAATATTTATTTTCCCTTTCCTCTTAAGGCTTTCTGGAGTTGTCAAGTAGTGACCATATGACGATGATTCTTGTTGCTTGTCTACAAATTTGTTTCGGTGTCATCTGTCAAAATACCTGCAACCTTATTTGTCAACGTCATTGAATACCTTGGGTTGCTGTTGAAATGCTTTCATTCATATTTTTAAAATATATTCAATCATATTTATTGTCGATTTCTTCTGTAAAAGCGCGTGGACTAAAGTGTCCACTGATGTTATATTAATATAGTTTGGGGTGGTTGTATTGAGTAGGTTTGTATTGAATTGCATCTGTAGTATATCACTAGAGATTTCGTTACTAATTTCATTTTGATCTATTACTGTAGTTTTATTTACAATAACAATTACATCTTACTACTGTTTTCAGGTTGTTTATAAAAATACTTCCAAATTTTAAATAGGGAAGGAATTCGTCACTTCCAGCGTTTGGAATCTGCTCATTTAGCAACATAAATTCAGTTATCTTTTCTTCGCCAACAATTTTAGTAAATTTTAGCAAATTTGGTCAGGGTTGTGCTCTTGTCATGTTGGTTCCCAAACACTTTGAACAGTAAACTGCAGTCCACAAGCTCTAAACCCATTAAATAGAGTTTGAGGTTTCATAGTTGACTTAAGAGCCTTCTCTAGCGAAGGTGGGAAAGTAACTTTGTTAAGTCCTTGTAACACTTCGTTTCATTCAACATAAGTTAGTAAATTTTTCACGTGCTTTAGTTAGTATTAAAAATTCAATAATATTACCTGGTGGGTAGACCACTTTTCATACTTCAATCCATTCAAACGCCGTATTAGAATATTAATTTTTCACAATGTAATGCATTATGTGCGCATTGGTGTGCTCATTTTTACATTATATTATACGTCAGTAAGTCCGTTGTATTTACACGTTTTTGATGCTGCTTTAATTTAGTTGATATAGATCTTAATATTTCTTTGTGGTTTACTCGTTCTCAATAAATAGCGCTCATTACCTTTTGAAATTTGTCATTGGTTTAGTACCGTTTCAACATGCCACTGCCCAACTAAAGCATGCTCTCGTATTCATCTTCCGTAAAATCATTTGACACCTGTTGTAACGTTGTAACAATGTTTCTTTTTACTGAAGACGGCGTGCTCTGTTTTTAATGTTTTAAACAAAAAATAATAAATTTAACGTTGAGTCGTTTAATATTTGGAACGAAATTCACTTATCACTCCAGAAGTCATGTTAACGCTATGACCTTTGGTTTATGGAAATAACCGACAGTAAGAAACGGGCAAGCAAGTACATATTATTTATGTTGGTATTGTACTTAATAGACACTACAAGTGGTTTAATTATTCAACAAATACACTATATATATATATATATATATATATATATATATATATATATATATATATATATATATATATATATATATATATATATATAATTGGATGTTTAACATTTTGATAACCTTAATTTTTAAAGTATTTTATCTCCTTGCAGTGGCAATTGTAATCTTTTTGTTAGTTAAGTATTGAAATAATGTGCTTCAAACTTGGATTTATTAATTTAATGTAACTAACCCCTTTTCAGCTTAATATTTGTAATGTATAGATAATTTACGTTCTAGAACCTATGTCATCTCCATCCAGTGGATATAAATGTTCATATCAATCATTAATTATCAATATTAATTACTGCTTTAGTTCTTAGTGTTCTTTCAAATTTCGCAAGCGTTTACTAGTTGTACTCTATTGTTTAAGGCAGTACAAACACCCACATGTATTATATATGTGTATTCATTTGAAGTACCTTTATGTGGGCCTAGTGCAAATCGAATAGGTTCATTGTGTTAAGGTTTGACAGTATTTAACTACAACATTGTATGCTTATTGTTTTGCTTGCTTTAGTTTAGATAGTGTTTAAGGGTTACCGTTATAAAAGAATCGAACTCCTCTTAGTAGTTACACAGTAGCCTGAGTGGCGGAATAAAATTAAGCTGTGGATTCTACGGTGTGTTATATTTTGAGGTTACCCAGTAACCTCAGAAAACAGTGACTTCTTCTTGATTTTTTTTTCGAATATCATGGCGCTCAAAAAATTCACCTGTTAGCGAAATTTAACGCCCAATACCCTGAGATACTCCCATCCCGCTCCTGGCTAGCCGCTGCAACATTTATGAGCGGGAGTACTCCTACGCCAGAAGTCTGTCTGCCTTTGTGGTCAGATGTTGTAAAATTCATTAACTGTTTTTCAAAAACAACACCGTGATAATCGTATAGATGACTTGGAACTTTTTGATGAAATTCTGTGCATTAAAGAATGTACAACCAGCAACAAAATAAAAAAGCTGAAACAAGTTTCTGTTTGTATTTGTAAACTATCGGTCAAGCTTTTTAACCACTTCAAGAGTGAAGATATACCACACAACAACATATTAGATATTGTTGAAATGTGCGTGTGTTTACCGAGATCCAAAGCCGCTACCGGAAGAATTGTTTCTGATATGAATACATTTTGGACCAGCGAAAAACGAGCAGTACTGTAAAAACCTTAAAAGGACTTTTAATGACATAACAATTTTGAAATGAATTGTCTTGAATTTTTTAAGTAGCTCCAAGATCGGTAAGATTGGTCCTTATTTTTTTTTTGTGAATAAATAGTGCATTCAATGGAAAAATATACAAACGCTTCACTCGGCATTTTATTATCTATGTATTTTTAAAAAACGAAGTGAGATACAAAATTAAATAGATCAGAAACAACCGCCACATTTGTCACTCATAATTTTGTATTTAATTTAAAAGAAATTTCTCCGTCTCCTTCCCGTTCCTGAGGAGTGTTTGGTACCCCTCAGACTCTTTGGGTGAAGCGTCATGTCCCATACTTCCTTTTACATAAATGGTCACCTTACTCATAGTTAATGTACTTGCGTTTTTTATGTATATATTTCTTAATTTTTTTCCAAATTTAAAGGTTTCGATAACAATTATAGTTACTGTATTCAGTAAGTGACAATGTATAAAGTATGAAAATGTGAAAATAAGCCTGTTATAACAGTTTATTTTTGATTGTAACATTATTTACTGTTAGCCTTCGTTTGTTAGTGGATGATCTGATTTTCGTGGTAGTTTAGCAATATTTAATCTATTAAAGATATAACTAATTTTCACTAAAACAAAATTTGATTACGTTGTAAATGCATTTGTGTGGATCATAACGCGAAAGAATGAAAGTGTGTAGGTAAAATATATGTACGTATATTTTCCTTTCTTATACACATCTAGTAGATTTTTGTGCTTAACCGGCAGAAACGATGGGTTTTTCATTCTTGGACAAAATCCAGACATTTAGTGCTTATCCGTTATAAAACATGACGGATTCACAATGGTGTCTAATGACACAAAACATAAATCGGGACATAATTAAATATTTGTAATACTGCGTACGAAAAATAGCGTCCTATACGGTAAAATTAAAAACCGAACGTTCCCATATCAGAATCATACGAGTACTCTTATTCCTAGCCAAATAAGTTGATAAATAAAAATATTGTGGACAAAAATTATTAAACTAGGTTTTGGACATAATCAATTTTCCCCCCAAAAAATTAATCCATAAATGAAAACTCAATATGTTAACTTACACGTCTTACAGTTCTTTTTTTAGCAGTACTCAACGAAAAAAATCTTCAATATGCGGCGTCCATTTACCTACAACGTGCAAGTAGTATGTAAACATGGTCACTGACGTTTTAAATTGAATTACGGTTAGGTTTTCTCATTCGCCAAAGCTACTAGCATAGTATTAACTTAATTTGGCAAAAATACCGTTCCATTAACTGATGATAAAATTTTTTAGAACCATGTACGCGTATCCCAATGAAGATTTTTCAGATTCCACTTGCAGCACTCATTTATGATATTACGTACCAATAAGGCAGAGGCAACAGATTACAGAATGCCGGAGCTCAGTTCGTCGGAGGCACTGGATGCGTGGGTGTGTCTATTATCAAAGGAGACAGAGGAAGAGTTCACTACCCAGCCGTAGGTCTTTAACTACCGCTTTGCTCAGAACGGATCGTGCGTAGGGGAATAAGTTTGCAGTAATTTTGGGCGCCAGGAATCGCCCTCTACTAGCCGCACCGTTATCCCGACTCCTGGATACACGGTGGTACAGTGGATGGGTAAGGAACTAAGGAAGAGAAAAGTAGGAAGAAAACTCACCAAACAAAACTATCAAAGTAACGTAGTAAAAGTAAATTTAATTGCAATCGTTAATTACTTTTTCAAAACTGTAGAACTTATTCTCAGAACAAACAAAATTATATTAACATTGTACAAATTTCGATTATCTCGCAAATGTGTCAATTTCTGTTAATAAATAAGAAAAAAATATTTATATTACAATATACTTAATGCAAGAACTGAAGTAGTATTATTGCGAGTCAGAATAACCCCAATTTGACTCAAATACCCAATAAATAAAACAACAATGTTGACAGTACTTTAGCAAGTTGCTGGTAACTATACGCAACCCAAAATCAATTAGTTCTAGAGAAAAGTTTAAATAATTAACTGAAAACGTTTCCTTTGTAATGAAAGACCTTTCATTGTGTACACTGAAAGAAAACATAGATTCTCGCTACAACAAGCGTTTTAGATAACAAGAGAATGAAACACAGAATAATGACTAATACTTGCCGCAGCGTACACAAATAGCAGAAGTATTCCCTAAAATTATTGTATAGATAAGTAATACTTATTGACGTTTACAGAAAACACATTAATATTTAAATAATTAACCGCCCAATTAAAGCGGTTGCTGGAAAGAAAATGGAGACGATTCAATTAACCCAAACTTATTTATTTCTGAGAAAAACTAAATCAATAACCAAATATTTAGGAAGAAAAGAGCCAGAAATAAATAATTGAGTAACCAAATCGTTCTCGTAACCTAATTTTGATAAAGCAAAGAAATCTTTGATGAGAAAAGAAACATTCAACAATGAAAGTAGTAAGTTCGGCACAGGTAATTTAGATTCAATGCTACTATTTAGACACATCCAGTTACTTAAATTGTGACGCGCATCCTTATATAATGAAACTCGTCTGCCGCGCAGCTAACATTTACATTAAACGTAACGGTAGTTTTAATTAATAAGTAAAGCTGTAAATTTTAATATTAACCAGATAATGAAACTAATAGTAGAGTATAGGCTTAAGAAGGTAGTACGATACTAAATCAATCAATGTTAGCTAGAGGTTGTTGATCATATTTACAGATACAATTAAGGTGAGCAGTTTTAGGGTTATTAATCCTAATTGAAATCTATACCTTCATTCGCAGACAATAATGGAAGTAGTACATATAATAATACGGATAAACACCCTGACCTTATCTGATGTCCAGAGTTCTTACTCTAGCGATAGGACAGCCACTAAAGCAGGTGCAGCGCTCCCGATATGATATGTCCAATGGCTTATGTTAGCGTAGCCAATCCAACTTCACATTTAAGTTACCGGAAGGTTACAGATGAGGAAAAGTAGGTTCGCAAGAAGAGTAATTTTTCCTTCAACTCCCCAAATCGATAGATAATCTATTCTAATCTAATTGAATCTAATCGAAGCTAATACAAAACTAATCCAACGCCAAACCAACACAACACCAGCACAAAACCAACACAAAACCGCACTATGTTGTAAGCGTGCAATAAATGTTAAGACGAAACTGATAGGTTCGAATCTAACGCTTTATATTTGTAGATTGTATGTGTTCCGTTCCCCCTTATTGGACACGACCAAATTTTGTTTGAAATCCGCAAAGCTTGCGATCAATAGGATTAGCAAATTTGGTAGGAATTCCTATTGTTTTGAAATCTTTTACCAGAATCCGAAATAATTTCGTTTAGTAGAGAAAGTGTAAAAGAAATCACAAAATTTTCGTAGCGTCACAAAATGGCGGAGAAGAAAGTGAAAATTTTTGTTATCAAAACTGAATTTTTGATCTATTAGATTTATGTTCAATAAAACAATTTCCTATTGGTTATTTGATACCTTAAACATCGCCCTCTTACGAGAATTTCGTAAACTAACTTAAAGTATTGGTGTTTACAACCATTATGTAGTACAGAGTTTGGCTACACGCCGACAGATGTCACACCTATTTACTTTTGATAGAATTATTAACATGAATCGGATTTTTGTTAAATTACACAATAGAAGACATGTAAAATTACTGTAATGTGTTACACACGAATCGTACGAATAGTGCGTTTAGTACATATAGAGGAGTTAAAGTAGATGAATTTTTTGTACGTTACAATGAAATGCAGAAGCTTGTGAGTGAAGAAACCATACCCAAACTACTAAGAATCAATAGATAACATTTTTCTTAAGAGAGAAAGTAACTCTGAACGTTTTTCTTATTCTTTCCATCAAGGTAACAACACTAAAAATCTGGTTTTACTGTATCCCAACTTTTTGTTAACTTACTAGAACGAAAGGACTGATTGTGGATCACGTTTTGACATGACCAAGTACATTCCATCGCAGCTACCTTTTGTTCTTTATTTCCTAACCTGTTCTTATGAAAAAAGGGCGACACTTTGTTACTCCTAGAAACAGCAACATCTCGCTTTTTATGCTTAGGTATCGATATGTGTTGGACATATCCGACTTTCCACTATGTGCAAGTTAAATCTGTGCACAACATTTTAAGTACTTTGTATCACCACTATCTAAGGTTGCCTTTTTAATAAATGGGTATTGAGTTTCCCAATCTCTATTAAATGTACCCTTTCATTTTGGTATTTTCTGATTACCTACCGTTCTAGATACAAACTACACTATAACGATTATGCACTTAAAAACAGTTATTTATTGTCACCGATGTATCTATTTTCCACACGTACCGGACACCGTCGCAAGCAAATTATTTTCGCGCTAGACTTTCCCGTATAATACGGGACGAATGGTCACTGTGCGCTTTTTTTAAATTCACTATAGGAAATTTTAGCTTGTTATATAAATAAGTTTAGGCAATTAAAGAAGCTACCTTAAACATTCACTGCCTTCAGATCTATTTTGCAAGCGTGAACATTTGCATAATACTATGAACAAATTACATTTATCATAATTTTGGTAAAATTAATTCTTTTCAAAATAGGATAAAAACAAGTCACTATAATTAATGAGAAATACAATTTAGTATTAAATAAAGTATTGATAATGAATTATTAATGCATTACATCATAATTTAAAATGTCAGTTTGAAATGAAAATCAGCGTTAATATCAAATATGCAACAGAAAAAAGAATACTAATTGTAGTGGTTCGTTTAAATTTTCATATTGAAATAACTACGCCCGGAAATGATTTTATTACACACGAACGAATATTTTGTGTTCGTAATCATGTATTGTGGTCTGTGAGTGTGAATAAAAACAAAATTCATTACAAGTTGAATTCAACGTTTCAAATACATAATTGCCTGGACATTTATTAAAGTTACTGAAGTTTATACTTCACTGGTGAGGATATTAGATGCATAATGGTATGTCATGCACTAATTAACTATAAAACAATGGAACGTTTTAATGTGAATTTGCTTTGATGTAAATGTGTAAGTAATACAGATTTTTATACAGAAGTTAATATTATATTTGCAACCATCCTACAGGTACACATTATGAGTTTGTTCTACTTGGCTTAACAAGCATATATTACAACGCACTAATGTTTTAAATACAATATCATTCTACAATTTCTTTTAAATACTTGTTTATTTCTCTACCCGTTTACATACAATATGCATCATTATTAAGAGAAAATAATTATGTAAGTGAAATAACAAATTAAAATTATAATATAAATTAAAGAAAGAATATAATGGAAGTACAGCTAATGACGGTTCTTAAATTTGTGAATTATTAAAGCTTCTAATGTACAGACAGCAAAAGATTGCCTCTAGTGATACTTGAATCCACGACCACTACTAATCTATAGTAGGGCTCTTACCATCTGAGCTATCAAAGGAGCTAGTTCCACTCGATTCAATCCTAAACTGTATGCACCCTACTAGTTTTGACGTTATATAATTCTTATATATTTATGTAACCAGTCACCTTTATGTCAAAGTCTCTGTAAGCTTGAATTTTCCAAGTTTCGTACAGACCCACAAGACTGGAATATAGAAATAGCTTTTAGGCAGTTAATTGATACAAATTAAAGACAGAATATACTCTAGTTGAATCTAAGTTGAAATAGTGACAAAGGCATAAGTTTTCAAATGTGTGAATTATTAAAATTTTGAACGTACCAACAGTAAAAAATTGCCTCGAGTGGGACTTGAACTCACGACCACTACTTATCTAGTGTAGGGCTCTTCCTATCTGAGCTATCGATGAAGCTAATTCCACCCCTTCAATCTCAAACGGCATGCACTCTACTACATAAATATATAAGAATTATATAACATCAAAACTAGTAGGGTCCGTACAGTTTAGGATTGAATCGGGTGGAATTAGCTCCCTCGATAGCTCAGATGGTAAGAGCCCTACTCCAGATAAGTAGGGGTCGTGGGCTCAAATCCCACTCGAGGCAAACTTTTACTGTGTGTACGCTAAAAGTTTTAATAATTCACAAATTCAAAAACTGTTATGACTTTGCGATTATTTGAACTTAGATTCAACTATTTCTATATTCTAGTGTTGTGAGTCTGTATGAAACTTGGAAAATTCAGGCTTACATACACCTTGCCACAAAAGTGGCTGGTTACATAAATATATAAGAATCATATAACATCGAAACCAGTAGGGTACATACAGTTTACGATTGAATCAAATGGAACTAGCGCGCTCGATAGCTTAGAAGATAAGAGTCCTACTCTAGATAAGTAGTTACCGTGGGTTCAAGTAAATAAATCTATATTTAAAATATCTGTTAAACATGAGTCTAGAAGGAAACTTAATTCAAAACATCTGACCTATAAAACATATAGATTTGCCCAAATGTAATGAATTAGTATTAATCATTCCAACATTGAGCTTACATACCAGAGTAACAATCTTTGACGAAAAATAAATTAGCAATACGATGAAAGCTAAGCGAAAGTGAAGAAAAGAGTATCCTAATAACCGGAAAAAATAAAATAATGTCGATTCGAGTTACCAAGGATGAAATGGGGTGAAATTTTAGGGGTGGAAAATGGTATTTCTTGATTTTCAGCGAAACTAGAGCTCTTACAGAAAAAAGTTAAATTTAAATGTTGTGGGTAACTAAAACTTCTACAATTTTTATATAAACCATTTTTCACATACATTTTTCCTAGAAACATCGGAACAACCGGTTTTTTCCTCTTTAATTTTTTTCTCGCACAAAAAATAAATTGTTTTTTTCAGCAAATTTGGTGCAAACTTACCTTCTTAATTCCTAAAGAAACTGGTAAATCTTTGATTCAAAATATTAATTTTTACACTTGATGATTGTAAACCTAAAAAAAGACCTCATCTTCAACCGAAAATATCCATGTGCTGGAAACATTTTTTTCAAAAACACAACTAGCCTTTTTCTTGTTGTGTTACACGTCCAAACCGCACTAGGCGTCGTGCATGCTTACTAATGTAAGCGGGTTGACAAGCCAGCTAACAGGGAGATGGGCGTGGTCGAAATAATAAGTAAAATGAATGATTAATATGCTCAAACACCTTACACCTACATTCAAACAACTCAGTCCGGGAAAATATGTCTCTAGGCGCCACCACAATCGAAACTTTGCTAAAATAATTGTCTTAAGCTGGATGTTAATTAGCCCTATTTGATTGTGGAAAGTAGGATTGTGCTTACTCAGTAAACTCTTACACGAGGGTTCTAAAACAAACACTCGTCCAAAACAATTCAACTCAAACTCCAATATATTTAGTACTACCCAGGTTATTAAAAACTTTTTGAATACACCTCGTATACCAAAACTTCCAAAATAAAATTTACCACTCAAATTCATTCACGTAACCAACAATTATGTTTTCCACTTATTAATGAATAAACTGTTCTTCATTCAATGATCGGTAATTAATTTTTAAAATTCCTAACATGAACGATATCTTTTAAATTTAATTTACTTTTTATAACACTTCTGAATCGTATTGACATTCGTAAAGATTTAAGATTTCAAAACTCCAACTTTTTGTTATACTTAATGAAATTTAAACTAACAGCTGATCCGTTAATTGTGCATTGCGCTAATGAAACAAACATGAAAATTTTGCAATCAACCTGGCAAATATAACCTTTCAGGTTGTTCATTAATCTGAAAATTAAAATATGCAAAGCTTACTTTTAAAATTGTCAAAACTAGATCACCAATTAAGTAAATGTTACAACTGTGTCTCATACCTGGCTAAATAAACAACAAAATAAAAAGATAACGATAAATATATATTGTCCTGCATAAAATAATAAACAAATGACAAACACAAATATATTTACATATACCACTACAGCGTGGTTGAAAATCAAAACCACACGTCACTACCAATTTCTGCAAAATTCTTAATACTAAAACAACCAATCAAAACCATATAACTCGAGAACGATTATCTTTTTTTTTTTTGCATCTCAACTAATTAATATTTACTCAACATTACACAAATGAACAAAACAAAGAGATAATCGTACTTTACTAAATTTTCAAAGTACTTAAATATAAACCTTACTTAAAATCGTCCATTAATCCTACGCTTTTCTTGCTTGTTTCTTCCGTAAATCAATTATTTGTAGTCCATTTGTAATCCTTAAATTGCATGAAGCCACATAACCAGTGCTTCACAATTTCACAAACACTTATTCCCTCCTGTACTCACAAATAGTCCAATAACACGTAATAGTCTGTATAAGTTTGGTTGCCTCCTAAAATTTCTAGCAACCTTTACACCAATTTAGTCCCTTATATAAATAAACTTTCAATGTCATATAACACCTAAACATTGGCTTAATATACAACGAACACTTCGTTCACTTAAAAGGTGGTCTCATAAATAGTTTTAACTGAATATCTGTACAAGAACACGCGCTAACCTTGACGCTACTAACGTTACAACTGTTATCTATATTCAAATCTGCTTACGCACTTATTATTTTCTTGAAGAAAAACACAAACTAATTTTATCTTCAATCTCAATTTTATTATTGTTTTGTTTATGAATGTCTTTTACGATTCATCCCCGGTTCGGGTTACGCAGTTGTTTAAACAATTACTGCCTCACTATTATTCACAAACATAACTCCAACATCATCCCATTCTATCACACAACCTTCGCGCGCGTCTTCCGCCAACCTTCACCACAAGCAACAGCCAAAAACGGAAAAGCTTAACTCTCTCCTGTCAATCCCTGACTTTCCTATTTATACCTTCAGTCATCCATCTTTAAACATGTCTTCCTTCCGCGTTATATTCTCCAATAGTATTCATTCAAAATTTCATAGCTCCAATAGATGCTACCCTCTATACAAGCACGCGTGTAATTACAATACATCGCCATATTTGTTCTTACTTACAAATTTTACAATTACTTCATGAAGAAATCATTTTTCGTCACCACATTCATTCAGTAGCCACTCTGGTCCATTACGCAACTTTCAACATTTATCTCCAACCTGCGCTCGATCTGCTTCCGCAACATTTGCAAAAATAAGTACCGTCTAAGGTCTCAAATCCCATATACATACACATATTCTCAAAACAATTGCACAACATTACAAAAACTTTCTATAATTAACACTTAAACATACCAAATCTTTCTCTACATATTTTCTAAAACATTCTACACTTATACTTCACATTTTCTGACCAAGATTACTCATCTATCTTCAAACATTCCATTTCTAACAGCAGCAAAACAGTAGCGATACATTATCGTCCCATCGACAAATTTCTCTTCACATTTACATTCATCAGAATCTAATTATTCCAACACTAAAGTCTCTATAACATTAAAATACACGTATCTACATACTGAATTATATTTCTCCTAAATTTCCAGTGGCGTATCATACACCCACATACATTATGCATATACACAAAAAAAAAATTATTTTTTTTCGTTCAAACTCAATACACTCGTACTTAAAACACGTCATTATAACATCCTACATACAGGGTGCGTCAACGCAACCTGACAGTTGAAACGTCCACTTTTAGATTATGTAAGAAATAATTAGCATTCCAGAAAATGCGAAAAACTGTAAAAACTTGATTATCTTTTTAATTATTGTTTAAAATATTTAATTATTTATTACAATTTATAGTTGTCGTCTTAGGAAAATTTAGAGATACACCAATAGATAAAGTAATTGCAAATTGTTAAAGTATGAAGTGTTGCGAGAAACATGTAAAAATGGTTACGGAGTATTGCATATTAGGTTTTAATTGGTTTCAGCAAAAAGAAATGGTTACTGCAATACTTTTTAAATTTAGTAGTTTATTAAATTAAATGCTTATGATTAACAATTTTATAATATCTTTATTCACATTTATTAAAAATACAATCGTTTACTACTCTGCTTCTCGAATACTGGCTAACGGTTCTTGCAGTTGCTCCGAAATGATCTCAGCTAAGGGAAGTAGCTATTAGCGCCCGCACCCTTAAGTCCCCCTAGGGAGCTGGGCCATCCGTAAGCGATTCAGGTATAAAACTTTTCTTAGAATGGCAATCAATAGGCATTTACAGAAATAATGGGTCAATACAAAGCTAGACAAATTAGATACCAAAATATTATGTTTGAACTCATCATGCCTTATACGAATGCCGCTGGTTTAAGAGAAACTGAGGTACTGAGGTTTAAATTTTATCCTGAAATTTTTTAATAATTGAGAAAATTTTGATAGCACGAATCTGAAAATTAGTAATATTGGGTTTTGTGGTGTGAGAATTACGAATTTGAACTTTATTTCGATGTTGTTCTAGATGGCGCTAGGTTCTCAGTTTTTGCTTTCAAAAGTTTCCTCTTCTTCACCGACTGTGATAAATTTTGGAGTGCCATGGTTACTTTTTGGTCGAAAAGGTCCACATTCGCCTAAGTGGTTGTAACAATTTCTGAATAGTGCATAATTAGGTACAATGATACATATCTTCGGGCCGCCACATGTCCATTAAAATTAGCCTGAGAAAAAACACAAATTGTTGACGTTGCATTTTTTGATCACTAGCTAATAATTTTACACGAATAATAAATCAGATGGACGCAAAATATGCCAATATTTGTTGACATGATACAAGCCTACTTAGAAAAGAAATAGCAATATCAGCGCCTGAAAGAAAATCAACAAAATGCATTGAAATGCTTTAAATGCATATAAGCCACACACCGATAAAGTTAGGCGACTTAAATCAGAGTACCTGTTTTATGTAAAATTGAACGTTTTTTTAGATCTTAAACTTTTTTAAGTATATCTTAACAGATAAAAAATAGCTTTTAATTTGCCTAAATAATACCGTGAAACTAGCGCTTTCTGGAAGCAACGTAAAAATAAGCTTGAAATTCGTATTTCTCGTCCCACAAACCCCAACACTACCAATTTTCAGATTCATGCTCTTAAAACTTTCTCAATTATGAAGGAATAAACTTTAAACATTCAACACCCTGTATATCCTACACCAGCGACATTCGTATAAAGCATGATCATCTCATACATAATACTTAGGTGTCTAATATCTCCAGCTTTCTGATTCACCCTGTATATATACTAATTATTTTTACGTGATTTTTGCAACACCCCGTTCTTCAACAAATTGCAATTACTTTATTTATTAATGTAAGATTATATATATATGTATATATATATATATATATATATATATATATATATATATATATATATATATATATATATATATATATATATATATATATATATATATAATTGGTAATAAAAAGGTTGTGTAACACACAAGGTTGAGTTTGCGGGGTATTTAGAATAAAGTTGTGTTGTAAGCTGATTTAATGTGCCTTTTAATGAACAAGTTAATCTTGTAGACTCACCTATAACTTGGGTGACCATATTTATTTTCAGAAAAATAAGTACAGAAATAAAAAGTAACAAAAAGTTGTATTAGGAATAGATAAAACGGACAAATCAAAGAACTAAATGTAGAGTGACATAGCCAAGCATCAAAATGAGAATAAAAATAAAATAATTTTAATGACACATGCATATACATAATATATGTACCTATATTCCTATATTAGAAAAATACAAACACATAAAATACTCTGGCAGAAATGTGTAATGTTATTAATTATTTTGACGTGCCTGCAACGCCGTCAGTGGGGTCACCTTTTGCCAATCGTATTTTTGAGAGCTTAGGATAGATTCCAAAATTTGCTTTCTGGTCTTCAAAACAGGAACATTTCACTGCAAGTCTCATCGAAGTTTGTGTACACTTGCATCACAGCTTCTAGTGTCGATATTTTCATTTGCGATTTTTCTGCACTCCAGTAGTTATTAATATTAGAGAATAGTCGCTCAATTGACGCACTTGTTCCAGGAAGACAAAAAATAAACTGACATAAAATCTCACAATTTTTGAAATCTTCACTTGATCCAGACCCTTGATTCCATTTAAATACTTCAACCCATCGATCTTCGGTAGCTATATTTTTCGAGTTCCACTCGGCAATTTTATGTTCTGACAGTTTAGCTTGTAATAGACTAACTTCATCGAAGAGTTCGTCCTCATTTAGTGTCGAACCCAAGTAGTCTTTAAAAGCAGCACATGAACACAAAATTTGATTCCATGAAACTTGATTTCTCAAATTTATCCATACAAAGAGCCTTAATTCATTTACATTTGTACTCCAATTCTTCAAGTAACTCACCCAATTTGAATAAAATAATCTAACCTGTGAGATGAAGTCATCTCGATAGTTTAAACTACCTTCCCAATTGTCAAGTTGTAAAAGGGATTCTCTTACTTTAAGCGGCAAAAATAATTCATTCAAACGATTTTCAAGCTTATTTTTAAGATCGAAATACTCTAGAGCGGCCTCTGTTGCGCATATTTTGTCACCCTCTACCTTTAATATGACTTTGTGAAACATAGAAGCAATGTTGTGTACAAACCACATCCAAATTTCGCTGGTGACACTCAAAAATTGCTTCAAAATCATTGGACAATTTTCAATAGACAAAAGTATGCTTTCAACGGTTCGTACATTTGTAGAATTCGTTCAATTGCGGGCATCAGACTTAAAAATCTTGTTTTAGAAAATGATAACATCTTTTGTATTCAACATTAACAAAGTCGCAGAATTGTTTAAGTTGATTTACTCTCACTGTATAAATATAGAAATGCTTAAATAACTTAACAAAATAACCTCAACGTCAATTGGTAAGACGTCCGTAGCATTTTGTACGCAATTGTTCAAAATGTGTGCAACACAACCAATGCCAACCAGAGGTTTGCCACGAGAAGCTTTCAATTTTGCAAATAGGTTGTTCACTCCTTTCTTTTCATTCCGCAAAATTTGTATTGGTATTATCAGCAGCTAATCCAATACACTTGTCCACTAAATTGTGGGTTTTCAAAGTATTAAACACATAACTATTTAACTGTTCTGATGTTTCACCAGGTAAGTCTTGCAACTGAAGTAATTTCACTTGAATACCTTTTTCACAATTAAAGTATCTCACCAACAAAGGTACTATTTTAATTTCTTTGTGGTTGGACGAATCGATCATGATGCTAACAAAATGTTCTTTGTGTAGATCAAGTTCCAATCGCAACTGGGATTCTTTAGCAAAAACATTTTTTACAATGGGTTGGGGTTTGGTTCGAGCTGCCAGAAATTTGGGCTCGAACATGTTCGCTATTAGCTTTGATGTGCAATCCAAAGATCTAAAACTCTGCTGATGCTTGATCGTATGATACGCGAAAGTACCTTCCTTGGCTGCAATTAACATATTTTCAGAGCTGAAGTTTTCACTTTTGAAAAAGGTGTTTAGTGTAGCGCTTTTAGACTTCGTATTTGCAGCTAATGTATGCTTTTCTTGGTTAGATGAGCCTTAAAATTTCTGCGACCACTGTTGGAAATATCAAAATCACTTCTACAAATTTCACAAGTACACAATATGCGGACTCAATTTATTTTTTATTTTCATAAACGGATATTCTTTCTGTAACTCCAAATTAAAATGACACTTTCTTCGAGGCGGTGCCATGTTTACGCAAATAATGCACAAGTAGGTAACTGAAATCAAACGACGTTGATTTTTAGTAAGCGAAACCAGCACAGAAAACCAGACTGCATTCAACAAAAACAATTAACAAATAATATGTTCGCTTGCTGTCGAACGGTAGAACTCGTGTAGTTTAGTCTTAGTCCGAGCGCTGGCGCTATTTATATGCGGCTCGCTAAACTTCGCTTCGATTCTCGCACGTTCCAGTCGCGGAGCATTCTGGGCTGTGCGTCTAGCATAATCGAGGGCGGACTGGAACGTTCGGGAAACAAACTACGCGAACATTCTCAACAACTTCTTAACGTCGTTATTGCATCATGATCAGTGAATCACCGATAAGCATTCTTTTTAAATAAAAAATAAATATTTTGGTATACCTATTTGCGATATTTGCATCTTCAAGAAAAAGAAAGTACATTTTAGTGTACTTCATGCTTCTATTAAGGACCTTAGAACACTGGCAGAAAAGAAAGTACTGTCCTACTAAAATAAGTACGTATGGTCACCGTACCTATAACAGATATTTTATAATTTATAATTTACATCAAGTTTGCTGTTTTACGTTAAAATTCGTTACCATAACTACTTGTTTGTTACTTTACTTGTATATTTTCTGCTAATAATGGTACATGTTACATGGAAGAGAAGTAAATAATTGTATCAAAGAAATTGTGGAATTATCTGGAATTCCACAAAGTAAGGTTATTAAATAATATAAATTTAATGTATATATTAATTTAAGTGAAATATAATAAAAAAAAAAACTTTAATATAGAAATCGCGACATATTGTATTTTGTACGTGAATGAATTTGAATAATTTGTCATCCAAATATTGTAAAGGAATATAAAGTAAATAGCATGTACGACATGTCACATTATATAATTAAAATTCTGCTTAGAATAGTTACTTTGAAGGTGTTACCCAAGTGGTTTTTAAAAAGCTTTGTTAATATTCTATTGCAGTCAGATAACTTGAAGGATTTTCTGAAGTATGATTTACACCCTCTCTTATAAAGTTGTGTTAAATTGGTAAACATATGATATAGGAATAAACCTATTCACAGCAATAATAGTTAAATAAATTAACATAATTCGAAACAACATCACGAATTCCAGATCACGTAAAATTATCTGAATTTTTTACGTTACATACAAGTAATTTATACAATTTATTGAGATAAGTTAGTTCTCAAATAACATTAGGACTTTGAATATAATTCATGGAGTAGGGTTAGCCGTAGCAAATTTCGCTGTACTTTAACAGTACTAAATATTAGCTTTATTAATCTGGACTTGGTCCTTGAGTATTGGATACAAAGTAATACTAACTAAATTCCGGGTAACAACAGATTTAGAAAGTAACACTTGTTAATCAAGTACAAAAAATTAAACTTTTTTGATGTACTGAACGTAAATGAATACATTTAAAAAGATTAAAAGAATTATTTTGGAACAGAGTAGTCATAAAACTGATAAAAATGTATTGTGTGTAACATAACACTTTGCTGTTAGGAATGAAGCGAAAGTATCGTACAGAAATATGTCTCTTATCTATTGTTTAATATTAAATAAGCGGGTGTACAATTTTGATGCAAGTTTAATTCTTATCACACCCCTTTAGACAATTTAACATGTTTGAAATGGGTAAATTCGTCACAATAAAAAGTATTTCACATCAATAATGATTTCTTATTAAAACGTAACGCATGTTTGCTAAGCAATTCACTAGTTATCTAGTTTCTGTTACTTGCACTATACACCATTCTAGTATTTTTACTTTCTCGCTAAACAAGTATTGCGGTCGGAAAAAATCGAAAAAATTAAGTTACGTTATTTTGATGTTTTACAACTCCTTGAACCCGACAAAAAATTTTAGAAAATTTTCGAAAATGTCTGTCTGTGTATGTGTGCTTGTGCGTGTACGTGTGGGTGTGGGTGTGCAGGTGCGTATTCGTGTGCGTGTGCGTGTGCGTGTGGGTGTCCGTGTGCGTGTGAGTGTGAGTGTGCGTGTGCGTGTGCGTGTACGTGTGGGTGTGCGTGTGTGCGTGTGCTGGAGCGTGTGCGTGTGCGTGTGCGTGTGCTGGTGCGTGTGCTGTGCTGTGCGTGTTGTGTGCGTGTTCGTGTGCGTGCTGTGCGTGTGCGTGTGCGTGTGCGTGTGCGTGTGCGTGTGCGTGTGCGTGTGGTGTGTGCGTGCTGTGCGTGGTGTGCGTGTGCTGTGTGCGTGTGCGTGTGCGTGCGTGTGCTGTGCGTGTGCGTGCGTGTGCGTGTGCGTGTGCGTGTGTGCGTGTGCGTGTGCGTGTGCGTGCGTGTGCGTGTGCGTGTGCGGTGTGCGTGGTGTGCGTGTCGTGTGCGTGTGCGTGTGCGTGTGCGTGTGCGTGTGCGTGTGCGTGTGCGTGTGCGTGTGCGTGTGCGTGTGCGTGTGCGTGTGCGTGTGCGTGTGCGTGTGCGTGTGCGTGTGGTCGATTTGGATGTAATTTGGAATTAAGGCCTACGAGACAATTATGTCGACAAAAAGGCTTTTAAACACAATAGGTATGCAGGGGGGGGGGGGCGAAAAGAATGGTGTTATTGTGGGGGCATATTTTCAAATTTTAACAATGTAATTGAAATTAAGGTCATCAATAACTCGCATGGAACGGAATCTTTTAAAACTTTCAAATTTGAATATGGCCGTAGTTACAGTTGCGATACCGTTCTAGAAATAAAAGGATTGGAATAGATATGCGTAGTTAAGTAAAGGTTCTTTAGATATATATCGTTACGTAATAAATTATGGTATAAATTTGCCTACATTAGAAGGGTCAAACTGAAACAAATATTCGAAATTGATTTATGCAAAATTCTATCCAAGCATTTTTTTTTTTTTTTTAGATTTTCTAGGCAATCATCCACTATTACGAATGCAACTAACCTCCTTCTAAAGCTACTAGGTAGTATAGGAGATGTGAATTTTCAAATATTTTAATATTGATATTGTTATAACTTTGTAACTATTTTAGTTACATACTTGGGATTTTGGAAATAAACTTTGTTCATTTGCGCTAATGAAATGATATCGTGATGAAAACACTACTTCCGGTTTTTCCGGAAAACATTCCTTGTATTGCTGGTATAACACACATATTCTTACTGTACTACTTATTCGAAAGGGAGTGAAATTTGCTTTAAAATGGTATGAAACAGTCCATATTTATCCTGAAAGATAAAAGAGATATCTATTTTTTAACTTTCAATCTACATATACGTACGATATGCCAATCCTGTGGTATATTAGCAAATATGGGCAAGAATTAATCAGTGGTAATCGGATATTTGTAACTTATTCATATGTGCTCTTGTATTAAATTTACAAGACGCATGTAGTCAATTAAACATATGCATGTATGCAAATTTTTGTAATATAAACAAGTAATGCATATATTTTATATCACATAAATCCTACCTGGCTAAATGTATTTACTTACTAAACATTTTACTCTTTGTAATAACATACTACATAATCTTCGGTTTGACATTCACTTGAATGCAAAATATTCGTTTGCCAAATATGAAAATCAAGCCTATATTAAAAGTTCTTTACGTACTCACATAAGATGCTCAAATTAAATTTTTAACTCTTCCATTCCGGAAGACCACGATCATCCACCAGCCCCACAAGAGAAGGAGAAGTCATTCAGAGATTTCAGCAATCACCTAGAAAATCTGTCCGGTAAGCGGCTCATGAGACAGGAGTTTCAAAATCGAGCGTCCATCGCATTTTGAAGCATGCCAAATGGAGAAGTTTTATTCCTAGATTAGTGCACGCGCTCAATGAAGATGATTATGACCGCAGAATCCAATTTTGTGAGTGGTACCAAGGAAAATGTGCAGAGGACAATCAATTCCCATACAAGTTTGTTTGGAGTGATGAGGCTATGTTCAAGTTAAATGGTTCAATAAATCGTCACAGTTGCACTTACTGGGCATCTGACAATCCTCATGTGACAGTGGAGCACCATGTGAACTTACCAGGGGTCACAGTGTGGCGTGGTTTGTCAGCATTTGGTTTAATTGGACCTTTCTTTTTTGATGGTACAGTGAATGGTGCAAATTACCTCAACTTGCTACAAGAATCCGCTATGCCACGCATCCAAGAGATGTTTAGGAATGAAGAATGGTACTTCCAGCAGGATGGAGCACCTCCCCACTATCATCGTGAAGTAAGGGCCTAGCTTGATGGCCACCTGCCAAACAGATGGGTAGGCAGAAGAGGAAGTACCGAGTACTCCCCACGCTCACCGGATTTGACCCCCACGGATTTTTTTCTGTGGGGGCATGTTAAACACAATGTTTACACCCCAAACCAGCTAAAATCGATGAGTTGCGAGCATCTATTGAAAGAGAATGTGCCGAAATACCAATTGAAAGGATTAGGAACGTTTTGGATTCAACTAATTAGCGTTATCAGCTGTGCATGGACCATAATGGCCAACAATTTGAACATTTTCGATAATTGACTAGTTTCTACATTTCTTAACATTATTTTCATTTTTGAAAGTTTTCTGTACTATAATAATTGTTAGTGTTATAGTCATTTAAAGAGTGTATACATTTTAATGGGACGCTCGGTATGTATTTACATTTTGCAATTACAATACTAGTTACAGTGTTTATATTTTAAAATTAAAATACAGTTTTATTATTGTTTTGAAGTAATACAGAAACAACTCCCGGCGCACATTCTAAATATAATCGTTTGTTAAAATTGAATAAATAATTAATGCATTTAGTAATAAAAATTCCTGTTAATGCTCCAATTACTGTATTTGATAATAATAAACGTGTAATTACATTTTTGACTTTTGCATTTGTACACATTTTTAAAATTAAAATACTAGTTACAGTATTTTAAAATAATAAAATATGATTTTCAATTTTAAATAAACAATAAATTTCAATATAAAGTTTATCTAGAAAAATATCCTGAGCAAGTCATACAGAATGACGTCACGAGAATGAGTGAAAGAGTAGGTTTTCAATTATGGTTGATGCCGGCGTACATTCTGAATATAATAGTTTGTTAAAATTGAATAAATAATTAATGCATTTAGCATTAAAAATTAAAAACTTAGAATTCGCAGGTTTTTGTCCGCATGTCCTTCTCAAAATATTAGTAAAGCTAATAAATCCGTATTTTGTATAATAAAATCCTAAAGAACTAATTTATTCCAATATTAACAGATATTGAATGCATGAAAATAAGGTTATCTGACCGCATACATCTGTTTTGTTATCAGCACTATTCAAAATTTATATGTAAACTATATCATTCCTGTAGGAAGATAATGATTTCAATAATAGAGCAATGAAACCGGAAACATATTCTCAATATATTGATAAAATTTCATTATAAATACTAGTTGCTATCGGCATATAACTTCAGTTACTTACCTATATTACACTCTCCAACATGGATCTTCTAGAACACCTAAACTTAGTAGCCTATATTGAAAGTTTCTGATATGGTTACTGATTATAAATATCGGCTAAAAAATATAAAAATTTTAAACGCTAAATACGGTAGAAAGGTAACTGTAGAAACAGAAGCACATACTATATTTCTCCCAGATAGGTTAACGAGAGAGCTAACGGACGAGAAGGTGCATAGTCTTCAGCAGTGCATTAAACAAATTGCTCTGGTTTATGGAGGCGACGTAGATATTGGTAGAGCTAAAATGATAGCTAAACTATCCTTCATTAATTATGCAGGTAAGTCATTATTATTATTCTGCATTATAAAATTAATGAATTATATTTATAGGATAACCTTCATCATCATCGTGTTCTTACAATTATATTAATGTACATATTGCATATAAATATTATAATAGTAAAAGAAAATGTATGAAATTGTTGTTTATTCCTACAACGAGTTGATATGAAAGGTAAAATACAAAATCATCATAGTTTATTTATTATTACATTGAAAACATTAGAGGAGGTGGTCCATCTACATGATCAGCATTGATTGATTTATTCCAATGCTTCAGACATCTTATTTTAGCGCGTAGTGGTCTATCCTCCTGATAATAATGAGGCAACTTATTCCATATTGCAAAAAAATTTTCAGAACTTAATTGTAACAATTCATATTTAATTACACGTCGAATATTGTCAATCATCGTCTCAAACTTAGAGACTATACGGTCCATTTGAGAAATACCAATAATGAATAAATGATTAAAACAGGTTTACATATTTACAATATAATCTCCGCATGCACTTATTATCGCTAGCGCAGGTAGTTAATTGAAATCAATCGAACAATATGGATGCTGAACAAACGGATATGCCTGATACAGAAAATATATGGGATATTGATGATAAAGCTGAATGGACTGATACACCTGAAGCGGTGTCTGAAGGTAATTAGAATTGCAGTATAGACATCCCATGAATAGCTTTCTTGTAGAACGTTTATTATTAACGTAAGCGATATTTATCGATAATTCCACCGTACTCGAGGTAGGAAGTTCATTGAAGAATAATGACTTTAAACCTGTAGTACAATTATTTTGGACGACATTTACCAACATGCTGCCGGCACTTTGATATGGATGAATGGCGCGAAATCTCGAACATTAAAACTGAGCATCTAATACGTCAAACTCTAAAATCTGTCGAACCCGAGACAGGTATCTATATAGGTTATGGTAAAAAATTAAATTGCTGTTTATTACCGACGAAGAAAAGCGAATCAGAATAAGCAGAGGAAACAATGCAGTATTACTATCCGAGTAAGCAATCAACCTATTCTTTTCGGCTGTGGAGGTAATAAATCAGCTGAATTATATGAACGATTATCGTAATTATTCGATTTATGAAGAATTTATAAATGAAGTAGCAACGAATCTATATAATGAAGGTCTGAGCTAATGCATTCAACGATAAGGCATGTCCTCATGCCGGAAGAGATTGCTAATGATCTTCGACGACATCTCGTGTCTCAATCAACATATAATTCGCGATTATTTCAGCAGAGGGCGACACTCAGGCGTGGACTCTTTCTATCACTGTCAAACATAATCGAAGATCGCAAAGCAATTGAAGCATGTATACGATGAGCATGTAGGTACAGACACCTGCTTATAATAGTCATTCAGACGCAGTCGCTCGCAATGGATGTTCGAGATAAGGTGGTTAAACGGAAGTTAACGCAAACTCGTAATGCAATCAAACTCAAGCCGGAATTATTGAAGAGAGGTGAACTTGAAACATATCGTTTAGCGGAAACTGCATATAAACCTATAGTGGATCCTTTGAAGAAAATTGCTAATGTGGGAATTAAAGTAGAACCGGTGAAATCGGAGTTCACACAAGTACCTGCCGCATCGTCACCACCTGCCCCGCTCAAGTTCAAACCTACGGTTGCACGTTCATTCGTTGACACCGGTGTAGAATCAGCACCTGCTACGTTTATTCGTTGAAGCGGACGGTATTGCTGAAACAGATCCTGCTGAAGAGGAGGAAGAACATACGGTCTTCGTTATGATTCAAACTTAGATAAATGGGCTATCAGAGAGTCTCCGTTGGGTATAGAAGGATCTAATCTAATTATAAAGGATGAGATGTATGAAGCCACTTTCCGACTATGCAAGCTGCTTATATTGAAAGAGCTGAAGAAGTTTACGTTGAGGGGTGAGACAGCCTATGTTGATATTCTAGCTAAAACTAACGCATATAGGAAGAATCACGACCCTCACGGAGCAATTATGGGCACCAAGTTGTCCAAATACCGTAAGATTATTAAGCCGCAAATCAGCACGAAACGTTTCGGTCGCGGTATCATGAAGAATTTATCGAATAGTGTGAAGGAGTATGTATACTGGAATACTCCTCGGCAACTTGTTGAACGGCTCAGACTGTTGCATGCATCGAAAGCAGCAGGTCATACTGGTCATGATAACGAAATCGTTAGTTTCGAAGAAGAGCTCTGAGAAGAAGGAATAATTGCATAATAATGCCCAATGATAAGTTTGGCAGACATTCACTAGCGCATTTAAAACATGCAGCTGCAAATATCAAATTAACCGGCGATGATAATTACGATATGCAAGGTAAAAGACTTTGCAATGTCTCTAAACCCATCCTAGAAGATGATGTTGCAACTAGGAGATACGCAGATGGGGCGAATTTAAAATTGACCGAAGATGGTAATTACGATGCACAAGGTAGGAGAGTGCAATGTTATCGATCCAATGCTAGATGCGTATGTAGCCACCAAGAAATATGTTGATAAGTGTAAGGAAGTCTTAAAGAGTGATATTGATTTATCGATTGCAAAATTATTATCTGAGCGCGATCGTAAACTTGAGGAGAAAATTAATCGTGTATATGGTGATATAAGCATCCTCAGCAGGGATATTTATAACATTGAGAGTAAGTTACAATAATAGCAATGTCTTTAAATTTGGCGGTTGTCGAAGAATTGCATGAGCCTGCGCGGAAGAATTTCATGAGGAAACGAACCATCGTCAAGCATCGGGATGATCTCTACCAGACGGATTTAGCTGAATTTATTTCATATGCTAAACAGTGATAGACTGCTATTCTAAATATCTATGGACACGACCTCCAAAGTCGAAGAATGCCGACGGTTGATGAAGAGTTATGCAATACATCATTATTCAACGTATAGCGGAAAAAAGGCAGCCATTGTTGAAAGGGTTATAAGAACGTTGAAAAATGCGTTATACAAACGATTCAGCTTTAGAGGTAAATACAAGTGGCTAGATGTGTTGCAAGAAGTTACATCTGGACATAATAATAAAGCGCATCCCACAATTAGAATGAAGCCTAAAGATGTAACTGCATCAACATATTTACCTATGTTTCATAATATGAAGGTAATCGGGACATCAAAATATAAAGTTGGTGATTACGTTCGGATTTGTAAATATAAATCAATATTTGCAATGGGCTACACTCCTAATTTTTTCACCGAATTGTTTAAGATTGCTAGGGTGACGGTTGGTAATCCAGTTACATATTTACTGGAAGATCACCAAGCTAAACCGATACTAGGTCAAATTTACGCTGAAGAACCGTAGAAAACCGCTCATCTGGGTATATTTCTCGTTACTATGGTGTTACGGCGTAAGGGGAACCAGTTATATGTTCGATGGCTTGGCATGGACAAAACACATGATTCATGGATTAATAAAACAGATTTTGTATAACATGTATATATTTTCGAACAATAAATTACTTGTCATATAACATATGTATAGATATAATAATAATAATATAATTTCCTTAACTTATAGCATAATAGCAATACTGATGATGATGATAATAGCTAATAATGGTAATAAATAATTTCTTAATCTAAAATATAATAATAACTGATCTCTTAACCTAAGTCCATAGTAGCGTGAATATTGAAATGCCCCCAAGGCAGTGTATCGATACCATCAGGCAGCAAATACCTCTTATTATCGCGAATGTTAGGAGCAACTTTACGCTGCTGCACTTTGATATAGAGGAATGGCGCGAAATCTCGAACATTAAAACTGAGCATCTAATACGTGAAACTCTAAAATCTGTCGAAGTCGGAAAAGCCATCTATGTAGATTGTGGTGTAACAAATGAATTGTTGTTTATTACTGACGAAGAAAGGCGAATCAGAATAATCAGAGGAAACAATGCAGTACTATTATCAGAGCAGGCGATCAACCCATCCTTTTCGGCTGTGGGGGTGATAAATCAGAAGCTGAATTATATTAATGATTATCGTAATTATTCGATTTATGAAGATTTTTAAATGAAGTAGTAACGAATCTGCATAATGAAGGTCCGAGCGACGAGGAAAGTATATTATCTAGAGGGAAATTTTTCCGTCAAAATCTTCGATTGCTTTTAGCATTAATAGGTGATAGTTATAATGTAAAAGGTGTAACTGAAATTGTACACATCTTCCCGGAAAATTTTATAAAAGATGTGTAACCTTAATAAAATTAAATTATCGCCAAATGGTAATAACAATAATGTAGTTAAAGTATCAAATAAAGTGCCGTTGACTCATCAGTAGATTGAGATAGGGGGGTTCAATTAACGCACCTGAAATACTGCCTGCGTTTCAATAGCTTCATTATTTCACTTATGCCTAATTAATAAAAAAATTATGTATTAATTATAAAAAATATAATTAACTGCATGCTCGAGCGCCATGTTATCTTTGTCCAGGAAAATAACAAAACCCTAAATAAGGAACAATAATAATTTTCTATAAATAACAAAATTAACAATGTGCAATTAAGTTTATTTACTCAATAAATGGATGGTTAAGGAGAGGTAAGAAAGGTTTTAAAGCTAAACTTAAAAAATATAAAATTTACCACATAAATTCCACACATAATAGTTTCTATAGACAGCTTCCTGTGATTAACTACGGATGCGGAACGGTCAATCAAGATGAAAGCGTTTACTTCTTTCTTTCTTACTCTTGATGTCTTATTGAATTAAAATTGCATTTAATATGATATTATTTGAGTGAAGAGAAACTTGTGTAAATAAGTAACTTAAGAGCCATTTAAAATATAAATATAAGTACTATAATGAATATACAAAAGGCTTAAGTACGTAAAATAAAAGTGGAAAGGTAGAAGTGAAAAGTGGAAGGTGCCTAAAAAGCAAAGGCTTTAGTTTTAAAATATAATGAATTGAAAAAACTTACCACCAAAACCATTATAACAATGACTTACTGCTCAAACATTCTGCAAGTGAAGAAAAATAGAGGCTTTCAAATTGCTTCTCTAAATTCCCTCAAGAGGTTGTCACGCAGTGCGCACATAATGCTCGGAGTCCAATTTTAAAATAAAGGAACTATAACTATTTATATAATATTACACCCAAAATATATGTTCTATGAAATGCAATTTAAGTTGCGTTTCTCAATTTTTCAAATAAATTAATGATCTTAGATTAACGTATTTTTAATACAACCACAAAAAGGTTGTTACACACCTTCTAAAATTTGGACTCGGAGATCACCAAAGCGGAGATTCCAAACCTAAGCTAATAAATGAAATTATTAAAATTTAAAAAATACAAAATGTTAAGCTAATTAAAATATAAGCAATATTGAAAAAATAACAAGAAAATGTACGAAGAAGTACGGAAAATGTGGTGACGTTGGTCAGGAAAGACCCTCGCAACACCAAAAGCTAATGACGCGCTACCACCCGCACACGCCACTAGTCGAGAATCAAGGACCCGAAACCTTAAATAAAATAAAACTTTAACTGGTGGGGTTAGTGAAGCAAACCACCATCAGAAGAGCAAATGAGTATCCGGTAAAAAATTTGAATCTAAGGTAAAAACGAACGGAAACCGTAACCTACCATGACCTGAAGGGACAGTGGGCAGAGAACCGGAAACGGTCATCGTGCAACTTCATAAAAAATCAAGGCTAACGCCACTCTACTCGAGTATAAGTATTAAAAAATCCTTGCGGACTAACAATAAATAATCACGAGATTTGAGGTCGAGAGAGAGCGGTTCAATTACCCTACCCCGGTGGTCTCAAACCAAGCCTCCTAGGTACATAACACAACTACCACTGTCACGTTCTATAAGTAAGACAAAATCGGTAAACCCAAGATACGACTATTTTCATGGCAAATTAGCTCCGGATGCTTCGTCGTGGAGAACAAGAGAGGCCACTCTACCCTTCACGAGATTCAGGTTTCATGTTGTTCCACAGTCATCGTCCAAGACTCAACATACCCTAACTAACACGCACGTTTTATAAATAAATCGAAATCTAGGTGAGATAGCAAAGAGAAGATGAAGCACTCTTACGAACACAACAACCCCCTCCTAAAACTACCAAAACGTCATAATCAGGAAGTGAACTAATCGAGGTTGACACGAGGCGAACCGAAGTCCTCAAGCACCGTCCAAGAATAGTAACACTACACAAATCAGGAAAAAACAAAATAATTAAATCAATCAAAAAATAAAATGTATAGAAGCATTACTAGTTTTCTTATCCATGGTTATGAGTTTTACACGTCAAATTAACGATCAGAGGTAAACTCAAAATAGTTATCTTCAATTTTACTATTGTAACAATAGCAAATGGAAAATCCAATAAAGGAAGATAATCTGCCTGAGAACTAATGTCCCACAAAGTCAAATAAACGCACGATGTGATCTAAATATCAAACATCATGTAAAATCAATCACACAATGGGATCTAAATATCAACCATCGTGCTAAACAAATGTAGCAAAATCATGCTAACAAATGTAAAAAATAATTAAGTGGTTTGCAAAGCCACAACAATATAAAATAAAATAATGTGCGAAATAAGCACAAAATAAAATTATTTTGAAAATTATCAAAATAATTAAAAATATAAATAAGAAAACCAGAATGTAAAAATACTAAAATCGAAAAATAATTAAAAGAATTCGAAAAATAAGAACTAATGTGGTTTTAAATCCTTAACATGAAAAACACCTAAGGGTTTATTATCAATAGGTGGCCAATCGGTACGTAGTTGGACCTACCACTTCAATAACTTTTGCTTCAACAAATTTTGGAGCTAACTTTTGACTATAATTTTAGTTGCATCAGATAAAGTAAAATTCTTTTCCAAACCAAATCGCCAACGTTTAATTTCAACGGACGACGTCGCAAATTGTAAGATTTTGAATTTCTTCGTAAGCTGCATGTAAATTTGTTTAACATGTTTAAAAATGGGTGAAAGTTCATTTAAATCTTGAACTAATTGTTCACGGTTAGTAATAAATAAATCATCCTCTTTGAAATCCTTTAGTCGACAAAAATCTCCAGAAATAGGAACTGTCCGACCAAACGCCAAAAAGGAAGGTGAAAATTTCGTAGACTCATGAACAGCGTTACGAATACAATTAAAAACAATTCAACATAGAAGAAGTACAATCTAATAAAATAAAAAAATGGAATTTACACACAAATAACACAAAAATATGTTAAACTTCGCATCTAAACTACTATCATTAAATTTTAATTATAAAAATTATAAACATGAACGGAACTTTTAAACATTTGTAAATATTCCAATTAATTTGGAAAAAATCTTAAGCAGGAATACTAACTAAAGTATGAATATTGTCATTATGTGACAAAGAAATAAAATAATCTAAATTTGTAATTCATTTCAAAGTTTTTGTTAAATGGATTCAATAATTTCTAATAAATTTAATCGTATAAAAATTCATTATCAAATGTAATGTAATTCAAGCGTTTCAAAATTTAAATAAATGTATTAACAATTGAATGAAGTTTATCAATAACAAAACTTAAATATGATAAATAAGATTTACAAAATTCACATTTATCTTTTAATTAATATTTAACTTGGCATCATTTAGCCTTTAAAAGTACTAAAAAAACAATATCGTTTAAATAAACAAAAAAACTGAATGGGATAAATCATGACCTAGAATGGAATCCATAAATCGTTGTAATGTATCATAATCAAATATTGAATGCATTTTTTTAATAATTCCTGTTACATAAAATGTAATCAAAGCAATTTGAATTAATCCTTTTAAATTTAATTTACGTCTCTCATCTAATGTCCACCCTTCCGCTCCATTTACAATTAAAAAAATTTTAATTCTACTAAAATAACTCATCAATATATAAAACATCCACTGAATAATTAAAATTTGTCATCGTAAAAAATATTATATAACACACAATCAATAAAGAAACACATAAAAAACCAAGCGTAACCTAAATTGTAACACTCCTTAAAATTCTGTCAACTCTACATAAAATCAATTAAAAAATAAACAAACACAAGTAAGTATAACTAGCATTGAAACATCAGCATATCCCTTTTTCTGGCCCCACAAAAATATAACACCAATGTAAATAAAATATCAAATAAGCAATAAATTTCAAGTAATAAATCTGAATGTAATAAATTTCAAAGTCCCTGCTCGGGCGCCAAATTGTAACCTTAATAAAATTAAATTATAGCCAAATGGTAATAACAATAATGTAGTTAAAGTATAAAATAAAGTGCCGTTGACTCATCAGTAGATTGAGATAGGGGGGTTCAATTAACGCACCTGAAATACTGCCTGCGTTTCAATAGCTTCATTATTTCACTTATGCCTAATTAATAAAAAAATTATGTATTAATTATAAAAAATATAATTAACTGCATGCTCGAGCGCCATGTTATCTTTGTCCAGGAAAATAACAAAACCCTAAATAAGGAACAATAATAATTTTCTATAAATAACAAAAATTAACAATGTGCAATTAAGTTTATTTACTCAATAAATGGATGGTTAAGGAGAGGTAAGAAAAGGTTTTAAAGCTAAACATAAAAAATATAAAATTTACCACATAAATTCTACAGCATAATAGTTTCTATAGATAGCTTCCTGTGATTAACTACGGATGCGGAACGGTCAATCAAGATGAAAGCGTTTCTACTTCTTTCTTTCTTACTCTTGATGTCTTATTGAATTAAAATTGCATTTTAATATGATATTATTTGAGTGAAGAGAAACTTGTGTAAATAAGTAACTTAAGAGCCATTTAAAATATAAATATAAGTACTATAATGAATATACATAAGGGTACTTAAGTACGTAAAATAAAAGTGGAAAGGTAGAAGTGAAAAGTGGAAGGTGCCTAAAAAAGCAAAGGCTTTAGTTTTAAAATATAATGAATTGAAAAAAACTTACCACCCAAAATTCTGATGGCACCAAAAATAAAAATTAAGTAAAAACCATTATAACAATGACTTACTGCTCAAACATTCTGCAGCAAGTGAAGAAAGAATAGAGGCTTTCAGAATTGCTTCTAAATTTCAATAGGTTGTCACGCAGTGCAGCACACAATGCTCGAGTCCAATTTTAAAAGAAAGGAACTATAACTATTTATATAATATTACACCCAAAATATATGTTCTATGAAATGCAATTTAAGTTGCGTTTCTCAATTTTTTCGCCAAATAAATTAATGATCTTAGATTAACGTATTTTTTAATACAACCACAAAAAAAGGTTGTTACAGATGTAAGTTTCAGACCATGCCTGTAAGACATATGTAAAAATAAACGTATATTATGTAAATCGGTATTTTAATAGAGACTGCACCTAGTGGTACATTTTTAAAAGCGGATTATAGCTTGATCACGGCTCCATCTAGTGGTATAGCAAGTAGATCTCAATTCCTGCAGTTGTTATGGCGGAAAAACTTGAAATAGGTTCTGGAAGGTTTGCATGCTATGCTCTAAACGTATAAAAACAGGTGTGAAAAATAAAACGCATATTATGTAATACATTAGTTTATTAATGATAATTAATTCACAGAAGGAAAGGCTGAAGATGCTTCTACTTCCAATTTCAAATCAATAACTACGTTATGAATACTCTCGTTTTAACAAATGCAGTTAATTACAAATATCATCAGACTCTTAAATAGTTCGTAACTAGGTATAGAACCTTAAGCCGAAAACATGTGTATATATTGTCACATATGTATAATAATAACAGAAATAAATAGCTTTAGGACTAACCTCGATTGTTTATGTATTTTAATAGAGATCGATCATGACTCCACCTAGTGGTATATTTTTAAACTTAGATTAGAGGGTGATCACGTTTCCACCTAGTTGTATATTTTTTAAAAGTAGATTTAGGTTTTTGTAATTGTTAAAACCGGACATTTGAAATAGGTTTTGAAGGGTTGATAGAAAGTTATGCACCACATGCGTATAGTGTATGAAAAAAGACAACCAATAAAGACTATATTTGAATAAAACAGATTATTTCGCTTATTTATAGCTCTGTAAACGCAAATTTCTGTTAGTTGCAATGAATGCTGTAGTAGCGTTTGCATTGCAGTGCAGTGCTACTGCACCAATTACTAGTATTTATGACGAAAGCAATTTGGAGATGGTTGAAACTTATTTGCATGCATATGGCTACATAAATGAAGCTGCGGGCGCGTCGATACATAATCATAGCTTAATCATTAGAAGTACATTCAAATCCTTTTAAGAATACTATCGACTTCTCCAAGATGTGCCAACCAAGATGCTATCAATACGTACGCAACACATTCATATCATTGTGAAAAGCCTGTTTTAAGTTATCGTCTAGAGAGTACAGACATGCGTGTAATAAAATTAAGTGCAAGTGTGTTTAAAGTTTGGGAAAAATATTTAAATTTAAAATTTAAATACGGTTTTAACAGTTACGATATATTAATATCGTCTGAACGATATAATCATTCTAGAGTATCCGGAGGTAATCGCAGTAAATATCTGTTCGATGGACCTGGTAATGTTATAGGGCATCCCGACATCCCGAAGAAGGATTAAAGTATAGCTGAAATACATATGGACTGAGATGAGCGATGGTATCTTCCAGACTCGTACGTTCCCCCGGATGATCAAATCAGTTGCTTTACTGTATTTCCACATGAGATTGGTCATGCTTTAGGCCTACATCATTCGCTGATGTAAATTCTCTTATTTATGCATATCATGTGAAACATTTTCGTGATATAGCGTCGGATGATATCCTGGGGATCCAATCATTATACCCTCCTACCGCTACTACATCCACTTTAGCCGAAACTACTACTACCTCTGTTCAGACGCCTGCTTTACCTGCTCCAGACTTATGCAATGTCGGTATTGAACACTATTTGATTCTAAACAAGCGATTGTATGTGTTCTACAAGAATTGGGTTTGGATATCTGCTTTAAATAGTACATATATCGAGCCCGCTAAGAACTTGCTCGAGAGGCTGCCCTTACTGCCAAGTACTTTTATTCGCTTTGATGCAGTATATGAGGAGCCTCACACTGATATCGTCTTCTTCAGCAGCGGATATATTCTATCAGGTACAATTTTCTAGTTTGCAACTGATATCTGGATGGCCTCGAGTATAGGCTACTCTTACATCCCTGGTAACAGTCATGTTTATGCTGCCGTAAACATTTAAAGTAGGAGTACGCTAATCTTTCACGGGACAAACCCGATAATTGAATATGATGAATGTCTTCAACGACCAAGAGCGCATTTACTGCATGCGGATGTCTTTCCAAATTTACCATCGAAAATAACTATATTCAGATATATTTACGGAAATCTATTCTTTATCGATAGAAACCATTTTTACGAATATAACGAGCTTACTGACCAAGTGATGCAATCAGGCAAAGTTGGTCTTTCTGTGTTTAATATTTATTGTGCAAACAAGGGTTTATTAGAGCAATTATATGGTGTTTTAACAAAACTTATGAGGCTGGATAAAATTGTATAGTGAAAGTTAAAATAACTTGATAAATAAATAATTATTCGATAATAAATATGTAATTACATATTTAAATTAGTAAATTGCAAGTATTTTCAAATAATTCATTATTGAGTTTTACCAAACGATTATATTTAGAATGCGCACCGGATGTTGCTTCCATTTCAACTTATCGAATACGTTGTCTTTCTAACGTGCATGTTAATACCCATGATAACTCTAGAACGAAAACATGTACGTATTTAAATTTCGTACTTAAAGCATGTTTTCATTTCTCCTAGAGCTGATTAGATTTTTTGTTAAAAAGTCAGCGCGGATAGCGGGGGGATCATTGGGAGCTGTATTTGTTGTTTATTAAATATTTGTGAGACAGATGTGTATTTCCATGATATAAAAATACCAAACTGTAGACCTTAGTCATTTATATTATTTATGTTCTACGCAATTTTTTGACACGACGCGTAATTTAGCGGCAAACAAATTTTTAAGGTAAAAATTAAATGTTTGTTAAATTTCTTTCAATATCTGAATGATTCATTTTATAAGAAAATGTGTAGACATTACACACTTAACTTTGCTTTATAATGTTTCTTAAGGCGAAATAAGTGTAAAAATTAAATAAACATTGATGAAAATGCTCGAACTTTGGAATTTATTTTTAAGTTAGTTTCTAGATGTTTGCTAACCTCTATCTAACATGAAGTTTTAAAGCTCTATTTGACATAGATTACTGTTTTTGTCTTTACAATGTTGCGTACTGTTGTAAATAACTTATTGTGAAAGTGATTGCATAATTATCCTAGAAGAATTGTTATTACAATTATTTCATTTTCATTTTGTTGGTTGAAAGATCGTGTGTTCTTCGACACCAGATATTTTAATTCCGTTAAAGGGGGCAGATTATATAGCTGCATAGTCACATGTATTTTAAACGTAAATAAAAACACATTTGTTTTTTCTTTCAAGTTATACTTTTAACATGTAAACCCTCCACAATATAACATGAATTCATGAATTAGTTATGGTTCGCATAATTAAATTGAGAGAAATCAAATTCCGTTTTTCTTTATGATAATGATATATTTTCTTACATTAAATGAATTAGCATTGTAATTACGATATCTAGCGGAAATTTTTAAAGCAGAAATGCCCTCGGTCGGTTTATTGAGGGCGATTTCATAAGAAAGTTTTTACGAAGTGTCTGGGATGTGTGAAAATGTAAACTTTTATCATTATTATACACATTTAACATACTTTTTGGATTTTTTAATGGTGTTATTTGTATTTATGTTTACACAAATGTAAACATTTTGATAACGCTTACTGTTATCGACCTCGTAGTGACAAAATCTCTTAGATACCGAGATATGGTCGCTCTATATCCATATCCGGCAACTCTATGGTACTGAGAAAGACAAAGTTTACAGAAATTTTCTAATATTGACGAAGATAAACAGTATTCCCAACTTTTCTATTACTAATAAACTCAATAAAACATGGCATTAATAAAATGCAACCTTTTGGTCTTTGTAAGATTCGAACTACTCATTGAGAATTCCAATTGTACTAAATTGGATCAAGTAAACAACAAATGGCATTCGATTCTTTTATCTTCTACGGTAGGTTGTTCTATTAAAATATACAAATCGAATGTAGGTATGTAATCCCAATTTGCATTTTCAAATCTCTTTTATGGCCTTTATTTATGTTTTATCCATTCTACTATTTTTAGAGTAAAATTTATAATGTATTGCTAACTCATAAAAATAAAGTTATAGAAATGCTATTGTAACAATGAAATATGTATCAAGTAAATACATGTTAATAAACGACGGCGACAGTTTAATCACTTGTTACGTCCACACAGCTTATGGAGTAGAATGTTTAAATTAAGCTCATCTCGTACAGCACATAAATACAATTTTACCATTGTATCAAAAAATTATATACATACTTCATATTTTTCGGCTTATATATTTAGGAAACTCAAATTGCGTTATTGCGTTAAGGTCACAAACCGAAAAAGTTAATTTGAAAAAGGTTCAGACGAAACGTTAATAAAGATAATAAAAAGTAAATTGTTAATAATTAAGTTACTGTATCCATTCGAGCTCATTACACACAATTTTAGAATTACACTTTTGAGGTCAATATTTTGTATAAATAATAATGTGTTCTGCAAATATAAAAATAAATCTCATATTTAATTAAAAATTTTGCCATATATTTACTAGAAGAGTATAAATATTTGACAGCAACCTTATTTCCTGTCAAATCAATACAGCCGCAAGCTGACCTCTTTCAAATTTGATAACTTGCGTATTTCCTTCCATAACTGGATGTCTTGTACAAGTTTTTGCCTTAATACATTTTCTATGTATTTGAGATCTTATATTTACGTTTTCTGTGATTTGAGAAACTTGAGACCTTTAGAATTTCACTACGGAAGCTTGAAATAAGAAATTCTTGCAAAGGGAAACTTACATTACCGTAACCGATTTTTGGATTAAACTTTATACTTTAACTGAAAATTTTTGTTCTATATATAATCTATTAACTTCCTTAATTTAGTAATGCAGTGCTTTTAGTGGATGATGAGAACTATTTTGGATGCACTTTACGTAATTTATTTTAGTGCTTTATTTGAAGCTAATAATTAAATAATATAAAATTATGTTATTGTTGTCTGCGTAAAAGTACTAAATTAGAAACAAAGAAAATGAGTAGGTGTTAAATATCCGTCTCTATCCATTTTTTTTTGCCATTGGGTACAATTACAGTCCATTACTATTGTTAATAGCAGAGTCTTATTTATCACTTATTACATAAAAGGGGAAAAATCCAAAACAAATTGAAATTTTTCACCAATAAACACTTCTAAGGATATCAAATTCACTCTAAATCACATCTTATATCAGCAATTTTAAAATGTTAATCGATACAAATAAAAGTGTTTATCACAAACCAACAAACGCATACACGTCAATTCAATTTTGAAAATTTTTAAGTTCAAGTAACATCAAAAATAAAGTTATCTAAAGCTCAAGAAAATTTTGAAGCATTGTTAGCGTAAACTTATTGATCACACCCGGTATATTGACAAAATCAAAGTAGTGGACGTTATCTTAATTTGGTCTATTAATTTTTAACCACAAAAACTGTGTCTTAAAAATTGAAAAACGTAACGATCAGTGCGTCTTGTATGAATTATAGGTATATCTTCTTAAACACTATTTGCAATTTTTATCATTCAACTGTATTTAAACGTTCGCAAATATGAATTCTTGTGATTTAAATCTGAAACGTCCACTTAATAAATAAATCGTGATTAGTATTGTGTACTCAAAACTCTAACGAATGCAAAGTAATTATATTTTGTAATCGATCTGACTCAAAATAAACAATTTTCAGATCACGCCGGAATGTCAGAAGTTTGATTATATTTAAAGGTGTAATCCTTATCTCACTTCACACATCAAAGAAAATAATAAAATCGTAGAATATAATATTGGTTCCTTTTAAACTGTACATTGAACTTACTGAATTCCTACAATATAACTGTAGGGAGGTTTATTACAACAAAGTCAAGTGGTCGAACTCTATTAAACAAATTTTGCAAAAAAACAATCAACTCATAAGGTTCCTACTACCTACATTCTAGCATTTGATAACATGTAATGGAGATTATGTGCCCTTAATACCTGAAACGAAATTTTCAATATAAACACTGACATCTCTAAAAGTAATCAAACTCACCACTTAAATATCTAAAATTATTCTTACAAATATATATTCCGTAATGCCTCATCCGGTGTAATGCTCTATCTAGTGGGATTGATTTTGTTAGAGTAATTTTGGGTACATATCACACTGCTAACAAGCGGACTTTAACTGGATTAGCATTGGCCGACGCACCATTTTACCATAAATATATGTTTTACTAACGTCCGTCCACGTGCGAAGAAATTGGGCAATTGGATTTACTTAATGCCCCTTTAAATGTTTGTCACTTGATCACTACATTCTTAATATTCTATAAACAGTCGATTATGTGCTGCTGTCAATAAACGCTCGTATATGTAACTCAAATTTTATAATTGTCCAAAATCCGTCAACTTTAATTTATATATATATATATATATATATATATATATATATATATATATATATATATATATATATATATATATATATATATATATACACATATAGTGCTGAATACGGTAGCGCTCTCAAAATAATATCTCGCAAACGGTAACTTCCTATTTATAATTATTCGAACTAAATTACGACAGTGTATTAAACCAAAAGCACACAGTAACTAATTTTTCATCTGATTTAACATAACTGCACAATTATTTATCCGTACTGGCGAGCATTGCTTATTTGCAAAGCATTCCTTAACGTTAAGCTATTGACTATAAACTTTACTAAAGCGGAACTATATACACTAATTAAACATTATTATTAATTTTATTTAATTACATATTTACCTTTGAACTTATTCGATCATAACAAAAACTTATAATAATATATACACTAAGTTTGTGTTGTATTTGTTTGAGCTGCACGTGAAACTACCATTTTAACCAGTAAATCGTTAACATTAATGCGCATAAGCAAGATTCGATAAACAGTTCAACAGAATAAAAGTGTACAACACTACAAGCGGTTTATTTTGAACGTAATTGATATCTCTTGCGATAATGATTTCATTGCGACGCTAGCATTTAACGCCTCGTATCTAGAAGCGAAACACTTTGTTTAAAACCAAAAATTTTATCAAGAAACTTCCGCCAATCTATCGTCTAAAACGTAAAAAGCTGCAGTATAAGCTTTTCTGCATTCTATTTGAATACAAAGTTACAATTTTCATACTGTATTTAATTTTCCACCGACGCAATTTAAACGACAACACCTATTATGATTAACAAAATTTACACAAGAGGACTAATAAAATATTTATTTAAGTATCACGGCTCGCGACAATAATAAAACTGATTTGATAAATAAATATTAAATGACACTGAAATAACTATAACTCGAAAAGCTAAAAAAAAAATAAATAATAAATAAACAAAATAAATAAATAAAATAAAAATAAAAAATAAATAAGTAATAATCTAATCGTTTGGTCGCTAATAAACACCAGCAAATCCGGTGAGGGGCGCGAAACCAGGAATCGCGTATAGAGCAGTATGGTTGAAACGCGTGGTGTGATTGAAAGGTAGTAAGAAAGAAAAAAAAATGTACATGAATATGTACATTTTTGAGATTCATACAGTAAGTATACGATCTATTATTGATATCTATCTAATATGTCGTGACAGTAGACATAACTGTCCGGTAGTAGGACGATGCCGTTAGTAGGGAATGCTACATCATCCGGGGCACGATTTGGCCAGTAACCGGTCTGCTCGCTAGGTTATTACTCAAGAAAACAATACAATTGCCTCGGATCGATCTGGCTACAAGGGGCGGTCAAAGTGGAAACAGACAGGCCTCGTTGCTGACGACTGTGCGAGGAATGAATGGCGAGTCGGTAAGTGGAATGTTAGAGGTATGCATGGTAAAGAATTTGAAATTTCGAATGTAATGTATGAAAGACACCTTGATATTTGTGTGTATCGGAGACAAAGCGCAAAGGAAAGGATGCTGTGGAGATGGAGGATAGCAGCCTGGCAGTATGGTCAGGAGTTGAGACGGAAGTGCATGGCGCAAAAGAAGTTGGGGTGATCATAGTGAGAAAGATGTGTTAAACAGTACGATGGTATCTCCCGGTAATATGGGTTAGAATGAAAGTGGAGTTTCGAAGAATTTCTCTTATTGCATGCTATGCACCGGTGAATGGAGAAAGAGACCAAGAGCGTGACAACTTCTGGAATGAAGTGGAGAACGTGTTGAACGTATGTAAGCCAAAAGAAAGAGTGATTATATTGGGGGATATGAACGGATGGGTGGGTGTACAGAGAGAACATAGTGAACGCGTTCTAGGAAAGTTCGGAGACCAAAGAATCAATGAGAATGGTGAACACCTGCTGAACATCTGTGTGTAGAGAAGCTTGTTTGTATCCAAAACGTGGTTTAATAGTGTATGATGAACGGCTTAGAAACCTGGTGAAAGACACAAAAGTAATGCCCGGAGCGGAGTGTGGATCGGGCCACTTTTTGGTTGTATCGAGAGCGTGTTTAGGGCAAAAGTGGGTGTGGAGAAGGAAAGCAAACGTAGTGCGAACGTCCAGAAATAGGGTTGACAAACTAGTGGATAATGGTGCGAGAATGAAATACGCAGATGCTGTGAATAAAGAGTTGAATGTGAATGAAGCAATGTGGAACGAACAAATAAAAGACACTGACGTTGAGAGTGCATGGATAAGCTTGAAAAACTCGGTTGTCAATTGTGCCGTGCGAATATGTGGTAGAGTGATTGTAGGTAGACAGAAAAAAAATGTGCTTGGTGGAATGAGTCGGTAAAAAAGGCAGTAAGTAAGAAAAAAGATGCGTACATGGCAATGATTGCTGCAAAAATGAGACTGAGAAGAAACGATTGTATGAGGTGTACAGATTAAGAAACAAAGAAGCGAAGGAGGCAGTGAGAATAAGTAAAGAGGAAGTGATGGCTGTGGAAGGAGAGAAAATGCAGAATGATTTGGAAGGAAACAAAAAACTCTTCTGGAAATGGGTCAAAAATACAAAACGTGGCCCAAAACAGAACGCTGCAGGAGTGATGTATGATAGAAACGAAATAGTATGGGACGATTGGGAAGTGAGGAAATGCTGGCAAGAGTATCTCGGAAAGCTGTACAGTAGTGAGGAACGTAAGACTGAAGGGTTAAATAAGGAGAATATAGAAGAAATGATGAATGAAACTGAGAAGGATATTGGAATAAATGAGGTAGATCAAACGGTAGGAAGGTTGAAAAACGGCAAGTTTGCGTGAATTATTCAATGCATGCCTTATGTGTGGAAAAGTGCTGAGTGATTGGAAGAACTCGATCATTGTACCATTGTATAAGGGTAAGAGGAACAAGAGTGATTGTAGGAACTACAGAGGAATAAGCTTGCTCAGCGTACCAGGTAAAGTATTTGGAAGAATACTGATTGATAGAGTATGAGAAACTACACAATCTAAGATGTGGGTTGTGCAAGGTGGCTTCATGCCAGGGAGAGGATGTGTCGATCAGATGGTTGCTCTCCAGCAGGTGATCTAAAAGTGTTTAAAGGTAAAAAGGAAGTTGTACTGTGCGTTTGTAGATCTGGAGAAAGCATATGACAGAGTGAATAAAGAGAAGCTGTGGGAAATATTAAATGAATATGGCGTAAATAAAGGTCTAACAAATGGAATAAGGGCAGTATACAACAGTAGTCGGGCATGTGTTAGGGTGAGAGGAGGTGAGAGTGAATACTTTAATATTGAGCAAGGAGTGCGACAAGGCTGTGTGATCTCACCGTGGTTGTTCAACATATACATGGATAAATGTCTTAGACAAGCATGTAACGATACAAATGGTGTAATGGTTGGTGACGTAAATGTACGACTCCTGGTGTATGCAGATGACACAGTCTTATTAAGTGACAGTGCGGATGAGCTGCAAACCGCTCTGGGGAAGTTTGATACAGTCTGTGAGAGCATGGACCTAAAGGTAAACGTGAACAAAACTAAGATTGTGGTGTTCAATCGGGAAGGTGGAAAGGAGAGTAGAGTATTTACTCTGCAAGATGAAACTGTGGAGCAAGTGGGCGAAATGGTATATCTCGGTAGAATGTTTACTGCGGATGGTACAATTGAGAGCGAGATTGGACGAAGGGTCAATGCTGGAAAGAAAGTGATTGGAAGCATGTGGACGATAATGAGAAATGAAAACATGAGCCTAGGTGCGAAACGAGCAATCTATAATGGCGTATTCGTCCGATCAGTACTGTATGGAAGTGAGACATGGGTATGTCAAAAAAAGCACGAAACAAAAATAAATGCCATGGGTATGAGATTTCTGAGAAGCACATGTGGTAAAACAAGAAGGGACAAGATAAAAAATGAATGCATAATGAGGGAGTGTGGTGAGGAAAAGACGATGATGGATAGATATAAAAGTTGTACATTACGTTTGTTAGGTCACATTGAGAGAATGAACAACACAAGATGAACTAAACAAATATATGTGGGTGAGGTCAGGGGAAAGGCCGGGCCTGGTAGGCCGCATAAAACTTGGCCGTATGTAGTAGAATCTATGATAAAGGAAAGAAAGATAAGGAGTTCTAAAAACAAAAGGGCATGTCAGAGACTATATATGAATCTTACGGAAACTAGGGAGGTATGCGGAGATAGGAAAGCATGGCGAAAGATTGTGAATGAAAAATAAATAAGAGGCAGGGATTGTTTTGCCTACCCCGCAAGGGAATGGCGTGAAGGTTAAGTTAAGTTAAGTTAAATTTACACAATACAAACAACTATTATTTACAACGGAACTAATTGATTCTCAATAAAATTAGTAAAAGGGATTCTACTACCTATCGACACCAATACGTAAACCAAATCTTAATTTAGACTCCACTCTAAGCTTGATAAGCAAACCAAAAACTTTATTTTGTTTTCAAATTGGGAATCTAAAGGCGATTACCATTTTTAAAAATTTCGAAAAAGAGCGAAAAGAGCTTCCAAGAGTGTATGCTTTATTAAGTTCAGTATCATGAACTTATATTACATTTCAAAAGCCCGGTATTAATGAATAACTTATAGGTAATTTCGAAATTAACGGAAAATATTCGATAAAATCAGGACCACGTGACAATATGACTTAGCAGGTAAGTCATACATAAATGAACATATAGCAAAAGCGTAATTAATAACTTATAAAGGAAAGTATTATTTGCAAGTTCGTCTGCCTCAGATATAAAATTTTGTAATAAAAAAATGTGGCATCAGCAGGCTTATCAAAACCGTAATATAAACTAATTATTTCAAACTGGCATGCATTGCCAACTAAGTTACACAAAGATACACTTGGCTAATTTAACTTTTTAGAAAATGAAAGATCGTCAACATTTCTATTCATCTATTTCTATTAATTACTTTAATTTATGCAAGTTGAGTGAAACCCTAGTTTACTCTACCAGCGGTTTAGCTCAAATATTGGAGACAGGATGTTCCAATTGTTATCACTGGATACCTCTAAGATTTACTAATGATCATTACTTTGTCACATTAAAATGCCTTAGTTATTAATGTCAAAATCGTTAATAATTTGGCACTTTAGAATTTACAATTAATGAAAACAATCTAAAATAGTATCATGAAATAATTATCTTTATTCACTATGAAAGCGCAGTAAATAAATACACAGGAATAACTATATTGAATTGGATTGTCAATTCCCGTCATACGAATCGGTGGGACCCAAAAAGATTTGGTGGGATATTTTTCAACTTTAAGTCAATTGAAAAGAATCAAGTTATTTATAGGGTTAAGTACAATTATTTTTATATCCCGCAAGAGTTTATCTCTATCGTTATACATCAGTGCTAAGCATAATACTCGTACACACTGGTGGTTACACTGCTAGGTATAAGTTGTACCTATCTAATAAGTAGTAAATTAAAGAAAATAAAAAAAATTAGAACTCACTGCTTATATATAATGCGATTACTATTCAATGTTTACATATTATTTCGAATAACTGAGAAGTTACAGAACAAATACTTCAGTAATTGATATATCTTAATCATATAAGGCAAAATAATATAAAAACTATAGATAACCGTCACCAGTAGAATGCTTGACAAATAAAATTCTTTAATTTATGTTGAAAAATAACCGATACTTCATAATTTTCAGAAACCAAGAGAAATAGTTAAACAAAATAACGAAATATAATAAAAAGGAACCATGTTATCTTTAAATGTACTAAACTTAATATTGGTGTGATTGCAACTTCTAATGTACAGGTCATTTTTAAGAACAATTCTATTTAATTATTTATATTGCAGTATATAGAATTTGCAATGAAGCCGATGATATTCATTAGATATTTCAAAGATTCCCAGAAACCAATAATTAACTAAATAAAATTAAAGGAAAAAAGAACATTAAGTACTAGCGTTATTATTAGAAAAAGATACTTCGGTAATGGATCGGTTTAGTCATATTGACTTCAGTAAAGTTGTATTTTAGAACAGGTACTCGTCTACCAATCCACTGAATAGGATTACCAACTGAACGTGCGTAATGAAGTGGCGCACCGTCTTATTGCAACCAAACTCTGGGGCGGGGTGCACTATGAAACAATACCGCTAAAGTCGAGATTAGTTCACGAAATGTTTATCTTCACCATCGATCGTTCCATCGAAGAAGTATGGTCCAACAATTCGAGAACCCACTACACTAACTCGTATGTTAAAGTTCTGGAGATATTGTGTTCTCACTTTGATCAGCTAATGCGAATTTTCAACCGCACAGTAACGGAAATTTCGTTTATTGTTTACCATTCAAACAAAATGAAAAGATTATATCAAGTAAGGATTTGCATTGGAAAATTTTATCATTGCTTCACAAAATAGCATTCGTCGAACAAAGTGATTATCGGTAAATCCATGTACCAAGTGCACTTTGTACGGGTGAAATTTCAGAAATGTATGGAAACTTTATTTTGTCACGCACCAACAAGTGAAACGATCTCTACTAGGATATTCTTGCATCATTAAAATAGTATCTAATGGTCTACATCTAAGGCCGATAGACGTCAACCCCTAAGAGTCTCGTACATGCTTTCAATGTAACTTATCGTTTATTGCAGTATTAGAGACTTGTCTGGGTGAGTTTCATTAACAAAACACAACTTTTTCAGGCATCCGGCTTCTATATGTTAACCCAATCCTCATTGAAACTTTGATTTTATCGGTTTTATTAAGTCTCATGATAGTTCTCATTCTTGAACAGTGAGAAAAATAATACGTTAAATCCACTATATTGTGTTTGATAGTAATAAAAAGGTCGCATTTGTTCCCACGACATTACTGTGACCGATTTCACTACGTTTGCTCGAATATTGCCACTGTTATTTAACATATTTTGGTGAAAATCTCATTTATTTATCTAATGATATTGACAAACATTTTTTCTGCAACCTTTCGCAAAATTTCATATTGCAAAAGACCTTTTGCGTCAGTTCCCATGTACAACGGACATAAAATGGATTCCTGTTCGTTGCCATTGGCAGCGGTCGCAAAATACCTTTTTGCCAGCTAAACTTCTAGTAGTGTGATAGATGGCACGATGTGCTGATTTTTGAGAAACTTTGTATACAAATATAGGTAGGGACATAACCTGAATCTTGTGTACCAAATTGCAAAACGTTATAGTTAAAGTTGTTTATTTGACAAGTCCGCGTTGCTAGGTAAATCTGTTCCATATCGTAGCATAGTGAGAATTTTGGTACTGATTGTGCACATAAATAACTTGAATTTAATTGTGTATTCATATTAATTTAACGGTTGCACGCAAAATTTTGTGTACACAACGAACACATGCTAGACGGCCTTAAGGTTTTAAGCGGCCTCACGGTCCAATTTTCCTTTCGGTCATCATGCGTCCTATTTTGTTGTTTTTTGTATAAAAAAATCTACTGATCAATATATTGCAAGAGATACTTTACTGTTTAAGTTTTTTTTAATTAGGGTTACTTAGGGGTTAAAAGGTGGGGTGTTAAAAATTACATACCCGAATGGCAATTTAAAAATAAATAACTTTTCGAAAGCACTGTTTGTCAAATGGTACTGTATTGTTTCATTATAACAAAAAGTTTGATCTAATTTCTTTGCGTTAATCAATAATTTCATTTTTCTTTTAGGTAAGCTGTATACATGACGAGCCCGCATATCATGTAAAGTAAGTATAAATTGTACTATTTGATTTACTGCGACATGAAAATTGTTTATAGTTAGGAAATATTATTAAAATATATGCATTAGCAGAGAGAAATGCATTATTTTTCCCACAGGCCAACTTGTGTCCCGCGAGAAAACGCAAGCGTTACCACGCACTAAGGGAAAAACGGAATTTCAGTAATCATGTTAGTATGGCAATCACTAAGTAAGGAAGCATACAGTTTATTATATTCCTAGAGAATGATACGCTATCTTAGTCTATGTTTCATGGTAACAGAAACAGATTGTTGCTCTCACGTTTGCAAGTTGTGTTACCTCTATCGTTGGTCGGAGAAACGTCATATGTGATAATTACGTACAACCTGGCTTTCTCAGGGCTGGTAAATATTTTGTTGGTTCAGAGCCACTGAGAAACGTGCTCAAAGTTTTCTAAACCAAGTGCTTCTAAAGATGCATCCCATCCACCTCCGTAAACTCTCTTAGTGATGTCAAACGCATCTTTGATAGCTAATTGAACATATAACATTTTTGATCGATCTAAACTTAATTTGTAGATGTTCATGTATAGCACCCATATCTTCTCTGAATTTTCATTAGGACAAGGTGCCTTCATGCGCGAAAAATATAGCCTGGTATACACTCTCAAAATCAAAATTATACTCATTGCTTGTGTAAGAAACAAACATTTTAGATAATACTATTGTATTCTTGATTATAACATAAGATTGTGCATGAGACTCAATTAGAGAAACGTAAAGTTAATAATAGGTAAAGGTAATATTACTGGTGTAACTGTTGCTAATTAGCTTTATAATTTAGTCCTATTAATAAATTTACAATATTCCTTTGAAATTTACGGTTGTTCTGTGTGTATATTATATAGCTATCGTTATTTAAATTTTCATTCCAATCAACATTTCAAAATTATACATTCCTTTGAAATTTACGGTTGTTATATGCATATACTGTATAGCTATAGTTATTTAAATTTTAATTCTAATCAACATTTCAAAATTAAATGTAATATTACTGCAAATGCTAACTATGAATGTTTAATCCTTTCAGACCCCAAATTTACTGCGAAGAACCCTACCAAAACAATTTAGGCATTTACCAAAAGTAATCCTCTAAAATTATTAATAATCCAAATAATTAAAAAAGAAATTGATTCTTTTTATATCAATCATCCACTAACAACTGACAACTATAATGATACCTTCAATTTCCATTTAAAAATAAAAAATTTATATCTTATAAATCGTTTTATAAATTCAATTTGAAATCGGCTTGTACTCCACATATAAAGGTTTCGGTTTACATTTAAAAGTAAAATATAAAACAGAAAAAGCATTCATTACAAGCACTATATACCATATTCCGTGTGAAAATTGCAAAGTTATTTACATTGGAACTTCAGTGCAAACTATGAATAACAGAATAAGTGAACCCAAGCCCAACGTAACAATAAAATCTAGAAGCTAGAAGTTTTATCCAACGTGCTCTAAATTCAAAGAAAAAAAAGGAAAAGGCCACGTATTTCATTCCCTCCCCAGGGGGAAGGCGGATTGCTCGAGCTTTCCGAGCTCCTTCAGCCACAATCATGGATTCCCAGCATACATACATATATTACGTATATATGCATGGTGGGATTAAGGATGGGTGTGGTCAGGATAGGATCGGAAGGAACGGAGTTAGGGTTCTGAGGGGAAAAATACTACCCCAGCGTTGGCCTAAGTAGCCGCATGGTGTGCATATACGCAGTGACCATGCCGCTAGACGGAAACGGGAATCGAACCCATTACCTGCGGAATGCTAAGCAGGTCGTGTCACCACTACGCTACCAGCTCGGTTCTAAATTCAAACGAATTGGAAATATATGCTAAGAAATAAATAAGAATCTCTTATTAACGGTTATATATATATATATATATATATATATATATATATATATATATATATATATAAAGGAAAGGTAAGCTTCATGAATGTTGTACAAGGTGACATCATTTTAAAAAGGCGAGATATATTTTTAGATCTCTACTTTGATAGAGAGCATTAATAGCATATGTCTAAATCAATTTTTTATACGGATCTCACCTTTTACCTTTTTTCTCATAATGTACATGCAGTACAATACTTCAGAGATGAAGAAATGGAGGGCGCTTATAGGGAAGTACATATAAACGCCTTCATTGTAACCAAACTGAGATCTATAATGTTGACAACATCTCATCTGAACATCTGTGTAACCGACCTTGCAATGTAAAGATAGCCGCCTAACCTCAAACTGTGGATAGCGTGGCATTGTGTGTATTTTATTATTTGATGAGGTAAATTCTAACATTACAAACGATTAAACCATCTAGTAAAAGATAATTTCTTCCATAGTGCATACCTTGCACTAAAATGTTGTACAAAAAGTAAAAACATTAAAACGTAGGTAAGGCTATGAGGTTCGTGCTCTTTTGTGCGCAGTAACGAACTTGGGCTGATTGTTTCTCAAAATCCATGCCGATGTTTGTTGTAGACGATGAGCCAAATTATATGGTCCATGTCCGAGCTAGTAAGGTTATAGTAATACAGCCTGCTTAGAATTCGGAAAATAATGGGTTCGATGTCCGTTGCCGTCTACCCTGTATGAGGTTTTTCAGGGGGTACTCTTATGCACATATAGCGACGTATATACGCACTGTATGTGCGGCTATTTAAGCGAATGCCTAAAGTCAAGGCAAAATTGACGGCCTTTATAATCTTGCTCAAATCCTATGCTCATATACCGACAGGCCTAATTTCTGTGATCCTTGAGAGTTAGTGTTCATTTAAGCCAAATATTGCCCAAAACCTGTACTTGAACATCAACTGCGTTGAGGTTATGCCAAAATTGATTACCTCAATTGCTAAAAGCTAAATTCTGACACCTTTTTGGTCAGTATTTGGGTATAATCTATGATTCTACACTAATCTCGTTGAAAACGCGGCAAAATTCTGCGGTAGATGAGCGTGGTTAGCATTTAGGCCGAATATTTCACAAAATCTATATTTACACACCATCTCGTTGGGGTCAAGGCAAAATTGATTACCTTGATGGCCAAGAGTTAATTCTGTCACTAATTTTGGTTAGTATTGGAGTTAAGTTTGCTCAAAACCTATAATATAATAATTGTTTTAACCAAAACCTTACAAGTGCAAAAGGATATTGGTGATCTGATAACATAAGTGTTATTTTAAATAAACTGGTGAATAAACAAATTCTGCCAAAAAGACACCTCTCTACTTTCCCAATTCAGTAATCTGAAATGAACTTAATAACCGACATTTTTTTTAAATAAATTACAAACTGCACTAAACTGAATAATATGCATGGCTTCGGAAACAGTTATCAAGTTTTGAATTATGTTTATGAAATTGTTAAATGTATAAGGCTGAAAACTATTATAAAAGGTATGATTCCAACAAAAAACAAACTTTCGTCCTTTTCGATTCTTTAAACTTTTAACCCACTCTCGAGTTTGTCTTTTTGATAAAATTAAAATTGAATGAAGCAATAAAATAATAATGGTAATTGTATTAACCGTTGTTACATGTACAAAGGTGTGGTCGTAACAAAAGTAAAAGTGTTCCGTAACAGCTAGTTGGGATATGGTTGTAAGCTCAGTCGGTCGGTTAGGCACTTGAATGCGTGGGCGTGTCGCTAGTTTAGATACACATAACATTTTAAAAGGAAGCCACTTGATTTATGTTTATATCGCCCTTACTGTTAAAAACATAATGCTGAAGGTAGTCCAAGAAGAGAATAGGCCCAGTTAGTATTTAACTCCTAAACCGCAATAATAAAGGAAACAACTACTGGTAGTTAACACAAATCGGTTTAATCTTTGCAATTAATAGTAATAAGTACCAAACCTTAAATATACACCAAGTATGGTTAACATAATCTTTATGAGGTATACAATTGTACTGGCTACAATACATAATCCTATTGCAACTGGTATCCTGAATCGGGATAGCTACTATTCAACAATCAACCCGAGAATTTTTATATACCAATAATGATTTAACTAATCGTTGCAATGGTACCACACTTACAGTTCTTTCTAGCGCTTGCTCTAAACAAAATATTTAAAAATTATAAATTACCGCATAATGGACACAACCTTTTTATGCACTATTCAATATCCAGCGTTAACCCTAGAAAAGAAACACACAAGTCAAACCAAAATAAATAATAAGACCGTAGTTCTAGGAAGAACTCTCCGTACAACTTGCGTATCGACTCTATCTCACCCGAAACGTAACATGACAAAATAAATAACCGAAATATATCAGCCAGGTGTCTACCATTGCATTTTCTCAAACAACAAAAAAATAAATTTGAAAGTAATTAACAGAAATGCCTGAAAAGTAAAGCATAAGTTTTCAAGCAACATTGAAAAAAATAGTAGTATTTACCACCGTTACAAGCAAAAATTAAGAGCATATGACAACACCGATATTTGCACAGTTAAAACTCTAAACCTTAAATCAATGTTTTGAAGCTGAGGCTAAAATATACACGTTTGTGAACAACTTGTAGATTCCTGATACGATAACGTTTGCTAGAACGTACAATTAAAGCTTGAATATTAGTACCCAGCAAGTGAAAAACACAAATCATAAATCAAACATTTAAATTGTTCAGAAATTATTAAAATTATAACCTGAATCACCCAATGTAAAGCATTTTACTTTACCGAAAGCTTAACTATTAAAGTCTAACGTGAATAGCCCAATATAAAGCACTGTCAATTTACAGGAGCAGTAATTTCAATTCAAACATGTTCAGAACGTTACAGCTATTTACAATGCACTTGAAAGTCCAAATCTTTATAATTAATGCACCTGAAGGTAATGTACCAATGCAGCTATTCTAGTAACGATAAATACGAGCACCTCAGTAAGTACGAATGGTGTTAATTATTAATAAATCTTAATTAACCAGTTACGATTTCAGGTACATAACCGCGTTAGGTGTAACACTAATCAATGTCCTAATTAAATGTATGTAGAACACATACCACTATGTCTAATAACGAACCACGGTTAAAGTATTTCGAAACTGAACTTCAACAAACGTCAATATATCCAAGGTTTCGTTATGAATTAATCAAAAGTTAAAGACTCTCCAAGAAGTTGTTGACATATACAGTTAAGAACTGTTAACCATGCATTCATAACTACGGGTGTCAGTGACCATCTGATGTACAGGTGAACGGTCCGTTACAGCACTAACATGAAGAAGCGTCCAAAACCAAACGAAGAACCTGATTGTTAATAAACTAATAAACTAAATTACTTAATATAATTTTCTCAACATGTTGAGATTGTAAAAACCAGCGTCAAACTGTATGTAACTTTATAAGATACATTTTATAAAAACTACAGAAAGAACCTTCCCAAGTATGCATAGCTTCTAACGAGGCTTTTTTCGTCACAAAATGGCTTTCTACGAGAAGACCAAAGGAAAGTCACCAGATACCTTTAGCCAATAAAATCCTATCATTTTTCTAAATTTTGAACTATTGCACACACGTGCATTATTTAGCGCAATGTTTTCATATTGAGTCACTCTATATTATACTACATTTGGCAACATTATGTGATCTTATTATGTATATATATTGAGTAGGTGGCACTTCGACCACATTTGTAAAAAAAAAAAGGAAAATGGTTCACGCTATATGCGGGGCGTATGAATAGTTGCGGTTTTATGACGATTCAAAACGCTGGGTTTTGGAGAGTATATCAGATTCAATAAATACAAATTATTTCCTTTTATTATAAGTTTTGTTATGAACGAATAAGTTCAAAGGTAAATATGTAATTAAAAATTAATATTAATTTTATTAAATACATAAATAAAGGTATGTATTATATTATATTTAGAATTTACATCAGTTCTACATACATAAAGACAAAAGTTGCATCGATTGGGGCTTGAATCTCGATGGCGCAGACGGTTAGCACGGGAGCAAGGTACAGGTCGTAGGTTCAAATCCTACTCGAGGTAAATTTTTTATTTATGTATTTAATAAAATTACTAATAATCTTTAATTACAAATTATTTCCATTTCGATTTTGCGATAAAAGGAATGGTTTTCTTTCAACGAGAAAACATATTTCACCATGTTCTCTATTGAGACCATTAGATGAAAACGTTTTCACTTTGGTTTTGCAGGAAAGCGATTTTTCTGATGTAATTGACGGCTAAACAAAATTAGACTGTTTTGGTGTTTAGTAGCGTTTTTGAACAAATTAATGGACTAAAATTTGTTTTCAGGTCGATAATATGCAAAAGGATTTTCTCCTAGATTCAACTGCCAAAACCATCTATTAAAATATTATGGCATTGAACAGTGTTTTACAAGCATTAGAAACACATTATTTGCATTTCAATTTTGTGCGTAAGGTTTTAGACCAACTAGATGAGCAAAACGTTGTTTTCTTCCGGTTTTGTAGGAATAATATTAAACATTCTCATAATTTTCCACTATTTCGATGTAAAACTGAGTTCAAGCTCTGCTCAATGGAAAAAATAAAGTAGGTTTGTTGGTTTTGACTAGTGAAAGCTACATATTACAGTTTTTGTTGCTGGGTAGCGGACTTCATCCACTTTACCTGAAAAACTGTGTTTTTATTATTCTTTTGTGAACAAAGATTATTACAGCAAAAAAAAACTAAATTTTACTATATTTTTTGGTGTTAAGTAACGTTCTAACCTGATAAAAACTATTTTCATTTTGATGTACTGCCAAATGCGATGTTTTTCAACTTCATGGTTGTGAATGGCATTTCAGAAGAATAGACAAAAAAGGTATTACATTTGTGGATACTGTGATTATTTTTCCGACCTTCAAAGCACTGTAAAGGTCTTTTGATCTTGAACTTGAACTCTCTTCATTACAGTAATCGATTAGATTGAGATTGGTTTGAAATGGTTGAGATTGGTTCAACCAGCAAGCAGGGGGATAGCCTAGTGCCAGATGAATTAAGATGAATTTCTCCTTCCCCCATTTATTTAATTTATTTAATTATGAATTTGTGATTATGGAGCTTGAAAAGGCGCTTAATTTTGCCAAAAGGGCCCTAATTGTAGGGCGGGAGGACGATAAATATATTATCAAGGGGTTGCCTACCCTCCTACACAAGGACCGTGCCCGGAGGATGCGTCCCTATTCTCCTCCCCTTCTACTGTTAATGTTGGTATAACGTTTTATTAACAGAAGTTATTTTCTACAGCAATAGTACACTTAAATGTACTACAAACTGTGAGTTAAGGATGGTACATTTTTTTATTTCGAACTACTGAATTTTATTGAACAATTCTTGCAGTTTGTGTTATTGGACTATCATTTTTGACACTGAAGGTAGATGGTAAAGGTTCACATACGGGTTTTAATGTCGTTGACAAAGTGCCTTAATCATAAATGATAGATTCACTGCTTTTAATAGATTCTATGTACTAAATTCTAATGGCAGACGACGCTTTATTAAAAACAGAATTGTCAATACAACTTTCTGCTATGTTTTATGACCTTCCTGTGATTTAAAAGTTAGCAGAGTACCACCTGCATTGATTAGAACGAATGTAGAAGAAATGTTACAAGTTAAATTATAAATGTAATGAATATCTTGTAACATTTCAATTAAAATTATGTTATACTGCCTTCTCTAATAGACAGTATCAATGTCGTACGTACCTCGTTTATAAAATTATTAACATATTTTAAGTAATTTTTAGTTCGGTTAATAAACGTAAAGTTACAGAAACGACCTTATTTGCAACGAAATGCACATTGTGCATTATCGCATATAGTATTTCATCTTTAGTTCACATAGTTCAAGGGCGGGTACTTTGAGTCTCCATTAAAGGCTGGTTATATTAAATTGATAGCCGAGTAAAGTTAGTCGAGGATTTTGGGTACTTTGTGTCATGGTTAAACTTAACGCTGGTTAAAGGAGGGCGTCCCTCTACCAAACATTAACCGAGAGTTTTAGTAACTAACAAACAGTTAAGCGTGATTAAACATAACCTCAAACGTCAAAACGAGTGTTTGCTTAATTACCAGGAAACAAAGTGTAACGTTTTTCATTTTAAGGTAAGAATAAAAAGGAGTCTACTGCGTGATATAATAAAGTAGCAATTTGTTGTAGTTATGGATTTGCAAGAACTTTAAGATACTTTTAGCGGTGATGCGGAAGTAATAGAAAAAATCGAAAATATTCGTACTTATACCGTGAGGCTACGAATAAACCACGAGGAGACTTGGGACGATCATGAATTCTTTAATAGATTTCGATTTTCCAAACAAGGGACAAGATATTTGTTAAATATTGTTCACAACAAATAATTAACACCATTTGGCGGTATCCAAAGCTGAGCCAATGCAGGCAAAACTAGGGTGCTTCTGATGTACTTCTAGTGCTGATTCTATATCCTTGGCCGACTTCGTGCAAATGCTTAGTTGCTTTAGTTAGAAACGTACAAAGTTTGAAACATGTTTCAAAAGTATCACTTTTAATAGAAATTCCCAAGAAATAGTTTACTTTAAACAATTTTTCATTATTTTTAACTTGAAAAAGCTTCTTTTTCAGACATATTGGTCGAGTCAACGTATTCATAGGGCAAATTCTGAAAAAGTAGGATCAAGTCCTGCGAAATTAAATGATTTAATCGGAGGGTTTTTATTTGAAATTATTAGAAGAAAAGTAGAAGCTAAAACAATACAAATAATAAAATTTTTATCGCATTTGTCTTATTCTGTTGTAATTCGTTATTTTACTTCAAGCTACAAACTTTAAAATGCTAAGCTCGTATGTTTCCTAGGTTAAGAAATCTGTTGCACTGAATCAGTTATATGAACACGTTATTGCTGCAACGGGTGTTTCTGAGAGAAGTATTAGACGAATTGTTAAAGAAAGAAGTCAAATAAACACAGGTGCCAGTTCATCTTTTACATCGCAAAAAAAAATGCAAAGCCCAAGACCGGCTTAGACGATGCAGATAAGAGGCGTGGCTGCCTAGAACAATTTTAAATACCTTTAATGTTGACAACATTGTGCCCACAATGCCAAACATTCTAAGAAAATTTAAAGAACAAGTTGGAGAATCGGAGAGTGAAAATGAAGTCAATGATAATGATTGTGAATAACTTTTTATATTTCATCTCCTGATGACATTGACATGTCTAACGAAATGCGTTTATGTGTATTTTTTATTTAAAACCTGTAATGGATTGGATTATTCCCTTTATAGCTACGAAATATCCAAATAAATTTAATGTCAAATTTACATTTAATATTACGTTTCAGTGTTCCTAGAATTAACTTTGCCTTATTCTTCAAAAATATATTATAATAATATTATACAATACATTTGAAAGGCCATTAGTATATAAACATTCAGTTAGAATTTAATTACCTCTTAATGAGCCTAATTACATTCATTTGTACATATAGAAAGTTTACAACGTTATTATAATGCGAAAGAGATTAGCATGATCATTGTTTTCCAATAATTCAGTGAAATTGTTCAAATTAGTTTGTTAGTATACTCATTTACATTTGTACCGAATAATCATTATGTGATTTTCTGAATTTACCCCTTACTACGTCTCAATGCACGACTCGCACAAAGAGCTTGCATTTAATTTTTCCGAATAGCTTCCCTTTCTGACACTGACTCTGGGTTGACGCAGATACAATTTCTTCCACCGGCAATATGAAAATCCGTCTGCTACATATGTATCTAGAGAATTCTAACAAACACTCGGCTCACTCGCTCTTAGTTCACTCAGTTGTGCTTCAGCATTCATTCTATCACTGAATGATAACCCCACCTTTCAATCACTGAATGATAACCCCACCTTTCAATTTTCGGTTATAAAGTGGTTTTGCAATCTAATTTGTTGTTTGTTCATTATTATTATTATTATATGGAAGTGCGTTTTAATGGAAAAATGATGACTGTATTCGAAAATAAAGGTGAAAATTGTGGAATAATGAGTAAGGAACGGTATGAAGATTTGATTGAAAAAGTGTGAGAATCAAAATCTAAAACCTGTGGCAAAACACCAGCAGATTTCCTGAGGTTAAAAAGATACGATATCATGAAGTGACAGTGAGAAGTTAAGATTTCCTGTGAGTGAGGGCTTATCTCCAATCCGATATAGTATCGGATTGGAGATAGGCCATCTGGTCAGTGTGCACATAGGTGCACAGATTTTTAAAATAATCCATGATGCTCGCCTAGCAACTGGTCATAGAGGGAGATACATAGTAAGTACAAAAACATAACTCAAGGACAAGCAACACTGTATTCGTGTCTATGTGAATATTTCCAAAAAAAATTGCCAAAACGGTCTTGTAGTTCGACCTTTGCTATTTAAGGAAATGAACTCTAGATGTCAAGTATATTCAATTGACATTCAAAGCCAATCAGATAATGATTATACAACTGCGCCCACTAAAAACCAAAAGAGCAGAAGAAGTGGCTCATACCCTTCTCGATATTTCCATTATTTTACGTGCACCTGGCATCTTGAAAAGCGATAATGGTCGAGAATTCTACAACAAGATTCTTCAAGATCTTTGTGCAATGTGGACTGATTTAAAAATGGTTAACGGCAAACCAAGGCATTGTGAATTACAAGGATCGGTTGAGCGCGCAAATCAAGATGTAGGAAACATGTTGATAACTTGTACAGAAACAAATCAAATGCCTCATAGGTCGGAAGGTCTTAGCTTACGCTGAAAATGATGAATTGGCAAGCACGACCTTTGCTCCAAAATTAAAATCGAAAGGGAGGTATGCACCTAAAGTTCTCGGTTTCAACTATAATATGTGTACCATACTTCGTGTAGATAGTATTCATATCAATCACTTTATATTTTGCACCCACCTCCAATTCTTTTACGTGAATGATTTACAGAAAGTGCTATTGTTCAATGCAGATAGATCCATCTTTACTGATTCGAGAACGCTTTTGAATTTTGAGTTGACCCCGGAACTCTCCTATATATTGCTGCAACACGATTTTTGATGGTAGAGGGGAGAAATTGCATCAGTAAGCTAATCTGCATCTGATGATGAATAACTGCTACCATCAGGAGGTGCTGTCCATTTTACATCGCTCCAGGAATGATATTATTGCTGCTTGCATTATAACGACTTTACTTGCTCGTAATTATACTATGACTAAACACTATTGAATAAATGATTCATGTGTAATTTACATATGGTAGGGTTGTAGTATGACCTTGGTCTGCTTTTAGTATAGACAACAACCTATCATTCTTTTTGTTTCCATAAACTGATTATATTTCTTTATTTCTAAGAAATGTGATATGATACTCCTGCAGGTCTATAATCTTTCAGTTTGAACACTCTATTTTTGGATTTCTAATAATTTTAATATACCATTTGATCTTGGTTTACTTTTTAGCATAGACGACAACAACCTGTCATTCTTCTTGTTTCCAGACGCTGATTCTATTTTTATACTTCCAAGAAATGTAATATGATACCTGCAGGTCATTACTCTTTGACCTTGAAAACTCTATATTTATATTTCTAAGAATTGTAATATAATGGCCTAGCAAGTTCTATTTTTAGCTTTAAATTTTGATATAAATGTATCCTTGATTTGAGTACCCCTTACAACATGTTTAAACTTGTTAAATACCCACCTTGTCCTACTTTTAGTTTAGAAAAATATTTCACCCTCACACAAGTTAGTCAACCTAAGTACCATTTGACTTTGATCTACTTTTTAGCATACCCCTGCAGGTCATTACTGTTTGACCTTAAAATGATGATGATGATGGCCTTGAAATTTCTATTATTAGCTTTAAATTTTGGTATTTTTGTTTGAAAATGCTGAAATTGCTTAAAAATTATTTCTATCAACTACTAGGGGTAGCTGCCACTTTTTTATATACGTGTTAGATACGTGGAAGAGTCGACCGGGATGTAGATTTTAATTTATTTTTCACAAATTATGGCCCATTTTCGGGAAAAATTGGTTTTCTTTTTCAAAATCTGCTTGAAAAATGCTTCTATCACCTACTAGGGGTAGCTTCTACATTAGGGCTAGCTGCCCCAATTTGATATATGTGTTAAATACGTTGAAAAGTCAATGGGAGATGTTGGGGGGGGAGGTTAATTTATTTTTGGCAAATTCTGGCCCGTTTTCGGGAAAAATCGATTGTTTCGTCGTTTGCCTTTAAAAAGTTTACTAAATCATGCACACGCAAAGAAAGCCTTTTATTATAAACTAAGAAATGTCATACGATAACCCTACGGGTTAATAATGTTTGACCTTGACTACACTATTTTTTGACTTCTAAGAATTGTAATATGATAGTAACATTGCAATTTCTATTTGTGCAGTGACCTTGAACTGGTCCAGAACCGGCCCATAATCACTACATATATATATATATATATATATATATATATATATATATATATATATATATATATATATATATATATATAAACCAGAGATAGGTAATCTTGACTGTACTTATTTATATAAAATTATTATTTTCAGAACTTGAGGTTGCAGTCAATCTTATTAAGGCTTATTTATTTAAAAAGAGAAACACTCTTTGACATTTATCAAGCTTTGAATTTTATTTATTCCATCTTCAGGATAATCTGCAATGTTAAGTTTTAACATATTACAATTGGATTATTAAATTACTTCTTACTATCGTGAGATTAAATGAATATATATATATATATATATATATATATATATATATATATATATATATATATATATATATATATATATATATATACATGGGTGAGTCAGTTTTTGTAGACAAACTTTAACAGGAGATAGAAAAATGTTTCTAAAAGAAAAGTTCCTATAAACATATGTCGTAGAAGGCTTCGTTTCGAGATACAGGGTGTTGAATATAATTTTTTTTCTCCAATTTTCATTATAACTCATAAACGAATGCTTAGATTTTTTCATGTTGAGGGATAATGTCTATTAATTAAGAGGCATAAACAAGCGGTAAGAATGTTCACAAACTTGCACAGTGGTGCTCAACCCTTTCATGAACAGAACTCCTACGCCAATGACTATTTTTAAAAAACTGTTATTTTCATTATCTACATACAGTTTAACAAAATAATGTACCTTCTTCTGTTTCGAAATTCCTGTGCGTTTCGAGTTATTTTGGTTTTAGTGTTTGATGTGGTACTAAGTTAAGTAATGTGCTTTATGTGAATAATTGAATATAAAGTTTTTAATAAAAAGATATAATAAAACATTTAGAGCCATTTTAGTACCTAACGATCGTTTCTTTAAAATTTCAAATACATTTTCATTTATAAATAGGAAGGTTATCGGTTTTTAGTATCCATTGTTATTATCCTCGTATAAAAAGAAATGCATAACTATTATTGTTATGCGGTCAATACTTTCTGTATAACTATGTATGTATCCATTTCTCCATAAACATGTATGTAGTTTTTAAGTGAGATTCTAATAAGTTATAGACCGCTGCTCACTTGCTCTCATTAAAGAGCCGCCACTGTATCAATCCATACTCAAATACAAGACTTTTGTAATTTAATTTAATTAATAATTGTGAAATTAATAATAACTCTTAGCAATAACGATTTATAAATAAATAACAATAACACTAGTATAATAAAATTAGACACTTTGTTTAAAATGTAAACCATTCTTTTCAATACACATTTCACAGCAACGTACAATAGAACGGTTTACATTTTGGACAAAGTGTCTAATCTAAGCATTCGTTTATGAGTTATAATGAAAATTTCAGAAAAAAAAATTATATTCAACACCCTGTATCTCGGAAACGAAGCCTTCTACGACATATGTTTATAGGAACTTTTCATTTTAGAAACATGTGTTCTATCTCCTGTTAAAGTTTGTCGACAAAAACTGACTCACCCTGTATATATATATGGTGTCAAAGTTGAAAAAATAAATAACATTTACTTTCATATCTTTCGACTGCTTTGAGCTAATTTTATAAAATTTCTTATATGGTGGTTCCTTGGGATGAGAAACTCAAATTTATCGCCGACGTCGGTGTATCTCCTAGAGGGCACCACAAGCGACCATTAGGTCATGTTTAAACTGCTACAGTTTTTTTTGTGCTACACTGTAGTCCCTTTTAGCATAGAATAATAGTTTTCCCTAGCTTTTCTGCTTAAAAAAGGTATACCTTCTTGATATCGCTAAGAGCACCGGTTTCCGATAAAAACGCATCTAAAGCTCATGATGCATGCAAATTATCCAAAAGTACCAAAATAACTTATGTCACTATCCTATTTTTTTCCGAAATAACAATTAGTTTTAACTAATTTTGAATTTTTTTTCCCTCGTGAAAAAGTTGCATAAGACGAACGGTTTAGCGAGGAAAAAAATACTAAATTAAAATTAAATTTTAAAAATGACTTGCACATTTGCGCAACTGCTTTGACTTAGGTAAAAAGCTTTAGTTACCATATCGACAGTTAAATTTATTTATCAAACGTTAGTTTTTTTCTGTCTCTTTTCCGTTGATAAAGATCCATAATTATGGCTCACAATTTCACTAATTCTGAAATGGTGGATATGCTTTTAGTCTATGGACATTGCCATTGCAACGGTCGAAGAAGTGTAGCAAAAATTATCCTTTCCGCAGAACACCAAATCGGCACGCTATTGCTAATATCGGAAGACGTCTCCGCGAAAATTGCAAGCTTCAACCAAGCCTTGTAAATTCTGGACGCAGACGAACTATAAGGACGGTGGAAATTGAAGAATGGATTTTGCACGCTGTTGAAATAAATCCAAAGATCAGCACACGACGTGAAGGATTGCAATTGGGAATTTCGAAATCATCAGTTCATAGAGTTTTTCAAGGAATATTATTGCACTCCTTTGATATTCGAAAAGTTCAAGACATATTGCCCATGGATCCTGATCAACGTTTAGCTTTCTGTCGATTTATTGTTCATAGAAGAATCGAAAATCCAAATTTTAGTAAGAAATATGTGTCCTCAGACGAAGCTACTGTTACTTGATGAGGTATTTTCAAAGTTCATAATGAGCGTGTTTATGCTGTTGAAACCCCCATGAAATGAGAGTATCTCAGTATCAGCATCAATTACAAGTAAATATCTGTGCCGGAATTGTAGACACTTTTATTATTGGTCCCTTTGTACTGCCAAAACGGCCGAGTGGGGATAGGTACTTGAACCTTTTAATATAAAATTTACCTATTTTATTAGAAGATTTGCCCTTGCTCCTTCGTCGTAACTTTTGGTTTAGGCATGATGGCGCACCTCCATTTAAATGAGGTATATCCACATCGATAGATTGGTAGAGGAGGTTACGCACTTTTGAACTGGCCGGCTCGATCACCGGACTTGACACCCCGCGATTTTTTTTGTGGGGTGCCTTGAAATCAAAATTTTATGCATCCCCAGTTAATACGCAAGAAGAATTGTTTACGAGAATAATTCATGAAGCCAATTTATTGAAGAATAGTCCTGAGGTATTGTCCAGAGTACATTGTAATTTTTTAAAAAGAAATAACTTGTGCATGTAGGAAAATTGTGGAAATTTTGAACATTTGTTGAATTAGCAAACTAAATACCTTCCAGAAAAGTCCATCAATTGCACTTGTTAAAACAAAATTTACATAACATAATTTTAATTTTTTAATATTGGTTTAGCTCTTGGTTGATAACAATGCAATTTAATTGTTTAACTTTGTTCTTCATATTGTTAATTAATATTTTTGTATTTTCTTTAATAATTATCGCTCTTGAAAAACTTCATTCTTCTTTATTTTTTTCAATAAATCGGTTTAATGAATTATTCTTATTATTATTAAGAATTATTATTACACTTTTGGATAATTTGCATACATCTTTAGCTTCAGATGTGTTTCTCTCGGAAACTGATGTTCTTAGCGATAGCAAGAAGGTGTACCTTTTTTAAGCACAGAAGGTAGTGAAAATTATTGTTCCATATTAAAAGGGCCTATAGTGTAGCACAAAAAAGTTGTAGCGGTTTAAACATGTCCTAATGGTCGCTCCTAGCTCCCTCTAGGAAATACACCGAAATCGATGATATATTTTAATTTCTCATCCCAAGAAACCACCGTATAAGTAATTTTATAAAATTAACTCAAAGCAGTCGAAAGATATGAAAGAAAATGTGATTTATTTTTTCAATCTGTAGCTTCGTTGTTATTAACTTTAAGACTAAGGCAAGTTTGGTTTAATCGGATTATTTTTAGGTAAGTAATACTCATTATCCTTTTGGCTACACAATTTAGGGACACCCTGTATATATATATATATATATATATATATATATATATATATATATATATATATATATATATATATATATATATATATATATATATATATATATATATATATATATATAACCTAGCAGTTCTAATTTTCGTTACGTAACCTTATTGCGTAATGTTAGATCTATTTATGTGCATGACTAATGTTCCATAACTGATATTACTTTTTTTGTCTTTTATTAAATTTATTCGAAACGTTGCAATCCAACAAATGCCTCATTTATCTAAACAAATATACATAAGAGTTTTGTTCTGTTTCGAATAAGCTTAATAGTTAATTAAACTAACAAAAATAACCAATTGTCAATTTAGAAAAATAAAAACCCAAAATGTAACTTCAAAATTGAATCATTTAACGCTACACTTTAACTGTAATTTACTCGAAATCAGCTTACCCTCTACAATACGAATGTGGATTAATGTCCAAATAAAATTTAGAAATGATTCATTGAAAGCAATAAAGACAATTTCTACAGTTATTTATATTGGAATCCGGAATAGTTATAAAGTTTAGAATACATCACGATGAACAGCCCCCGCAATCTGAAACATCAAGCGCCCTAAAAGCTACAACGTACTGGTACTTACTAATTACTACTATTTGTGTTGTCATTTATTAGTAATATCTAGACTTTAATCTTGCGTAAGTCGTTCAGAGGGTTGGTGATTTTTAATGCTCTGCTTTTTCTGTAAAGTAAGAAGCCTTTTGGATTCCATAAAATTTAGTCACGCTGTAATATAGTTATGGAAAACTTTATTTGAATGTGAAAAAAGACATAGACATATTATACCTGTTTAAAGATTTAGCGAAATCATAACAATTCCAACCAGAAGTTAAAAGTTTACAAATAAATTGTTGTAAACAGTAAATCAATAACAAAGTAAGTGTGAAAATGTGAAAAACTAGATCTCGTAATTTTCACTTTTATAATGCCTTTGTGACGTTACATACATTTTGTTGAGTTTCGAAAATATTACTTTACGTTTGATGTAAGCGTTGATTAGGTTACCTAACAATAGTAAGCCAATCAACCTGAGTAAGGCTTAAATGTATTTTGTTGATATTATAAGTAACATCTAAATAATAAACAGTTTACAATCCAATAAATTCATTATACAAAGGGTTTTTAACTGTATTATTCAGCATGTTTCAATTATGTATAGTAGGTCAGGTATATAAACCAATAATCTGTTTGACAGAATATTAAAATCCACTAAATCATCCCACATGTCGCATTATTAAATATTGTGACACGAGTCGCCCATAAAACATTTTAAAATGAAACATTTTATTTGTAACGAATTTAATAAAGGAAGTCTTGTCCCAATAAAGAGGATATCTCAACGCTGATTTAATTAGATTTCGTATTATTTTACAAAGGACAAAAATTTATCAATTAAATACGCAAACTGAAACATCTGACTACAGATGATAATTGCGTTGATTACTCTGTTTCTACACAACAAAGTTAGTTTTAATTAAATTTTGAATGGTTCACGTTTACAAATCTTTGTACTAGATTATTTAACTCATGCAAAAAACAATAAATTTGTAACAAATTAATGTAGCAACCTGTAATTGTAAAAAAAGTACTAGGGTATTTAATTAAATTAGTATATGCAAATTAATAAAATCGATTGTTGCATTTTTTTCTACTAAAATATGACTTGTATATGAAATGACAGGCATTGTAAATATCCATCACTGTTTATATACTGTATTAACTTAGTGCACTTATTTGATTAATACAATTTTGAATCTTGTTATAACTTTTGTGGACAATTTTGCCAATTACTTAAGTACTTGAAACTTAAATGTGACCATTGAAACTACTTGAACAATAAATTCCAGGTCTCTGTATGCCTCCTTACTCTAGCAACAAACCAAACCAATTAGATTTGCTTGAATTTACTACATTAACTGTTGAATTGTAGTTTTGTATTTATTATCAGCAGGAAAAAAAAGTACATATCGACGACTAAATGTGTTAACCTTCTAACTTACATCAAATCATTTGTTTAGGAGAAAGAAGTATTAATTAGGACAAAAATGCTTGCACGACTAGGGATTTTAACCATATAATTGCCAATATTCTCACAACCTTTTTTGAAACAAAATATATGTAAATTATGTTTTGTGCCTTCGTACTGTAATAGGGCATATGCAGACGGCAAATGCGTCAGGAAGTTATGTGAGAAGAATAATACAAAATTACAGTTGGTATTCGTTGTAGTGACAGAACTGATAGAATATTCGACATAATCGAAATTTGACATAACACAAAGCCTAATCGCGTTACCGTGTACATGTATACATCCGTTATTATGTACGTATTAGTTTCTTGTAAACTACAAATTGTTATCTACAAATTATTATAAAGTGAACAAACTGGTAAAGTTCGAGTAATGAATAATTTCGCTATTGTATTTTTTAGGTTATATTGGTTACTGTCAGTTGCCAGTATCGCCAACTTAATTTCAACAGGTATGAAATTTTAAAAAGTATAACAACTTGGTTATTGATTTTAATAACAATTGTTGACGTCGGAACAAAAAATCTTGTGTATCACTCTATCATAGAATAGTTTACGAGTACTAATAAATTTGCACACCTCGACCTCGTCTCGGTCTGTAAAGTTTACTCTTACTCGCAAACATCTACTTTCTGGCCTTGTAAAACAAATAACTAGTTAATTTCTACAGCCGTGAAATGGAGTTAGCAGCATTGAATGTTCTATTAATAAATACGAAACAGAATACTTTTATTAACTAAACCAGTAGTGGTACTGAGCAAAAACTCCAAATAACAATTTTAAACATAAAATATAATTCATAAAATAAATCAATCTCTCTACAAAAACACATTTACTGGAAGACAAGAATTATTCATATGCTAAACCGTTATAGAGGTTATGGTAGTCGGCTGACACACTTTACTTGAGATCTTGGAGGCCAGAATATTTATTGGCTGATATTGTAATTTTATTTTGATTGTAAGGGTGCTTTCCGGTTACAAGTGAAGTTTGCAGTCTGATTACAGCAATACAAAATTTGAAACTCATTTGTCAAGAAAAAAAATTATTTATTTGCTTAATCTAAGTTGCGGAAATTATGTTTGACTAGTCAACTCCAGGACGGACTACGGAGGGCGGCTTGTGGTTCCAGGGGTAGATGTGGTTAAATGTTCTACGGGCGCCATCCAAAGATATACTCCAGTCCAGATTGTATTTGGGCCAATTCTGAATAGCATACGGTCTTCCCAAACGGAATGCTCCAGGTCCCACAGTGGAGTATAACTTCAGGGTTCAACGCCAGTGGAAGATGTTCCTAAAATTAAACTAGTTCGGGCGGACGGGCCTTAGGGAAGCAGGCGCAGGTCACAACAACTCAACGGACACGGATCCTTCACCAATGATTGATGATTAAATGGTTGATTGCTCATAGATACGATATCTCTCGCTCTAATTAAGCCAATTAAGTTAGGTAATAAATTATTTCTACAAGTATTTATCTAAATTAAATACAGTAAAATTTAACCCTTGAGCTAGTATTTAACATAACTTAACTTTAACTTAACATTCACGCCATTCCCTATCGGGGTACGCAAAACTATCCCTGCCGCTTATTTATTTTTCATTCACAATGTCTCTCCATGCATTCCTATCTCCGCATACCTCCCTAGCTTCCGCAAAATTTATACATTTTCTCTGACATGCCTTTTTATTTTTAAAACTCCTTATCTTTCTTTCTTTAATCATACATTCTACTACATTCGGCCAAGTTTTACGCGGCCTACCAGGCCCGGCTTTTCCTCTAACCTCGTCCACATATATATGCTTCGCTGGTCTTGCGTTGTTCGTTCTCTTAATGTGACCAAACCAACGTAATGTACTACTTTTATATCTATCCATCATCGTCTTTTCCTCGCCACACTCCGTCATTATGTATTCATTCTTTATCTTGTCCCTTCTCGTTTTACCACATCCTCAGGAATCTCATACCCACGGCATTTATTTTTCTTTCGTGCTTTTTTTGACATAACCGTGTCTCACTTCCATACAGTACTGATGGAATAAACACGCCATTATAGATTGATCGTTTTGCAGCTAGGCCCATGCTTTCGTTTCTCATTACCTTCCACATACTTCCAATCACTTTCCTTCCAGCATTGACCCATCGTCCAATCCCGCCCTCCATTGTACCATCTTCACTAACGTTCTACCCAGATATACCAGCTCGTCCACTTACTTCATATTTTCATCTTGCAGAGTAAATACTCTACTCTGCTTTCCACCTTCCCGATTGAACACCACAATCTCAGTTTTGTTCACGTTTACCTTTAGGTCGATGCTCTCACATACTGTATCAAACTTCCACAGAACGGTTTGTAGGTTATACGCGCTTCCACTTAATAAGACTGTGTAATCTGCATACACCAGAAGTCGTACATTTACGTCACCAACCATTACACCATTTGTATTGGTACATGGTTGTCCAACAGATTTATCCATGTATACATTGAACAACCACACAGCCTTGTCGCACTCTTTGTTCAACATTAATGTGTTCACTGACACCTCCTCTCACCCTAACACATGCCCTGCTACCGTTGTATACTGCCCTTATTCTATCTATTAGACATTTTTTTACGCCATATTCATTGAATACTTCCCACAGCTTCTCCCTATTCACTCTATCGTACTCTTTCTCCAGATTTATAAACGCACAGTATAGTTTCCTTTTTACCCTTAAACACTTTTCGATCACCAGGTGGAGAGCAACCATCTGATCTACACGTCCTCTCCCTGACATAAAGCCACCCTGCACATCCCAAATCTTAGTTTGTGTAGTTTCTCGTACTCTATCCATCAGCATTCTTCCAAATTCTTTACCAGGTACGTTGATCAAACCTATTCCTCTGTAGTTCTTGCAATCACTCTTATTTCCCTCACCATTATACAGTTGTACAATGATCGTGCTTTTCCAATCTCTTGGCTCTTTTCCACACATAACGCATACATTAAATAAATCACACAATCTTCGAATAAGATTTGCACCCCCATACTTTAGCATTTCACCTGTGATTTCATCTACACCTGCTCCCTTGCAGTTTTTCAATATTCCTACCGTTTTCTCTACCTCTTTTATCCCAATATCCTTAGTTTCATTCGCCATTCCTTCTACATTTTCCTTATTTAACCCTGCAAGCTTATTTTTCAGACTACTGTACAGCTTACCGAAATATTCTTACCAGCATTTCCTCACTTCACAATCGTCCCATACTATTTCGTTGCTCGTATTCACCACTCCTGCAACGTTCTGTTTTGGGTGGTGTTTTGTATGTTTGGCCCATTTCCAGAAGAGTTTTTTGTTTTCCTAAAAATCATTCTCCACTTTTTCTCCTTCCACAGCCATCACTTCCTCTTTACTTATTCTCACTGCCTCCTTCGCTTCATTGTTTCTTAATCTGTACACCTCATTCTATCGCTTTTTCTCAATCTCATTTTTTGCAGCAATCATTGCCATGTGCGCATCTTTTTCTTACGTACTGCATTTTTTATCGACTCATTCTACCAAGCACATTTTTTTTGCCTACCTACAGTCGCCCTTCTACATATCCGCACGGAACAGTTGACAACACAGTTTTTCAACGTGAGTGTCTTTTATTTGTTCGTTCCACACTGTTTCATTCACATTCAACCCTTTACTCGCATATATATATATATATATATATATATATATATATATATATATATATATATATACATATATGTGCACATTTTTATATTTAAACCACGTATTGGATACAAACAGGCTTCTCTCCGCATAGGTGTTCACCAGGCGTTCACCATTCTCATTCACTCTTTGATCTCCGAACTTTTCTAGAACGCGTTCAGTATGTTTTCTCTGTACACCTACCCATCCGTTCATATCCCCCACTATCATCACTCTTTCATTTGGTTTACTTACGTTCAATTCTCTACTTCATTCCAGAAGTTCTCACGCTCCAGGTCTCTTTCTACATTCACCGGTGTATAGCATCCAATAAGAAAAATTCTTCGAAACTTCACTTTCATTATAACCCATATTACCCGGAGAGATACCAATTTGCACTGTTTAACTCATCTTTTCGCTTACGATCACTCCAACTCCTTTTGCGCCATGCACTTCAGTCTCAACTCCTGACATAGTGCTAGACTGCCATCCTCCATCTCCACAGAATCCTTTCCTTTGCGGGTTGTCTCCGATACACACAGAATATCATGGTGTCTTTCGTACATTACACTCGCAATTTCAAATTCTTTACCATGCATATCTACTCGCCGTTCATTCCTTGCACAGTCGTCGGCAACGGGGCCAGTTTCGATCTTGACCTCCCCTTGTAGTCAGGTTGATCCGAGGCAATTGTATTGTTCTCTTGAGTAATACCATAGCGAGCAGACCGGGTACTGGCCAAATCGTGCCCCGGACGTGTAGCATTCCCTACTAGCGGTATCGTCCTACTACAGGACAGTTATTTGTCTACTGCCTCGATACGTAAGGAAGTCAGGAGTAGAAATATAGAAAGAGGCGAGAAATATATAAATACTAGTTTATACTTACTGTATGGATATCTAAATGTACATATACATATACATTTATCACTTACATCCCCTTCATTCACATCACGTTTCACGTTTCAACCAGATTGATCCCTACGCAATTCCTGGCTCTCACGCCTGTTACCGGACTTGCGGTTATTTATTTGCGACCAAATGATACAATTATTTTTACTTTAGCTTTCCGAGTTATAATTATTTCTATGTTATTTAATTTAACATTTATTTATCAAATCTCTTTTATTATTGTGGCTAACCGTGACAACTTAAACGTTTTCATTCTCTAAATTTCTTTTTTTTTATTCAATTGAAGGATACCAATAAATAACGATAATGGCCCTGTTAGCTCTTCCACATTAATTGTTTACTTTCAGGATTAATTAATTGCAATTAAGATTAAACATAGCAACAAAGGTAGAAGTTAGCTTAAATTTGCAGTCAAGGAAAACTATTGTACAAGACAATATGCAACACACTGTTATAATTAAACTAAAAATCACATATAGTACCAAAAATAAAAACTGGATCAACCTTCAAATTTGAAAACAAACTAAAAGATGTTCAAAAACTTATCACTTAATACGGATCTGCTCTGTATAGTCACATCATTTGTATTTATATTTGACAATATTCTACTGTAATATTATTATTATTTCTGTTTATTAGTAATATTCAAACCGATAAAATCTATTCAGTACCTTTCTACTTGTATTTAGATTATATTATTCCCTAATTTCGATTATAAATTATAGCCAGTTTTTTGTTTATTTAATCTATTTATTTGATTTTTTTTACTTTGGATTACGGATTCGATCTAGTTATTTACTGAGATAAATTTAATTAAATAATTAAAGTTACTATATTACCTCATTTACTTCAACAGGTACACGTTTTAAATATTCACGCTATAAAGAAGAAAGAAAAAAAGATCATAACAAGCTTACGCGACATACCTATATAACGCCTGTTCGATCGCTGTGGGACCTCTTGGAAATTCCAATTCTTCCGATGATTAGGTGGGAGCATAGGAAGTTAATTTAATTAAAATTAAAGTAATAATTGATTTTTTAATTATCTCAATACGCTGAAATTATTGCTTATCAAATGACGGAGATATTGATATAAAAAATTTACGACTTCCACAAAAAAAATTATATACATAACGGCTTAACTGCTAATGAAGGATAATTCTGTCAACTCAAAATTCAAAATTACAGAAGTCATGTAATACTTACAGTAAATTACATATCATACAATAGAAAGTAGATTAACAGACAAATTCCACTTGCACTATATGAGAGCTATTTTGTATTTAAGCCTCATTTTTAGTTTATTAGTGAAAGTTTCTGTTTTTTTTTTTTCAAATATTTCTGAAACAACTGCGTATTCATTCTATGGTATTTTCTGATACGATGCGTAATTTGGCGACAAAAAGAATTCCTAATGTGGAATATAAGTATTTGCTAATTTTTGTTCAATATCTGAATTGAGAGTTACTTTTATAAGAAAATGTAGAGACATATTTTTTTAAGATAATGTAACTTCACATACCTTTCCTTTATTAAGTATTTTAATACGAAACCAAAATTCATTAAAATTTGATAAAACATGATAGAAAACGCTTAAAATGTATTATCGATACTTTCATACAGGGTGACTTCGAACCGACGTGCCTGCAGTTTTCAATGAATGATCACTCATAAGTGGGTATCTTCAATTTTCACTTTGTAGGTTGGATGTTTTACACGTCCACTTGACATTTTTACATTGTTGCCTATTCTGGTTATGAACAGATTATTATACTAAAGAAAATATTATTAAAATTATTCAGTTTCCTTTAGTTCCAATGTTGTAGGTTGGAAGGTATTTCTAATTCCTCTGAAATGTGACCATGAACTTATTACAAATCTTGCATTCATCCTTTTTTTGCCCTGAATAATATCATAATTTTTCATTCGAACGCTTTTTTTTAAAATCTGCTACCGCTCAGTACATAAATATGTTTGGAACCGTACCATTCTTTTCTGTAGAAACTGAGTTCTTCCTTTAAAGTCCACTTAAGCAATAGATAATTTTTCGTTGGAGAGATTTTACAGTTATGTGATTCCATTGTTGGTAAAGGATCAAGAAACTTGGGTATGCTTTGGTTTTCTATTCCAAATGGTTTATTTTTACTTCTTTTTCATTCCTCTACAGAGTTGGTCTTTTTGTAAGGTTATTTTCGTCACCATCAGCTTTTAAGTTAGAAAACGTGTTTTTCTAGTTTTGAATGCTGCAGCTACCCAATCTGACTGTACTTTGTTTTAGTACATTGTTTTAGAAACTCTTATTTCCTGATCACCTATTTTTAAATAGTACCTTAAAATCTGATTCCCTTCTTGATTGTTCTGGTACTTTTCTATCGCTCACCCTTTTAATGAAATCAGTTTTTGTAGTACTATCCACGAAAATGTTTTTTACTCTCCAGCTTAAACCCCAAAAGTATTTAAACCTGACTTCTCTTTACTGTTCTATTATTTGGTCACACTGACACCTTTCTTTGAACCCTCTTTTTTTCTATGTCATAAGATAATTTTCCGATTTTTCTTTTCTATTTTTATTCTTTGAAAACAACGATACCTTTTCAACCTGATGTATTTTTCGTTGTTTCTTTTTTTTTTGTTGGTATTTTATAATTACTACTATCATATCCTGAATATGGCACTAATTTGGATTTAATGTAGTCACTATCACCTGATATATCATGCGATGACATACTTCCATCTGCTTCATACCGGCCTGTTCCTTTACTCTTGCTTGTCTTTGCTGTATGTAGTTTCATTTGTTTAATGCTTGCTAGTCTGCTGTGTACCGTTCGCTTCTTCTTTGTCTGTATTTTAACCTGCTTAATGTTGCTCTATTTGTGTCACTTGCTTGTTCTATTTTCTGTATGTTTGCTTCCTCTGTGTTTGTGTTTTCTGGTATATCATTCAAAATGGCACGTTTTGTTTAAGGATGTATATTTGTGTAAATGATACGCCACTGGAATTTTAGTAAAGCGTTGTGCATCATATAAAAGTCGTGTGAGGTATTTTAAGTTGAAAATATTAAAGTTGATTGTGAAGTAATGTCTTGGTTGTACCCTACTGAGACCATAATGGTTTAATGCCATCGGAATTTACCACTGTAATGTGGAATGCAGTATTAAAATTGCTGTAAATATGTGGATGAGTGAATTTATGATATATTGGTATTACATTAAAGTGTAGAAAAAAATATGTACGTATATGTTTGCTAATAAATCTCGTAACCTTGCGTAATAGAAATATTGAATGCATGCTCAAGCACAAATGACTTTAGAATTGGCTAAATTGTGCTGGACATTATATGGAGTGAATTTGAGTGTGAATAAAGGTCTTTTGGAATTGTGTGGATGTTTTTAAAGATATTGGATATGGCTCCGATTTTCTCGTACCTTCTGCTTTAGTTCCGTTTCAGACTTTCCATTCGGCAAAGACGCGCAGTGGAAAGCTCCTTCGGGATAGGTTGAGTGTGTTTTTAGCGCGAAAACTATTATGACGTTGGGCTAAATAGCTGACCGCAGTTATATAAGGGACAGACCGCTAACACGTGCACCTGTTACATACAATTAGCGGGAGATAGCAGCTTTTCTTGGCGCATCGCACAATACAGTTCGTTGGTATACGTACGTTGTAAATTCTACGTTAAATAGGGAGGGAAACGGTTCAAAGGTTGAGGTAAAGAGTTATCTGGTTGCCGAATATCAAAACATCTCGAATTTAATCTTCCGGCGGGCGCGGCCTCCATACCAACTTCAAAGGTCGCGCGTATTTCTCAGATACCCTATTGCTAAATTTAAAGTTTTTGAAGATTAAAATTATAAAATTGTGTAACAGTTAGTAAAGGGTAAATAAACAAGAACTGTACAAGTATTTTTTTTTATTTTTTAGGAACAGAAGTGAGATGAAAAAACATAAAATTTTAATTAAAAAAACATACATCCTCATTAACATAAAACTAAAACTTAAAAAAAAATTCATTTTTGCATACATTCTTTTTAGTATTCGAGCAGTTGTTTTTTAACAATAAAAAGAGAGTAATCAATGAATTGCAGAATTGCAATCAGAACAAATTTGCTTAGAGTGCTCCACACATATAAATTTTCGGCAAATTTCGCAGCTGAACCGCGTTATTCTTGTTCTTTTGCCACTTTGACAAGGCTTAGACCTTTTTTTATTTGATGTTGCTTCATCTAATGTTTCAACAGATAATTCTGCTTTTCTTTTTAAAACCTCTTCTTTAAGCTCGCTTTGCAGAGGAGCTTGTGATCTTCGCTCGATGTTTTCCTTTACAAGAGCAGTTGCCAGTTGTCGCAGGTACTTCCTTCTAAGCATTTTTACTTGGTTATTTGAGCAATACATTATGTAGCTATTGATGGCAGCTACATTTAATATGAAAAAAAAACTACCATGGGTCATCGTCTGGTGTTTCTTGCAACATTGTACGAAGCACAGTGTTTGTCCACTGTGTCCACACCTCCTTTGGTTTGGTTGTAAAAGGTACTAATCTCAGGTTTCATTCGGTCACCTGTAACTGGAACGATTGCTGCATTATCATGGAGGCTGGAAGCTAATATAACATTTTTATATTTTTTTGGTACATACGAGATAAGGGCCATGTCGTCTCTAAAACCAAAAACACTTGTATTGGGTTCACGCTTCTTTGTGACCTTGAATTCATTAGGAATTTGAGGTTTATTTTTTTTTCATTGTTCCAACAAATGCAAATTTTTGTTTATCTAAATCTTTTATTAATTCGAAATCCGAAAACCAGTTGTCGGTAGTTAAAGTTCTTCCCGTATTGAAAATAGATGCTGCTAATCTTTTCACAACGTCTCTTGGCTTATTACTTATGGAAAATGCTCCTTCAGGTTGGGCTCCTGCGTAAATTTCCATGTTATATGTATAAAAAATACGAGCATCAACCATGGTGTAAATTTTAATGCCGTATTTGTTGGGCTTTTTTGGTATACATTGAATAAAGGAGCATCTTACACGAAACGCTTCAAGTTTTTCGTCAATTGTGACGTTTTGTCCAAAAGAGTAGCATTTCTGGCAGTTGTTGACACACGTCTCAAAAAGGTCTCTTATTGGAGCCAAACGGTCACTTTTTTTTTCGTTCTTCTCTTGAACGTATGTCATCGAAACGTAATGCTCTCATTAAATATAAAAATCTTTTTAAGCTCATTGCCGTTTTAAAACCATCCACTCTCCATAATTCTTCAAGATTAACTCTGTTTCCATGGTAAATGCCAGCTAGATAAAGTAAACCAAAAACAGCTGTTATTTCTGTTTTGTCTGTGTCCCTGGCATCTCTTGAACGGGAGTAATTAGGCCTCACAGAAGAAATGAACGTATTTGTATAACTGACAATATTTTCAATCATAGAGTCCGTCATGAAACACTTCCATATATCGACAATATTAGTTAGATTTTTAGCTGGTCCAATGACGCCAGGTAGACGGACTAAGATATTACGAGGCAGTCGTTTACTTCTCTTTTTTGGATTTTTATTCCACATCCACGTGTCAATAATTTTTTTGTTTTTTCTAAGATGGGCTGTGTAGGCCTCGGGAGAACTGTTGTCTTCATCTTCTCCGCTGCTTTCACAACTCATCTCGAGTTCTGAATCATCCTCTCGTTCTGAAACATGCTCCTCTTCATCTGTATCACTTTCGTCAAAAATGTCTCCACCATCATCATCATCAGCAAAAAGCAAATTTGTTACCGCCTCTACATCAGTGGGGTCGTCCAGGTTAAACGTTTCTTTTTTCTCCATTATATCTGGAAGAAGAACAAACTAAATAACACAAACCGTCGCGGGTATGTAAGACATACTGAGCTTATGTGACAACACAGAAAGTAATTAGAAATAAAAAGACCATTAAATTATAATGTTTTAGGACCAAAAGAACAAACATATTATAACAAAAACGAAAAAACAGATATAGCAAAAACTTACAGGAAGCGTCGCGCGTATCTGTGAAACACAAATCGGGAATATTTTGCACCGTGTTCTCACCTCGAAGCTTGAGTGGGTACTGAGATGTTGGTCCAGCGGATAGGCAAGAATAGCTAAGAGTTGCCTATCGCAGCGCACTCGCGTCAAAAATTATTTAACTAAATTTGTATTCAGTGTATATCTTACATACGCGTGCCCGCTGGAAGGTTAATATGTAAGTATGAGAAGTAAGAGAAGAAAAACTATTATTTACCACGTCTTATTGTATATGACATTTTACCATTAAACTACATTTAAATGAGATTTTATATTTTTGTGATTACAAACCTTTAATAATACTGCTTACTGCTTTATGACGTTTTCTCCCCAATCTGAAGTTTTGCAAAAACATAACTGAGAACACACTAATTTAGAAAAATAAAAATGACCGTAAATTTTTCGGTAACAATGTACTATTTTCCATAATATTTAAAATGTTCACATGTATTGACAATTACTGTCATTTGAACATCGAACAACACGATTAATTAAAAAATCACAAATTTGAACGAGTAAAAGCAGTGCATATTAAAAACGTTAAAGCTTTTTTAAAATTAGTAAATACAAGAATAGTGAATTTAGAAATATCAAAATAACCAGATTGAAAGGCACATTTTACTTTAAAATTGTAGCTTACATTTTCCTTAACATATTTTCACATGAACATTTCGGATTTACATTAAAACAGAGTCAATGACTTACTAAATTATTTCCTAAATTAATTTAACCTCAAAATTATACTTTACAAAATGTACAAGAACGTATTTTCTCGTACAGTTTGTGTTAATTTAGATTTGAGAAACAATTAACACTCTTAGTTTGTAATTACCTTATTAAATAATCAATGTTGTAGTCTTATGTTGCGACTGTTATAGGTTAGTAGCATGAACCTCTTTTATTTATAAAATTCTGAAGATTCGAGAAATTGTTGAATGGAGAGAAATCTGTTTTCATTCAATTACAATTACGTATGTGTTGATTTTTTAATGATTTAAATTTTTGATTAAGCTGTTCAACTTAAAACGAAAGCATATTAGGAGACAATTATGCTAAAAAAATATATCAAGGAAATGATTTTTTTTTACATCTTAGGGTGATTTTAGCACAATAAAAAAAAGCACACATGTGACTTCGTGAGTAAATAATTTGGGGAGACTGAAATTGTAAATTATAAGAATTACTAGAGCAAGAAGTAATAAATGATAAAGTAATAATAATTGAAGACAAAAATGGTATATTTAAAATTTCTTATACATAAGTTCTATTCGGCGATCTTTTTTTCGCGATCTCGTCAATGACAGTCTCCACAAAAGTAGATTTTTTCAATTGCGATTGTCGTTCGATTTGAAACTCTCTCGTTAGTCACAGTATTTAGAAGAAACGCCTTCATGCGTTTTAACGTACTGATAAATCGTTCACTAGATGCAGTTCTAGCTGGAATCGTTAGTAGGAACTGACATAGTACAGTATCTGGGTGTAAATACCTTGTGTCATCTGAAAATTTAATTAAACATAAATATAAAAAATTAAATACATACTGTCAAACGCAAGTAATAGGTAACAGATAATTATAGTGCACCGGATTAGCTCGCTAGGACAGGCAAATAAGGGTGTGTCGTAATTAGAGTAAAGTCAAGCAAATGGTGTCGGAGTCTTATTAAGACGATATCGGTAGGAATACACGTAGATAAATCAGCCTTCAGCAGTCAAAAGTTCTCACTTACCTTATGTTGGCTACCTCCAGGTGCATGTCGGAGATGCTTTGAAACTTTAGTTCTCGAATAAATCTTAAAATATTCACACGCTCAAAAACTAAAGTAGCGTGTGCGCAAATCAGCTGTTGGGTTTCAATGACTTCTTTAACTTTATATTTCGTTATGTTACCTCCAACGCGTGTGAAAAAAATACACTCAAATACAATAAACAAATAATTAACGCTAAATGTGACGTTTAAATTTTATTAACTCAAATTTAAACACTACTCAACTCCAAAGCTCCGTCATTAATTGAACTTCAAACTAAAATAATTAGACATAAACTAGATAAACGTCATTCAAAATTCCTCTAATTGGTTACGTTAAATAACACAAAATATTTAATAAAACTAAAAAAAAAGCGGGATGGCACTAAATGCTTCAATTGTAGGAAATTACCACTGGTTACTTTTAAAATGAATCAATAAAATTGAAATCAAAACTTAATTAATTCTTCTTAGTTTGGATAAAAAAATCACCACTTTTCGTGAATTATTGCTTTCACTGGTCGGGAGGAGATCACAAATCAACACTACAAAATTCAATTAATTGTTCATCTATTATATCTGAATATCGGTGAACCAGAAAACACACAACAATGTACATCTATAAATAATGCTTAAGGTTCAGTTTCAATCTTAAATGCTAGAATAAGGGAAGATAAGTAGGTCAACCTTGTAAGCTTACCAGATTTTAACTTTGATTTACGGAAATGGAATTACCTAAATATGGTTAAAATTCAAAACATTACGTAACCAAATGGTCACTCAAAATCCATTTTACCGTGCGAAATTTTCATCTACAGGAAGTTCGTCAACCTTTTAATTGAGATTAATGTGAGAGTATGAATTACCGCAAAAATAACACAAAAAAAACCACTGCGTTTATTCGCTCATCAATAAATAATTTCCCCAAATTTACAAACAAAGTTGTGATCAAGTAATCACAATAACGTACAATATTGAGTTACTTTCTACACAGAACTATTCAATATGACTCCGCCAGGTAGCAATGAAAGCAGTGAGGGCGGGATCGGCTTCAGGATACCTGCTGAATGTCTTTAAGTTAATTGGCCCGGACGTTATATAGTTTAAGTGCACAAAATAAATAGCTTTTACGCACGAGATATTTACACACTTCTGCTTAATGTGCAATTAATTTGGTAACTCTATTTACAAGTTTGTTTAATATTAAAATGAAAAATATCCATAAATTATTTACAGTGAGAATTTCGCCTGTTGCAGCTGATTCTTATTACGGGGGAAACAAAACGCTGTGACTTTACAATTGTTTTATTTGATGATATAAATCCACATTCAGCGCGTCTCAAAATTCGCCATCAAGATGCCCTTATATAAACACATCCCTTTGTGAAATGTTCGTTAATTGACCCCATGGTCCGTAACTTCAAAAGAAATAACCAGGAGGGATGGACGTCTACACAAATCTTCACCAATCTGGTGCTTTAGTTGAAAACAAATTCTCCGATAAGTTCGGTCCTCCAAGTATTCGTAAAAAGAAGACACGCCCCCAACTCACAGATCACATCCCTTACGAAAGTCAGATCAAGAATCCCCGCGAAATTAATCGCGCAAACAAACAGCCTCTCCCCGTCACCATAATATTGCACCATATTTCTCAACCAAACTTTAACATGAAAAATAACTGCTAACGCTGCGGCGTGCACGACTTAAATTGTCGTACACAGATTTATTCCCTTAACGATAACGATAATTACTTAACACTAATTGATTTAGATGCTATACTCCGGCAGATAAACGGCGTCAATTACTGAAACGCAATAAATAAATCTAACATCAACAGCCCCTGCTCAAACAAGCAAACCAAGGAATTATCTTATCCTACAATTTAAATCCGAACTTTTCTTATCTACAACCACATTTTATTTTAACGAAACCTTTTATAAAAATTTACAGGAAAATTAATTTAAATTCGACTTTAAATTTCCTATTTACAATTAATTAATTCACAAAATATTTAATTGCCAATTTTAGAAATCAAATCTAATGTGCCATACGAAAAGTTTAACTCGAAAACCACTACAAACTTAGGGGAAATCAAACAATCTATTGTTACTTTAACTTGTACCTTGATGAACACGAAAAAAATCAACAAGTTTCGTTAGCGTAAATTGAGTCACTAATAAAAAAAAAAAAATAAATAAAAAAGAAATAAAGCACTTACAGCACGTGACAATAAATTATTTTCATTCCGTAAACGATTTTCGTCAAAAATTTTAAGATACTGTTGCAATAATTTGATGAACTTGGACAAATCTTTGTGTTAACTTTTCAACATTTTCTCAGTTGTTAACTCGACGATCTGTAGTTTAGAAAATCTTGAATTTTTATATTTATTTGAACAATTAATGAATCCAATATTTCATTTGTGATTTTAAACATGGTTTTATGGCTTTCATCGTACTCATTATTGGTTCGTCACAGCAAGTGTTCACAAAATGTTCGTTTCTTAAGTCTCCCAAATTTATTAAATTTTATTAGTAAATTTACAAATTTTGCATCATTAAGTTTGTCCAAATGGCCCGATGCTATTCAAGCCGAGACCGAGTCCCAATTTGGATCTTCAATTACATGATAGCAGAAAGCGGTCTCGACTGGTACTTTCATCTAGTATCAGATCGATTTGGAATTTTAAAACCCGGTTCTGTTAATAATTCACTTTTTTTTTATCAGATGTGCCAAAAAATGTGAGGAAGATCACAAATAAAATGCTTAACTGGCGTGATTATGTTAGGTCTTTATCGTTACTTCTCATTTACCATTTAGATGTGTTTGGTTTTATTATTATCAATTATCATTAAATAATAATTTTTATACATGAAAATACAAAAAAATTAACTGCATATTTTAACCCATACCGATTAACATATTTTTTAAAATTTACATAAGTCCGTACTGATTATCCAGGGGAGATTCAGTCTCAAAGTCTCCCCCGATGAACCGCCACTGATGTTTAGTACTTTTCGAAAAATCAGTGGATGTGCTGATTTAAGTCCAAGCTCAAAACGGACTCACGAAAAAATAAAAGAAATAAAAATTAATTACATACTATTATGATTCAAATTTATGGCTAATTGGGTTGTTCCATCGCGGATAATGTCGCTCAAATCATTAAACATGAACCAGTAGCTTTTAACCTAAACTTTACACACCCCAACAAAAGAAACTAGATAAATACATGTAATATACATATTGTTTAGTGCCAATTTGTAGCTATTTAAACGCTTTAAGCTTTCCTTTGTGTACCTCTATTACGAGAAATAAATTACTATTGAAAAAATAGAACTTCATGAACACTATAAAATGGAATGTTGTTTTAATCTAAAACGTACTGAGGCAGTAAATGTGATAATATGGGATCAATAGTAAAATATTAATATTAGTCGCCCTGGTAGACAGTAAGTACTAGTAGTATTGCATAAAACTTCTTAACAATGGCTTACTATGATGTTGAATTGGCTTATTTCCAATTTTGGTACAGCTTGACGGATGGGAATTTTATTTGCTAACGAATGCCTCTAATAACACAGATTATTTGGAGAACACACATAGGTACTAGGAGTGTTTAGCAATAAACTCAACACAAATATACAAAATATTAAAGAAAATTCCTCGAACCAAAGCCAGTAACCATTTTTCAGTGAGCAAATGTATTTCAATCTTAAATGCTAGAATAAGGGAAGATAAGTAGGTCAACCTTGTAAGCTTACCAGATTTTAACTTTGATTTACGGAAATGGAATTACCTAAATATGGTTAAAATTCAAAACATTACGTAACCAAATGGTCACTCAAAATCCATTTTACCGTGCGAAATTTTCATCTACAGGAAGTTCGTCAACCTTTTAATTGAGATTAATGTGAGAGTATGAATTACCGCAAAAATAACACAAAAAAAACCACTGCGTTTATTCGCTCATCAATAAATAATTTCCCCAAATTTACAAACAAAGTTGTGATCAAGTAATCACAATAACGTACAATATTGAGTTACTTTCTACACAGAACTATTCAATATGACTCCGCCAGGTAGCAATGAAAGCAGTGAGGGCGGGATCGGCTTCAGGATACCTGCTGAATGTCTTTAAGTTAATTGGCCCGGACGTTATATAGTTTAAGTGCACAAAATAAATAGCTTTTACGCACGAGATATTTACACACTTCTGCTTAATGTGCAATTAATTTGGTAACTCTATTTACAAGTTTGTTTAATATTAAAATGAAAAATATCCATAAATTATTTACAGTGAGAATTTCGCCTGTTGCAGCTGATTCTTATTACGGGGGAAACAAAACGCTGTGACTTTACAATTGTTTTATTTGATGATATAAATCCACATTCAGCGCGTCTCAAAATTCGCCATCAAGATGCCCTTATATAAACACATCCCTTTGTGAAATGTTCGTTAATTGACCCCATGGTCCGTAACTTCAAAAGAAATAACCAGGAGGGATGGACGTCTACACAAATCTTCACCAATCTGGTGCTTTAGTTGAAAACAAATTCTCCGATAAGTTCGGTCCTCCAAGTATTCGTAAAAAAGAAGACACGCCCCCAACTCACAGATCACATCCCTTACGAAAGTCAGATCAAGAATCCCCCGCGAAATTAATCGCGCAAACAAACAGCCTCTCCCCGTCACCATAATATTGCACCATATTTCTCAACCAAACTTTAACATGAAAAATAACTGCTAACGCTGCGGCGTGCACGACTTAAATTGTCGTACACAGATTTATTCCCTTAACGATAACGATAATTACTTAACACTAATTGATTTAGATGCTATACTCCGGCAGATAAACGGCGTCAATTACTGAAACGCAATAAATAAATCTAACATCAACAGCCCCTGCTCAAACAAGCAAACCAAGGAATTATCTTATCCTACAATTTAAATCCGAACTTTTCTTATCTACAACCACATTTTATTTTAACGAAACCTTTTATAAAAATTTACAGGAAAATTAATTTAAATTCGACTTTAAATTTCCTATTTACAATTAATTAATTCACAAAATATTTAATTGCCAATTTTAGAAATCAAATCTAATGTGCCATACGAAAAGTTTAACTCGAAAACCACTACAAACTTAGGGAAATCAAACAATCTATTGTTACTTTAACTTGTACCTTGATGAACACGAAAAAAATCAACAAGTTTCGTTAGCGTAAATTGAGTCACTAATAAAAAAAAAAAAATAAATAAAAAGAAATAAAGCACTTACAGCACGTGACAATAAATTATTTTCATTCCGTAAACGATTTTCGTCAAAAATTTTAAGATACTGTTGCAATAATTTGATGAACTTGGACAAATCTTTGTGTTAACTTTTCAACATTTTCTCAGTTGTTAACTCGACGATCTGTAGTTTAGAAAATCTTGAATTTTTATATTTATTTGAACAATTAATGAATCCAATATTTCATTTGTGATTTTAAACATGGTTTTATGGCTTTCATCGTACTCATTATTGGTTCGTCACAGCAAGTGTTCACAAAATGTTCGTTTCTTAAGTCTCCCAAATTTATTAAATTTTATTAGTAAATTTACAAATTTTGCATCATTAAGTTTGTCCAAATGGCCCGATGCTATTCAAGCCGAGACCGAGTCCCAATTTGGATCTTCAATTACATGATAGCAGAAAGCGGTCTCGACTGGTACTTTCATCTAGTATCAGATCGATTTGGAATTTTAAAACCCGGTTCTGTTAATAATTCACTTTTTTTTTATCAGATGTGCCAAAAAATGTGAGGAAGATCACAAATAAAATGCTTAACTGGCGTGATTATGTTAGGTCTTTATCGTTACTTCTCATTTACCATTTAGATGTGTTTGGTTTTTTATTATCAATTATCATTAAATAATAATTTTTATACATGAAAATACAAAAAATTAACTGCATATTTTAACCCATACCGATTAACATATTTTTAAAATTTACATAAGTCCGTACTGATTATCCAGGGGAGATTCAGTCTCAAAGTCTCCCCCGATGAACCGCCACTGATGTTTAGTACTTTTCGAAAAATCAGTGGATGTGCTGATTTAAGTCCAAGCTCAAAACGGACTCACGAAAAATAAAAGAAATAAAAATTAATTACATACTATTATGATTCAAATTTATGGCTAATTGGGTTGTTCCATCGCGGATAATGTCGCTCAAATCATTAAACATGAACCAGTAGCTTTTAACCTAAACTTTACACCCCCAACAAAAGAAACTAGATAAATACATGTAATATACATATTGTTTAGTGCCAATTTGTAGCTATTTAAACGCTTTAAGCTTTCCTTGTGTACCTCTATTACGAGAAATAAATTACTATTGAAAAAATAGAACTTCATGAACACTATAAAATGGAATGTTGTTTTAATCTAAAACGTACTGAGGCAGTAAATGTGATAATATGGGATCAATAGTAAAATATTAATATTAGTCGCCCTGGTAGACAGTAAGTACTAGTAGTATTGCATAAAACTTCTTAACAATGGCTTACTATGATGTTGAATTGGCTTATTTCCAATTTTGGTACAGCTTGACGGATGGGAATTTTATTTGCTAACGAATGCCTCTAATAACACAGATTATTTGGAGAACACACATAGGTACTAGGAGTGTTTAGCAATAAACTCAACACAAATATACAAAATATTAAAGAAAATTCCTCGAACCAAAGCCAGTAACCATTTTTCAGTGAGCAAATGTATTTCATGACCAATTATTGCGCCATACCACTCAAAAAATGAATAGTGCAGTGTAGCCAATTTAGAACTTTGTTACTTTACCTCCTGCTCACATTTTATGTCGTCATGGTTTAGTTTCCATAAATAGGCAACACTGGGTTAAAATATATAAACTTTGATAATTTTTAATTAATGAATGAATTGAAGTTGTGAAACATACACAACCAACAAACTGCAGTGGTTAGTGTACCCATATAAATTAACATTTCCAGTTGCTCCGACTTTTAAATTTTCCCAAATTGAACTACTTAACTTAAAATAAATTGGCTATCGCAAATCTGTCAAGTTTACAAATTTGAGTGAACTGATCGCTTTTCTAAATCGTATGCCTGACTGTCCAATTTGGTATTCCCTACGTTAAAAAATGCCTAACGGGTGTTGTTTTAATCTAAAACGTACTGAGGCAGTAAATGTGATAATATGGGACCAATAGTAAAATATTAATATTAGTCGCCCTGGTAGACAGTAAGTACTAGTAGTATTGCATAAAACTTCTTAACAATGGCTTACTATGATGTTGAATTGGCTTATTTCCAATTTTGGTACAGCTTGACGGATGGGAATTTTATTTGCTAACGAATGCCTCTAATAACACAGATTATTTGGAGAACACACATAGGTACTAGGAGTGTTTAGCAATAAACTCAACACAAATATACAAAATATTAAAGAAAATTCCTCGAACCAAAGCCAGTAACCATTTTTCAGTGAGCAAATGTATTTCATGACCAATTATTGCGCCATACCACTCAAAAATGAATAGTGCAGTGTAGCCAATTTAGAACTTTGTTACTTTACCTCTCTCACATTTTATGTCGTCATGGTTTAGTTTCAAAGTCAGATCAAGAATCCCCGCGAAATTAATCGCGCAAACAAACAGCCTCTCCCCGTCACCATAATATTGCACCATATTTCTCAACCAAACTTTAACATGAAAAATAACTGCTAACGCTGCGGCGTGCACGACTTAAATTGTCGTACACAGATTTATTCCCTTAACGATAACGATAATTACTTAACACTAATTGATTTAGATGCTATACTCCGGCAGATAAACGGCGTCAATTACTGAAACGCAATAAATAAATCTAACATCAACAGCCCCTGCTCAAACAAGCAAACCAAGGAATTATCTTATCCTACAATTTAAATCCGAACTTTTCTTATCTACAACCACATTTTATTTTAACGAAACCTTTTATAAAAATTTACAGGAAAATTAATTTAAATTCGACTTTAAATTTCCTATTTACAATTAATTAATTCACAAAATATTTAATTGCCAATTTTAGAAATCAAATCTAATGTGCCATACGAAAAGTTTAACTCGAAAACCACTACAAACTTAGGGAAATCAAACAATCTATTGTTACTTTAACTTGTACCTTGATGAACACGAAAAAAATCAACAAGTTTCGTTAGCGTAAATTGAGTCACTAATAAAAAAAAAATAAATAAAAGAAATAAAGCACTTACAGCACGTGACAATAAATTATTTTCATTCCGTAAACGATTTTCGTCAAAATTTTAAGATACTGTTGCAATAATTTGATGAACTTGGACAAATCTTTGTGTTAACTTTTCAACATTTTCTCAGTTGTTAACTCGACGATCTGTAGTTTAGAAAATCTTGAATTTTTATATTTATTTGAACAATTAATGAATCCAATATTTCATTTGTGATTTTAAACATGGTTTTATGGCTTTCATCGTACTCATTATTGGTTCGTCACAGCAAGTGTTCACAAAATGTTCGTTTCTTAAGTCTCCCAAATTTATTAAATTTTATTAGTAAATTTACAAATTTTGCATCATTAAGTTTGTCCAAATGGCCCGATGCTATTCAAGCCGAGACCGAGTCCCAATTTGGATCTTCAATTACATGATAGCAGAAAGCGGTCTCGACTGGTACTTTCATCTAGTATCAGATCGATTTGGAATTTTAAAACCCGGTTCTGTTAATAATTCACTTTTTTTTTATCAGATGTGCCAAAAAATGTGAGGAAGATCACAAATAAAATGCTTAACTGGCGTGATTATGTTAGGTCTTTATCGTTACTTCTCATTTACCATTTAGATGTGTTTGGTTTTATTATTATCAATTATCATTAAATAATAATTTTTATACATGAAAATACAAAAAAATTAACTGCATATTTTAACCCATACCGATTAACATATTTTTTAAAATTTACATAAGTCCGTACTGATTATCCAGGGGAGATTCAGTCTCAAAGTCTCCCCCGATGAACCGCCACTGATGTTTAGTACTTTTCGAAAAATCAGTGGATGTGCTGATTTAAGTCCAAGCTCAAAACGGACTCACGAAAAAATAAAAGAAATAAAAATTAATTACATACTATTATGATTCAAATTTATGGCTAATTGGGTTGTTCCATCGCGGATAATGTCGCTCAAATCATTAAACATGAACCAGTAGCTTTTAACCTAAACTTTACACACCCCAACAAAAGAAACTAGATAAATACATGTAATATACATATTGTTTAGTGCCAATTTGTAGCTATTTAAACGCTTTAAGCTTTCCTTTGTGTACCTCTATTACGAGAAATAAATTACTATTGAAAAAATAGAACTTCATGAACACTATAAAATGGAATGTTGTTTTAATCTAAAACGTACTGAGGCAGTAAATGTGATAATATGGGATCAATAGTAAAATATTAATATTAGTCGCCCTGGTAGACAGTAAGTACTAGTAGTATTGCATAAAACTTCTTAACAATGGCTTACTATGATGTTGAATTGGCTTATTTCCAATTTTGGTACAGCTTGACGGATGGGAATTTTATTTGCTAACGAATGCCTCTAATAACACAGATTATTTGGAGAACACACATAGGTACTAGGAGTGTTTAGCAATAAACTCAACACAAATATACAAAATATTAAAGAAAAATTCCTCGAACCAAAGCCAGTAACCATTTTTCAGTGAGCAAATGTATTTCATGACCAATTATTGCGCCATACCACTCAAAAAATGAATAGTGCAGTGTAGCCAATTTAGAACTTTGTTACTTTACCTCCTGCTCACATTTTATGTCGTCATGGTTTAGTTTCCATAAATAGGCAACACTGGGTTAAAATATATAAACTTTGATAATTTTTAATTAATGAATGAATTGAAGTTGTGAAACATACACAACCAACAAACTGCAGTGGTTAGTGTACCCATATAAATTAACATTTCCAGTTGCTCCGACTTTTAAATTTTCCCAAATTGAACTACTTAACTTAAAATAAATTGGCTATCGCAAATCTGTCAAGTTTACAAATTTGAGTGAACTGATCGCTTTTCTAAATCGTATGCCTGACTGTCCAATTTGGTATTCCCTACGTTAAAAAATGCCTAACGGGTGTTGTTTTAATCTAAAACGTACTGAGGCAGTAAATGTGATAATATGGGACCAATAGTAAAATATTAATATTAGTCGCCCTGGTAGACAGTAAGTACTAGTAGTATTGCATAAAACTTCTTAACAATGGCTTACTAGGATGTTGAATTGGCTTATTTCCAATTTTGGTACAGCTTGACGGATGGGAATTTTATTTGCTAACGAATGCCTCTAATAACACAGATTATTTGGAGAACACACATAGGTACTAGGAGTGTTTAGCAATAAACTCAACACAAATATACAAAATATTAAAGAAAAATTCCTCGAACCAAAGCCAGTAACCATTTTTCAGTGAGCAAATGTATTTCATGACCAATTATTGCGCCATACCACTCAAAAAATGAATAGTGCAGTGTAGCCAATTTAGAACTTTGTTACTTTACCTCCTGCTCACATTTTATGTCGTCATGGTTTAGTTTCCATAAATAGGCAACACTGGGTTAAAATATATAAACTTTGATAATTTTTGATTAATGAATGAATTGAAGTTGTGAAACATACACAACCAACAAACTGCAGTGGTTAGTGTAGCCATATTAATTAACATTTCCAGTTTCTCCGACTTTTCAGTTTTCCCAAATTGAACTACTTAACTTAAAATAAATTGGCTATCGCAAATCTGTCAAGTTTACAGATTTGAGTAAACTGATCGCTTTTCTAAATCGTATGCCTGACTGTTCAATTTGGTATTCCCTACGTTAAAAAATGCCTAACGGGTATCGAGTATTAGTATTAATAATATAAATATTTTATCTCTCTGAAAATAAAATTCTTTTAACATGGTATTATTACCATTTGTATATTGTCAAGGTCAGTAACTTTTACAAACAGTTAAAAATTGGAATTTCCCTTAGTTTTAAAAAGGTTTTTGCCGTATTCTGTTTACAATTACAATTAATTACTGGTAGCTACACGGATTAAGACAACACCAATTAGTGGTAAACGGGACGCATCTTGGATCATGAAATGTTTTATGCTCAGCACATATCGGGATATTATTTTACTTAAAAACATTGATTCAAGGTGTTCCTATGGAAATTAAAAGTAAGCAGCTAGTCGTTTATATTACTGGAAGGTCCACGGATTTGGAGAGACTTTTTAACGTGTGAAGGTGCGGTGTCCTTTAAAGAGACCGATTTTGAATTAATCTACGAGACATGCTAATATAAAATATTAACGTTGTCGTGAATTAGAGAGTTTAACTCTTATCCGGGCAAGTATTTTTAGTAACGCAACCGGACAGCGTGGGTCCGATGGACCCACCTTCTTTAGATACCCTTTTCATTACTCTCTTGTACTAAGTAGTTATTATTGGAATATATTTACAAATTAAGCTTACATAAACATTATTATATAAAAGAAAACTATTTATTGCAGTTATTACAGATAATAATAGCAGTGACAGAATGTTGATTACAAACATTTTTATAGCATTTTTCACAACATTGCCTTTGTTGTCCTTGCATTACTTGCGCTTCGTTATATATATATATATATATATATATATATATATATATATATATATATATATATATATATATATATATATATATATATATATATATATATATATATAAACACAAGGAAGGATACTAAATAAATTCCAAGGTAATTACATTCTTTGAAAATAAAATCCAAATTCTTGAATAAAATACAATTACAAATAGATATTCTAAATTCACCACTAATAGCAAATTACTCATAATCCATAAGTAGGTAATGACTAAAAGACTAACTTGAACATTATCTAACTGCCAAATCACTTAGATTACTCTACAAAAATTCCATACTAGTTGCATTTTTCATAACAATTAGCCTTGAAAACAAAGTAACTCTCAAATCCGCTAATTATTCTGATAAATATGTAATCAATTATGAAAATATTATATACATGAGATGCATCAATTGTAACCACCACATTGCCCGGTTACGTAAGTTTTATATAACAATAATTATTTATTGAAAAGTAGATCAAGTTTCCCACTTTTGACAAAAGGAAAACTTAATTAATACTATTTCCATGGAAACCATACCAGCATTTTGTCAAAAATTAAATAATAATCGAGATATTCCCATTTGTAACACCGCGTGGGTCCGTTGGACCCCAGTTGCCCGGATAAGAGTTAAGGTGAAGTGGGCCCCTCTATAGATGTAACAAGGTTGGAACCGTTTACAATAAAACGGTCGCTTCGGCGTGTGTTATTGTTACGACTCGAGTTTGGTAAGATTCTGTTTTAACTAAAAATAGGGGGTTTCCTATAAAGATTATATGCACTTCGCTGACCTAAATTACTAAATCCAGGCAGCACTTTATTCAAAATGATTTCTTAAAGTTCACAGGCGAGTTCTAAAGCTGGGTTTATAATAACGAGAATACGTCATACGTGTCTCGGAGGGGGCGTCGTTTACAAAGTCGAACGGAAGAATTTACAGGGTAAATTCTAACGCGAAGGTATGTTACCTTTAGGATACCCATAAGATAATCGGGATGGCACGATTTTACACGGCCGTTTTGGCGCTAGTTTTGGCGTGGCCGTTTTGGCGCGCGCTGTTTTGTCGCAAGGACGATAAGGCGCGAGCCGTTTTGGCGGGAGCCAATTTGTAGAATTTCATATCACTACACACCATGTCAAACTACAATCTGTATTTATATGAATTATGTTAACTTACAATTATATTGTTGTACCTGACGAATATGCAATGTTCAGCCGCCCTTTTAATCATGAGGGGGCCAAAGCATTGATTATGCACTAGTGCATTTTGATTATTAGTATACAGTGTCACAAAATAGTTTAGCAGCCTAATTCAGATCCGAGTATTACACGTACAAATAAGTTTTTTAACACTAATATTTAAAAAACTCTTCAAGATATTTATATAAAGTTTAACAAGTTTCTTACTAACACAGAAATCTACAATTTTCAAAAACCTTGCTTAGACATGTAGAACGGGTTACATCGCTAATTTTTAAGTAATTCAGATTACGCTGTTTTAATATAAATTTCAATTCACTATAACTTTTAGATGGCAAAAAGTCATACATTTTGTGTTATTTGAATCTTTGAATGGAATATTTTGTAATTGTATAAGAAGCTTAAATACGGAAATACTTGTTTTTTTGTAACAAGAATCTCAAATGCTGAAGTCAGACATTTTGTATTATTTGAATCTTTGAATGGAATATTTTGGAATAGGGTAAGAAGCTTAAATACGACTTGACCACTACCGCCATACAGTTTGTCTTATTGGACCCGTGGGTGCGAATTTAAGGTGTGAAAAGTTCTAACGTTACTTACCTTCCTACCTGCCTAGGTTGGGATAAAAATGTGTTCATCGAAATCGTCAGTTTGTACGTAGGCACCGAAAATGTAATTCAAAGTTACAATTAATTACAAGTGTTTAACAATTCTCAGAAACTTGTAATTACATTACTTTTATAATGTAAAATTGTTTATTTTATAACTGTAATAACCGTGAGTAACTACCAAAAATGATACAATATTAGCTACTTGTGTAAGTGGAATTCATTTCTTCGATGCACCTGTAAGATAAAGCGTCGTATACGACACGTGCGAAATGCCATTATGAAGCCCATGAGAATTGTCCCATTCGCTTGCTAGCGTACGCTGATGGGTCACACTTCTGATTCGCATATGTACAAAGGTGCATTTGTCTTACTTATAATATAGTGTACTATTATCACAGCATAATAACAAACACAGCAGTACCACTCTAGGTGGAAGGGGAACTTAGCGCCGATCCTAACGCGCACCTCCCTCCCAAGGTGGCAGCTATCAGTGTCGCTTCAATAACGTGGTAAAAGTTTATTCTCGTTTCGAAATATCAGTGGTGTAGTTGTGGAATAGTGAGTAGTGAGTAAAGTTAACTTTAAAAGTGTTCATAAAAAATACAATAAAATGATTATATGGAGGAATGAATAAAAATAAATATTTAAAATTGTTTTAATAATTCTCCTTAATCCGTTTCTGCATCTCTCAATTCTCTATAATAACATTTCTCTGAATACATTCCTGTAACTGCCACCTTTGGTAGGGATCGAGGTCACAGAAATCGAGTTTCTCAAGTGCATGGAGATTTGAAAGAGTGGCACTGCTGTGTTTGTTATTATGCTGTGCTATTATCCTGTGTTAAAAAGTGTGAGTAGTGCGCCAAAATGGTCCACACTAAATCCGACCGCCCCAAAACAATCCTTGCCAAATCCGCCTGCGCCAAACGGGCTCGCCCCAAAGTGACAACGCTAAAACGGCCGCGCTAAATGGTTTGCGCCGAAACGTCCTAGAGTGTAAGTGAATCCCTAAGTTCAACTTCAGTTGCAGCAGTCACGGTATTTCCGTTTGTTACCTGGTTAATTGACACAAAATTATTTGAGAGACAGAAAGATGGCTTTGAGCAGAGTCTTTCAGTTTTTGCCGCTAGCCGTTAAAATAAACTGGCTTTTCCCTTAGGATTTCATTTAACACAAGGAGTTGTTTTCAAGTAGGGAAGATTGACTTAGGTGAGTATGAATATCAGTCACGCCTGGAACTTGACTTAGTAACTGGATCTTCATGACAAAATAGATTGTAATATGAACCTGGTTTTAGTATTGAGCGCAACACCGCTTGTACTGTTCATGTGCCTGTGGTGGTGGGTAAATGGGCGTAGTTGTGTAGTTTAGCATTCTAGGTGCTTACGCTTACAACTCATGCCTATTAGGGATGTGAAGTTCGAACTAGCTGGTGGAAAAAATGCGACACAGAGCGAGACTACGTTACGCTTTTCATCCGTTGATCCTTTTGTAACGTAAGCATCTCTGATTGTCTGTTTCGGTCGGGGAACCAGTAAAGGTCTGATATAGAAAACATTTATTTGTTTTTATAACAGCATAGGGATTTTGTCCTGGTTCTGCTCCTCATTAATCATGGAACATGATTAATTAATAAATTAGGGTAACCTATGTAAATAACTTTAGCTCCTTATAGAATAAGAATTAACTTAGAGATGTTGAAACCTTTAGGTTATTGTGAAGGCTTATTTCAAGCTTAGTTACACGAAATTAAGTAAATAAGTAAAGTAAGTAAAGAAATGAATAAAGGCACCGGAACTGAAGACCCAGTCTTTTGATATTTGGTTATAAATTCGTCATAAAGATTTATGGTACCGCCTTCAAACTTCTCGACTTAAGATGCGTTTAACTTTTCCGATTATGAATGTTTTTTTTGTTTGTTGTTTGTTTAAGTTGTCTGACTTTTGTTTTCCTTTTAACGTCAGGTGTTTTTTGGTGGCTTGGAGGGTCAGTCACAGAACAAATGTTTCACATTTGAGGTGAATTTTTGTTGTTGTGTATGAGATAGTTTGTTGTTTTCGTCGTTATTTTTTGTGACCGTTTGTTTTAAGTTTTCACAAATGAAAACTTCTCTGTGAAGGGGGTGTGAAATTATTTTTGCGCTACAGTATATTTCGTACAATCACAAAGTTTTGATTAAACATTGACTAAAGGACGTTCGTGCGATAATCAGAGATTACGCAAATCAATTCAACAGGTTGCATCTAAACATATCTATTATTCATATTTCTACAGTTTCCCAATTTACGAATAAATATACTGTACAAGCATGAATCGACCTGAGACTCGATATAAAAGACATGAGTAAAAGCATGAGTGTTTATTTTTCAACATATCCTCCGCGTGGATCAACATACTTCAAGGCTGTGAAAAGATTGCTCCATTGCAGCAATTACTTATTAGTCCGTCTTAAACCTCTATGCGACAAGGAAAAGTTTGAGCTTCAATTGAAAACTGCAGCATTATATGCTGTATTGATGAATTGGACTTTTCTGAGATATTCTGAGAGAAGTGTCCCTTTTGAATTCCAAAGAATCAAAGCCATTACCGTACCAACCGAAGAAAGCAACTTCGACTTCTACGGGAAAGGACTACCACTATTGAGTTTGGGCATTTTGATTTGAAGATGTAGTGATCAATCTAAGTTTCGTCGACTGTAACAAAGTGACGCAGAACGTTAACCTAATTCTAGATAAACTGCTTCAAATTGTCGCTCTCCTTTAATCAGCATTTAGCAATCGCGACGTCAATCTTGCTGACAGCTTGAACATGCCCAATTCTCCGTGAAAAATGTGGTATATGCGCTCAGTTAAATGATTTCGTGAATGTTTATTTTTCGATCCTTCAAAACAATATCATGAACTTGATCCATTGCTTCCGGGGTTTTTACCGTTTTTGATGTCGTAGGTCGTTCATAACCTTTAATACTCAAATCACCATGTTTAAAATTTGCCAGCGACAAATTGTTGTTTTCGAAGGGGCATTCTCACCCAACGTTTGTTGCATATTAGCCAAAATTTCAGTCTTAAAAAGCAACATTGAATTGCATCACGTGTATCGTTTTTATCCATTTTAAGATTTTTCGTTTAAACGGCGTCTTTAAACCGTTTTAATTTCTTAACTTAATGTTCATACCAACTAAACCCAACCTGTCGTATAAAAAAATGGCGGGACCCAAGAACGATGTTCCTTTTAACCACCGCTAGAGGGAACTGGTAGTCGAGTCACACATTTTGTTAAATCATACTCGACTTAGAATAGAATAGAACAATATCTTGTGCATAAGTCTATTCAACGCTCTAATCACGAAAGATATTTCCACTATATGTTCGAATAACCACATTATCTTTTCCTATAATGTAACTATAATCTAGTATCATTATAAACAACCAACATACTAGATCTTTTCCACAAAGAATGAGACAAAGCAACTTGATCCTTCCAGCGCAGCAGAGTGAAACATGTCGTTTATATGTAATTTTACTACATATTCTCCGAAACATTTAAAACAGAAAAGAAATATTCCAAATGAAAACCATCTCTCAGCGCAGCAGAGTGAAACATGTCGTTTATATGTAATTTTACAACATATTCTCCGAAACGTTTAAAATAGAAAAGAAATATTGCAAATGATAACCATTAAAAAGAACAAAACTCATTTCCAAACCCACCATAGTGCGAATTACAGGTCTCTTTTATTAATCTGATTGCAGAACTGTATAACCCCAAAAAAATGTTTATTCCTAATTTGTGCAAATGCACAAAATGTGATCTTAACGTATTTGAATAACGACAGTATTTTTTGTTATCCTCAAGGTCTTTTAAATATTTATATTAAAATCGTATTAAAACCTTTGGGGCTGTCCTAAAGTTCGAAATTCTTAACCTCACATTTTTCTATATACGTCCACAGCTTTGACCGTAAATGAATGCATTCTTACGCATCTATGGAGAGGTACGTCTGAAATTTGAATTTAGGATGATTTGCAGTTTGTGGTTACGTGAGGGTCCTTGTCACTACATAATAAATTAACGGAATTTCTTGTGTAGATGTTCTACTTTTGAATTTTTTATAATAACAGGAATCCTAACCAAGTTTTTCCTCTGTATTCTTTTTCATATTTATAGATCACGCAATTTTTCAAAATAGTTGCTTCAATTATAGGTTATTAAAGCTATACCGGGTTTCTCAAAGTAACCGTTTGTTTTTTGGTGGTTAAAAAAACGTAGAATTACGAATTTTTAGAGTCCAGTGTTATTCAAGGTTCTCTTTCATTTTAAAATATTTTCAAGGTCATACCTCTCCCGGTTATCTATGATGTCGGCGTTAACTTCCTTATTTTAAATGGAACACCCGGTATATTATTTTATTTTAGGGCTCCAGAGAAAATTTTATGATGAGCTCCATCAGGTTTCTCTATACCTATTCTCAACTGTTTCTTAGATATCTCGATTCTTTTGAAAACTTTAAAGATGTAGCCTTATTTTCAACACTTCGCGTTTTACACATTTTCGACTGTTGGTAAATAATTTTCAAAGTTCAAAGTTCATTCTTCCAAATGTGACACCCTGTAGATTATTGGATGGTCGGATGTAGAACTTGATTCTGCATCGATTCGCTATGACTTTCCCTATGCATATTCGCAATGGTTTTCTTGTTAATTCATACATTTTATCAAACGCCGATGAAATTTCCAAAGTCCTACCTGGTCAGCCTTATTTTTGACAAGAATTGATACAATGTTGATTTTATGTTAAATCAGAATCAACTCACAGATTCGTCAGGTATCTACTTACACTTCTACTGATTTTGTTAATTTTCTCAAGTACAGTTCATAATGGAGAATATTGAAGAATATTCCAATAATGACTTCTTAAATTTGTTTTTGCAAGGTGAATGTAGACGAATTGTCAGACCAACATGCAGATTATTTAACAAACGGTATACGAACCTGCCAACAATGACTTCCGGAAAATTCGCAAGAATCGAAGATCGGTTTCTGGCAACTGGAAGTCTAAGGGCAGCTCAAAATTAACTAAAGCCCGTAATAGATATTGAAGATAGCGAAGTGAACATTTTGACTTATCCAAGGACTTCAACTCCAGCGGTAGCGCTTGATTTAGGTACTTCAAAAGCATGAATTCTCAGAATATATAAAATATATATAAAATGCATCCTTTTTCTGTGATAAATGTGCATGGATTACGTCTCGGTGATGGGGCAAGACGAGTCGACTTTAGCGAGTTTCTTCATTAGATTGTGTGTACTGATGAACCAAAATTCAGCAGGCAAGGAACTATGAATCGTCGAAATAAACATTAGTGGGCACAGTATAATCCACATTTCATAAGGGACCTTAATCAACAGGCCCACTTTAGCTTTAATGTTTTTTGTTTAATTATGAACAATAGAGTGGCATATCACGTGTGCGATCAAATGTTGAATTTGGCTAGGTATCTCGAGATACTAAGAGGGTTAGTTATCATTTGGTATCAGCTGGATGGTGCATCAGCACATTCCGCTGCAACTGAATACTAGCAGTTGACCCTAGATGTTCGAGGGTCGGTGGACTCTGTAACTAGCCACCCATGTCACCCGATTTGACGCCCTTGGAGTTTCACCTATGGGACCGTATAAAAAACTGCACATTAGGCCTACATAAACTGGAGAAAAATTTTTTATACGTTTTCACAATGCGTTTACAAACCTCAGTCCAGAAGAATTTTGGAGATCTGTTTTGCGAGGAGTATATGACAGAGGTACTTAGTGTTTGAACAAAATTGGCGGTCATATAAAACAATTATTGTAACTTTGCATTCATTTATTCTTTCTAGTCATTAGGTTTCATTTTTTTTGCGTCTTTTGTTTATTATTATGTTCCAATCTTTTTCTATTATGTTCCTGTTGTGTGTTCATATTCTAATTGAAATGAATTTTGCCGTTTCAGACATATTCATTTTGCTACGAAAAGCAAATTTCTACCAAAGTCTCATTAAAATTGGAAATAAGTATAGGAAAAGTTACAGCGAACCAGTGCAAAACCAAATTCATTTGAAGGAACAAACATTTTTAACTTTGAAAATTATGCAACTGGTTATCACACTGTATGCGATAAATCAATTGTCAATGTGAACTTCAAAAGTATCATTCTTGTGGTTTCCTCTATCCCAAAAGCGCTTACCCTCAGTCACAAATGTGTAAAAGGCGCAGTGGTGAAAATAAGGCTACATATATCAAAAGTTTCAATGGAATCAAGATATCTATCTATCTGAAAAACGATTGAAATTAGGTAAGAGAATTTTTAATAATCATGGATTCCAAAAATTTAGAGTTCTGCGTTTTTTGTAAGCACGAAAACTTCTAACGAACGGCTACCTTGAGAAATATTGTTTTACTGTTTAACTCTTCTTCTCGATGGATCCCTACGAAGAGAAGCAGCTATTTCAATATTAGGAAGAAGTTACAATAGGTGAGCAGGAAGGCGTTGCTAGAATATTCATCAATAGTGATGAAAATGAAGTTGGAATTCAATGTTACAAAACAGCCTCTGAATCTTCTGGGAGCTCTCGTCTCTGGTTGCAGAAGGCGTGCTCACGTAATTATACATATATATTTGCCTTCGGAGGAAAAGGTAATAATACTGCTTGGAACGCGTATGACTGCAAGAAGTATTCAAAGAGACTAAGCAGGTGGCCACTTACTATTTTCTTTACTTTACTGAATATAGCTAATATAAATGAAGATATAATATACTGGGTGTCCCAGGATATTTGGACACATTTTGATCATGAATGCTGCCTAAACGGAAAACGATAGAAACCTGTAGTTTTCACTGGTGTACTTGATTTAGCCCAAAGTTTTATTGTAGCTATAAAACAATTTTTTCACACGAATACAAGGTGTTTTAAAAAAATTGCCATTTTTTAAAGCGAAAATAATGAAGTTTTTTAAATATAACACCCTGTATATTTTGCTGTCATCTTGAAGATGTAATCTACTTTCTAAAAATGTATAATATGGTACTATTTACTCCAACAACAAAAGAGTTATATAAGTTTATATAGGTACACCTACTGTATACACGTAGGTTAGATATACGTTTTGCTGATTAATGCTTCTAAACCAAAAATTATAAAAATATGCCCTTGCTCGGATTCAAAGGGCTCTGGAAGAGGCCAATGACGTCACTGGTCGCTCTTAGATCAATCTGAGAGCAACATAATAGAAAACGCTATAAGTAAATCTTTGCCATGTGGTAATGCATAATAATGAACACTATTTTCGATTGCAGTAGGCCTAGGAATTGACGTGAAACAGTAATGTTATTTATCTGTCAGTTCACACGAATACAAGGTGTTTTAAAGAATTGCCATTTTTTAAACCGAAAATAATGAAGTTTTTTAAATATAACACCCTGTATATTTTGCTGTCATCTTGAAGATGTAATCTTCTACTTTCTAAAAATGTATAATATGGCACTATTTACTCCAAAAACAAAAGAGTTATGTAAGTTTTTATGCACCGACTGCATACATTTTAATCAGCACAGTCAGATACAATTTGCCAAAAGTTTTAGGTTTTTTAAATGATCAACCCAGTACATTTAGACAATAGTACCTTACATAATACTTTTTTCATGCTATTTTCAAAAACAAAAACTAATCAGTAAGCTTAGCGATCGGTTCTGGACAAGTGGGTGGGCTAGAGATTACGCCAGTACGAGAAATAAAACTATTTTTTTAAAACAGTTAATAACCTTTAATAACAGATGATGAAGAACAAATAGAAAAAAACATAAAATAGGTTACTGCTAACTAAAAATTATAAACCACTATTTAAATTTAAATGTTGAATATGTCCCCCGTTTTCCTCAATACATTTGGTTAGCCGGCACTGAAGGTTCCTGAAGGCATTAGCTAGCATTTCTTGTGTAATTCCGGCAATAACGTTTCTAATATTATTTTTTAATTCCTCTATATTGCGTGGTGCAGGATTATAGCACCTCTCTTTAACGTACCCCCATAGAAAAAAATCCGGGACCGTTAATTCAGGTGAATTTGCTGGCCACTCAATTGGTCCTGCTCTCCCTATCCACTTTTTACCGAAAGCTTGAGTAACGGATGCTCTAGCAATAAGTGAATAATGGGGAGGCGCACCATCTTGTTGAAAATATACCTCCCCCATATTACCATATTGCTGTACTTGAGGATAAAAGAATAATTCTAACATATCCGTGTAGTTAACTCTAGTGACGGTTTGCTCAGAAAAAAAGAAAGGTCCATAAATGATCTCTTTGGTCACACCACACACATTAACTTTTGGAGTATCTCGCTGATATTCATTAAAAGCGTTAGGGTTTTCAGTGCCCCAAATTCTACAATTGTGTTTGTTAATTCTTCCATCTATGTGAAATGTCGCTTCATCAGACATGATTATTGTAACTTCTGGTTGTTCCCTGTACAGGTCCAGGATTGTCTCAGACAGGAAAATTCGATTTATATAATCTCTCTCGCGCAACTTCTGAAAAGTTTGTATTTTATATGGTGTAAGTTTTAAAATTTTCATACACCTCTGTACTTCACTTTTAGAAAATTCAATTAATCCTGCAATTTTTCTTGTAGAAATACGATTATTATTTTGGTGTAAAATATCAAGTATGTTTAAAATGCGTTCTAAAAAATCGGGATTGTTTTGTATTTTACCTCTTGTTTTTCTTTCAATTGATCCATTTCTTAGAAATGTTTGATACCATCTCAAAATAGAATTTCTAGACGGTGGATCTTTTTGAAACTGCATACGAAATTGCTTCTAGTTTTAACAACAGAATTTGTTTTTGCGAACAACACCACAGTTTGGGCTTTTTCTTGGTTTGTATAAATCATTTTTTCCTTAACACTACGGACACAACACGTATTTAGATATTGTTAACTAGAATATTAACAGTGAACTGACAGATAAATAACATTACTGTTTCACGTCAATTCCTAGGCCTACTGCAATCGAAAATAGTGTTCATTATTATGCATTAACACATGGCAAAGATTTACTTATAGCGTTTTCTATTATGTTGCTCTCAGATTGATCTAAGAGCGACCAGTGACGTCATTGACCTCTTCCAGAGCCCTTTGAATCCGAGCAAGGGCATATTTTTATAATTTTTGGTTTAGAAGCATTAATCAGCAAAACGTATATCTAACCTACGTGTATACAGTAGGTGTACCTATATAAACTTATATAACTCTTTTGTTTTTGGAGTAAATAGCACCATATTTACATTTTTAGAAAGTAGAAGATTACATGTTCAAGATGACAGCAAAATATACAGGGTGTTATATTTAAAAAACTTCATTATTTTCGCTTTAAAAATGGCAATTTTTTTTAAACACCTTGTATTCGTGGGAAAAAATTATTTTATAGCTAAAATAAAACTTTGGGCTATATCAAGTACACCAGTGAAAACTACACGTTTGTATCGTTTTCCGTTTAGGCAGCATTCATGATCAAAATGTGTCCAAATATCTTGGGACACCCTGTACTTTGAGAATAGGCAATGGAAATAACCAGGTCACATCAAAAGAAAAGAGTGAATATAAAATCTTTTCCAGCATTGCACAGAATGCAAATAACTGATCAATTAGAAAATAGAGAAGAATGGGAGGCATTAGAAGAAGTTAGATGATTCAGCAAATATGCCTATTGCCCGAAAAAAAATAGGAAGATAAAAAGAGATGTATCAAGGTGCGCCTATTTGTAAAAAACACATTCTCTCGTTGCTGGAAAAGATCAAATCTAGAACAAGAATAAATTAAGTGCAGTTCTTTCCAAATTACTAGAGTTCTTGTTGTATTCTGGGTTAGTATGTAAGTAAATAAGTTTTTATTATAATTTACCGACCACCTGCAGTTATTTGTTACGGTTTTAGTTACTTCACATATTTTTTTTTACGTTTCGAGAGGTTTACGCATCGGTTGGTAGGCAACACACTCTACTTTTGGCAGATTTATTAGTATCTTAATTCCAGTTATAAAACTTAGACGTAAAATAGGACCCGAGGTCTACAACAAATTTAAAAAGTATCTTTGATAAAAATATTAATTCTACAATTGGTCGTGTGATCTTTTTTTTGGAGGTGACGCCATTTTGTCTTGTTAGAGTTCTAGGATACTATGAGTTAAAAATTTTTCTGTAATTTTACAAAGTAAAACAATTGTAAGTTACATCTCAGTTTAAGATGGTTTTAATTTCAAACATTTACTTAACACTATACTGCTTAAAAGTTAGTCTTTCATTTTATACGGGTATGTTTCCTTAAAATCTATATGATCTCTCGTCTCTTCGGAATATACGACTCCATAATGTTACTACATGCAACTACTGCTAATCTCATAACTAAGACGTTGATTTGTTTAGGTTTTTTTTCTTCGTTCCTTTTGTGTGTTACGCTGTAATCGGTTCTGCACCTGCACGTGAATGATTTTCGAAACTGGGATTTGTGGGTATGCTGGCAGTACCTTTCCTCAGCACTGATCACTAAAGCGAGAAACGGTAGCATACAACAACCCTACCCCGAAGATAATTAAAGGGATTTCTTCTTTCTTTACTCGATTTACAACTGAAAACACCGAGGTTGAGTCATGTAAGACGTTTGGGTATACACAACTCAGTTACTGGCGAGTTTTATTTTGTTTATTACGTGACGGAAGCCTGGAGCAATAATCAGTCAACTACGACAACCACAAAAGTAATGGATATTATTCACTTCTAGATACTATTTCTGGTACTCAATATAACTATAAAAGATATTTGTTTACTTTTGCATGTCTTAGTCCGACTGACTAACCTTATTTAACCGACGGTAGGAATACTCTTCATCGCGCTTCTTGATCATGACTATGGGAGATGACTATACTGACGTAGAAGGTTGCACCATACCGTCAGCTAACATATTGCGATCAACGTGTTCTTGCAGCGTAGGAGATATAGGGTAATACAGGGTGATCCAGACTAATTGTAGGTTTTGTAACTCCGCTATGGTCATATTGCATTCTCACACTGGAAAGTGTAAGTTGTTTATTAAAATTTTCATCCGCTGGGGTCATGAGCGTGCGTAAATACGTATGTATAAACTGTCAAAATTTGCTTCCTTCTGTTCCTGTCGGTTCATTTGTCTTGTAGTTCACGTAAAATCTGCCTTTTTCAATACAAAAACTGAACATACTTGATTGATTTATCTGTTAAGTATATAAATACAGAGCTCTGTTTAGATTAAAAATAAAATTCGAATAATTTTTGTGATATAAACCACAGTGAGGTGTGAATAGAAATTGCAATGTCATCACCATATTACAATTCTTAGAAGTCTAAAAATAGAGTGGTCAAGGTCAAAGGTTATTGACCTGTAGGGGTATCGTATGACACTCCTTAGTGTTTCTAAATTAAAAGTAGGACAAGGTGGGTATTTAACAAGTTTAAACATGTAAGAGGTACTCAAATCAAGGACACATTTAGATCAAAATTTAAAGCTAAAAATAGAAATTGCTAGGCGATCATACTACAATTCTTAGAAATCTAAATATAGGGCTTTCAAGGTCAAAGAGTAATTAATGAGCTGCAGGTGTATGATACTGCATTTCTTAGGAATATAAAAATGAGCAATTTGCTCTCCATCATATATCGCTAGTTCCTTAGGTGTAAACATATTTCTTGCTGTGTGAGCAACAAAAAGAATGAAAGGTTGTTGTCTATGCTAAAATTAGACCAAGCTCATACTACAACCCCACCATGTGTAAATTACAGATGAGTCATTTCCTCAACAGTGTTTTCTCCTAGTACAATTGTGAGCAACGAAAGGTATGAAAGGTTGCTGTCTATGCTAAAAGTAGACCAAGGTCATGCTACAACCCCACCGTTTGTAAATTACAGATGAGTCATTTCCTCAACAGTGTTTTGTCCTAGTACAATTGCGAGCAAGTAAAGTCGTTATAATGCAAGCAGCAATATCATTCCTGGAGCGATATGCAGGAATGGACAGCATCTCCTGATGGTAGCAGTTATTGATCATCAGATGCAGATTAGCTTACTGATGCAATTCTCAAAGCACACTCTCCCCTCTACCATAAAAAATCGTGATGCAGTAATATATAGAAGGACAGTTCCGATGTCAACTCAAATTTCAAAAGCGTTCTCGAATCAGTAAAGATGGATCTGTCTGCATTGAACAGTAGCACTTTCTGTAAATCCTTCACGAACCTAAAAGACTTGGAGGTGGGTGCAAAATATAAAGTGATTAATATGAATACTATGGACACAAAGTATGGTAAACATATTATCATTGAAACCCAGAACTTTAAGTGCATACTTCCCTTACGATTTTATGAATACTTCAAAAAAAAAGATCGCATTGAAAAGTTTAAGCAATATCTGGTTGAGAATGACGTATACATTACCAGCGCCGGAACTGTAGGAAAGACGACTAATTTAACATTTCTGTAACAAAATAATAATAATAACATATATAAAATAAAATAATAATGTACAGAGCTGCTATTGATGAGACTAAAAAAATGTAGCGTATAATATGGTGTCTGCAGGTATATTGGCTAAGCTCTTTAAGGTTAAAATTTATTGGTATCATATTCCAATTCATACAAACCAATCTTCAAGGTTAAATTATATTGACAAGGTATTGAGAAGGTATCATATTACAGTTCTTATGTTAGACTCTTCAAGGTTCTTAGGAATAGCAAAATAAGCATTCTTAACCAATGACACATGTAACTGGCTTTGTGAGTATTGTCAAACTTTGTGCATGCTCAGTATTGCTCGGGTATCATCGTGGAGTCTACCCTTCTATATAAGTTTAAATTTTATGATCACATATCATTCGCTTCGACATCATTTTTTTATAAAAGGTATATATGTTAAAGCACTGTGTTTGCACATTAAAATCGCTTACGTATTTACTATTGTAATAGTGTGTGTGTGTGTGTGTGTGTGTGTGTGTAAACCTAACCAGAAAATCAGTTCTATTTGTTTAAATGTAGCATGTAGAAATACTGCACGATTGCATTAGCGCATATACAACGCGCTAACGAAGACAACCAGGCAAATATAGAAAAGTAATGATTGTTATAATTGATGTGCAAGGATTCCAAACAGCAAGAAATATATTTACACCTAAGGAACTAGCGATATATAATGGAGAGCAAATTGCTCATTACGTATTCAAGCCCCATTTCCATGGCTCACCTTGGATAGTGAATTTCAAAAACAAGCTAATTGGTTAATTCACAACGACCACTTTATTAAGTGGGAATATGGATATACTTCTCCACGTCTATTCCCTCGTATACTTAGTGATTTTATATATGAAAAAATTGTAATGAAATTATAATAAATAAAGATTTATTAACTGACATCTATACATACCTATCTTATTCGCATGTATTACCTCAACGCTTTTATGAGTATTTCAAAGAAGAGCTGGATAATTTTTCCCAAATACAGATAGCTGTAATTCTTAGCAACAAGAAAAAAATTATTGGGGTCGTTGAGGGAGAGTGTGGGTGCTTATACCGTGCATGAAAAGTATTAAATCAAGGTGCGTTGTAATTTGAATGAAAGGCGCTTTAAAAAGTAAATCAGTAATTACAGTAGTGCATGTTATATTGCATAAGGAAAAGGCACTTCAACAGTATTCATTTGCAAAAAAAATAAAGTGTGTGTAGGCATAGAAGGAGAAAAAGTGAAAAGACAATTTAAAATAAGTTTCCGTATCGTTTAATTGAATTTTCATATTAAACGAGTTTCTTATCATGATTTATTAAATTATACAAATTATGTAGGAAGAAATGACATTGTAACCTTATAAAGAAAAGGTAAATAACATTATCGTAGCTATGTAGATGTAAGCAATTTTATGTGTTTGAAATGTTTTAAGATAAATAAATATACTCTTTTTATCATAGCAGTTTAATCGTTGAATTTTTGTATGTAGACTAAGCAAATAACAGCGTAAAAGATAGCAGTTCCAAAATTTCTCAAAACAAAAAAATGTAAAAAAAAAATATTTTGTCAATGAAAATTATATGTAAGTATACGGTTTTAATCGCTTAATAAATCACAACTCGATAGTCCTTTACCCAAAAATTCTGAATTTTTGTATATAGACTAAACAAATAACAGCGCAAAAGATAGCAGTTCCAGAACTAAAAAAAATGTGGAAAAACCTTAAGGTCTTCTTTTACTATTATGATATAAAACGTACATTTTTAATTTTTCCCAAATAAGGTGAGTATCGATATGAAATTTGATATAGTAAAACAATAGTTTAACAAATTTGTAAACTATCTGTAATACGGTTTTTTTCTAAAATAGGTTCTAACGATTTTTCATGAAATAAAGTAATAATAACTTTCACAATGCATCTTTAGACATCTTACATATATATATACACAATTACAACCCATGTTAAATGGATTGTACTCGTAATGAGTAAAAAGCATGCAATTGCAAAATGCACCCATATAGTATTATCAGTATGATTTGTAGTATTATATTCAAATTGATTTACAAGTACTGTACTAGAATGGAATGTATAATTGCAATTATTGTTCTATAAACAACGATAGACGTGTACTTGAACTATGAAAGTGATGTATGTTTGAATTTGTGTGATGTAAGTAAAGATGTATGTGCATATCTATGGAAGAGATAAAAGACGAGTGGATGTGGACCTTTTTGAACGCAGGCTGTAGGAGGGGATGTGGGGGAGGGTGTTAGTAAAGTCCTAGGTAGACGCGCTCCTGAAAATTTAAAATTTGCACCTAATTCTCATAAAAAAGAATTGTTTTTCCAACGAAGTTGTGTTTTATAAGTGACAATTTATCAGTTTTATGTATAAATTTATCAAAATATGAAAAAATAACACTTAAATTAGCCAATTCGATTTTGAAACAACAAAAAGCACTTAAAACACATTTTTTTGTACTTACGTAAGCTTAGAAGAAACATATGCATACAGTTTATCCATGTGATATATATAAATGCTCTTTAAATTACTCAATTCAATTTTGAAACAACAAACAGCACTTAAAACATGACTTGTTTTTTAATTTTCGGTGCAGCGTGGGTATTACTACATTAATAATAATTGTAGGATAATGAACGCAGTTATTTTGCTTTGAAAGCATTTTAAGCATTTAGCGAACATTCTATTTTTATGTCATCAATTTACATTACAACTTTGAAACGGGATTTGTAAATGTATGAATGCAGTTGTGTCATTTGTAGATTTTAAAATTCCGAATTTATTTAACTGCTATCGTTTGCACTGTTATTTGTTTAGTCTATATACAAAAATTCGGAATTTTTGACCTGACGATTAAACTGCTATGATAAAAAGAGTATATTTATTTTAAAACATATAATTTATTGTTTACTACTACATTTCATAATGTTATTCACCTTCTCTTTCTAATAGTTTTACTTACGTGATAATTATAAAGTTACATAGCAGTTTAATGGTTAAGTCAAAAATTCTGAATTTTTGTATATAGACTAAACAAATAACAGCGCAAAAGATAGCAGTTCAAAATTTTCTAAAAACTAAAAAAATGTGGAAAAACTTTAAGGCATTCTTTTACAGTGAAATATTACTATCACGATATAAAACGTACATTTTTAATGTTTACCAAATTAATTGAACATCAAAATAGTATTACAAAACTTTAACACATATTTGTAAAGTATTTGTAATATGGTTTTTTTCTAAAATAGATTCTAACGATTTTTTTATGAAGTAATAGTAACTCTCAGTCCTGAAAGGTAAAATTGACCGTTGGTTATGTTTAGTGATATCGCCAGTTGTCGAATTTACAAGAAAATAATTTGATATGGTTTTGTTTGATACTATTACACGGAACACTGTTAAGGACACTTAATTTTTTGTGACATAATTAGAAATGTTTTTTCTATGGTTTATATACAGTACCTATACTACTAAAAAGTTTCGATTTATGTGGTTTAATAGAAATATCCTTATTTTATTAATTAAGATAAATTCAATTTTAGTACAGCGAAAATTTTCAACGTTTATGTAGTGAGTTGGCGGAAGCCAACAACAATTCGTAAATTGTTCGGCAGAATATTGTAAACACCGAAAATGTGAATAGAATAAACTTTGATGCTGTCAGCTCAAAAACAGATACCTGTTTTTCCAGCAACAGGCAGAAACAGCTTCCCGGTTTCCGAAAACAGCTCAAAAACAGACCTAAAAGCGGTACCCGTTTCTCAAAAATAGGTAGCTGTTTCTCACAAGCGGTATCTGTTTCCGGCAGACTGAAAGCAGTTTAGGTTCTCATTATCCAAAAAAATTTTACACAAATGCTTATTCTTAGATAACAACAGACACACACACACACAAACACGCACACACACTCTCTCACACTCACACTCACTCACACACACACACACACACACACACACACACAATTGGAATTTTTGGGTAAAGGACTACCGAGTTATGATTTATTATCTCTGCATAAACGTTCCAAATTTTCGCTATATTAAATTAAATTTATCTTAATTAATTGGGTAATAAGATAAGGATATTTCTATTAAACCACATTAATCTAAACTTTTTATTATTTGATGCAGTCAGCTCAAAAACAGTTCCAAATTTTCTCAAAACTAAAAAAAAAATTTGAAAAAAAAAATTATATTGCAGGTTTTGCAACGGTGGTGGTTGTGGGGGTGTTGCTATAACCGTGGTTTCTGGCGTTTATTGCATAAATACATGACGTAAAGTTTTCAGATTTACATGCTTTTGGGAACTGTATTATATTTTCACGCTTTCTTTATATGCATGATATTTTACAATAACCTTCTTAGTGTATTTTATCATTTCATATAATTATGAAATTATTTTAAATTAACATTTTGTATTCAACACTTACTTAAGGATTCAATTATTTCCTTAACTTATAAGTTTTGTTATGAATGAATGAATAATTTCAAAAGTAAATATGTAATTGAAGATTATTAATTTAATTAAATACAATTACTGCGACTGTTAGGTAAACTTTTTATTTAAGTATTTAACAAAATTAATAATAATTTTCAATCTCCTTAACTCATTTGTTTTCACTTATTAACCTTTAAATAAAACAACTGTTAAATAGTTTTACACTCGTTTTCTGCGTCTTTCTTTATATATATATATATATATATATATATATATATATATATATATATATATATATATATATATATATATATATATATGATAGAGATATTTAATAAGAAATAAAACAATTACACATTTATTTATTTATTATAATCCGTAAATGTATAATATGTAAAATAAAAAAAAAAAATTATAATTACACTTAAGTTCCATACCCTACAAAAACTAAAACTCCATATTGCAGTAAAGGTGGGCGCAGTAGTGCTGGTGGTGGTGGTGAATGTTTTTATACTCCCATTTTATTAACTAGTATTAACACTTAGGGATATTTTGTACATATATACATATCTCACAAAAAATGTTATTATTATTATTACTACATCCTAAATTACTACAAACAAAAAAATAAATTACATTCTAAAAAATTACTACTAATGAAAAGAAAACCTAATTACTAACTTATATATAGATAATACACCCATCACATATCAGTCCCCTCCAACGTACGCATAATGCTTTCCGTATTTTTAATATTGCGACGCACACATTCTAACTCCCGATTTGCCGTAGCCAGTTCTTCGGTAAGACTTTCGATTCGCCCCATTCCCATCAACCCACTATTAACATAGTCGTTGTAAATTTTACGTAACCACGCAACACTTTTGTTCTTAAACTCCTGCAGGGTTGGTAGTGGATCCTGCTCTTCGTGATGAGTAAGGTACTCATCTACTAACGATAAATTTTTACCTCCGTATTGGATGTTCTGCAGCGGTTGCAGTGTTGCCATCACCGTAGTTGCTGGTGTTATACTGAAACGATAAATAAATGTGGTTGTACTAAATACTCTATGAATCAATAAAGGGAAACAATAATTTTAATGAAATAAAATTATACCTACTTTTCAAAATACCTCGAATAATCATCCTCTACATCGCTATCTCTAATTGAGATTATCGGGATGGACTCTTCGAGGGGATCCTGGATTGGTTCAGTACCCCTCTTTGGTGCTCGCACTAAAACACCATGCAATATGCATGGTTTTTCTTTTTTTAATGACAGTCTTGATTTTTTGTTTGCCGAAGCCATGACTAATTGTAGGTAATGAATGAATGAGTACTCAATTAAAACATTATATACATGTCGATCTGTTGACGTTAACAAAATTACTAACACATGGAAGTGGTTGGTTGTTTCAACGAACTGTAATGCTGTGTATGCATACTTCTGACCTGAAGCTTTTGCGACAAGTTATAAGCAGTTTGCAACATTTGACCTTGAATGTCGGTTTATATGACTACAAAGACAGTTAAAGAGCAGTTTTATACCAGTCAGTACTTTGCACTCGTAGCTAGAATTGTAATTGTAACTCTAAACCTAAAGTACTTCGATAGTTAAGGAAAAGCTTTTAATTTTAAAATTCCCAAGCTACCCCTTGTAGGTGATAGAAAGTTTTTTAGCAGTCCAGGCTTTTCAAACAAAAAAAAAATCCATTTTTCTCAAAACAGGACCGAATTTGCCAAAAATAAATGGATCTATCTGCATTGAACAGTAGCACCTTCTGTAAATCCTTTACGAACGTAAAAGACTTGGAGGTGGGTGCAAAATATAAAGTGATTGATGTTGAAAAAGTTCGGAGATTTCAAGGCGAACAGTTAGGTTGGACAAGCGGACCTTACTCGGGGAAGTGGCCATCAGTTAAGTTTGAGGACTACATAAACACTTTAGGCCTAATATATAAGATAATTAGGTATTAAAAAAATTATGTACATAAAAAAATGTATGCATGTATCAGTATGTTTTTTATTAATAAATAATACAAAGTACAATTGGTCTTTTATTATTATTATTCTTACAGAAATTACATTCTACGTTAGTTTCTTAAGTACACTATATTACAATAATTTATATTCATATTAGACGGTACCTATACAAGCAGGACATTTATATCCGTTATTAAACCAATAGTGATGCTTTCTACAGTAATTTAAGTGTTCCAAAGTGTTTGTTGCTCTTACCGGCATTATTGAATTACAAATGAGCTTATTGCCTTACAATAATATGCTTATAAAACTACGTTATCACCATCGATCCATGAATATTCGTTTATTCCCAACCAATTTTGGAACTGCTATCTTTTGCGCTGTTATTTGTTTAGTCTATATACAAAAATTCAGAATTTTTGGGTAAAGGACTATCGAGTTGTGATTTATTAAGCGATTAAAACCGTATACTTACATATAATTTTCATTGACAAAATATACTTTTTTTCCATTTTTTTTAGTTTTGAGAAATTTTGGAACTGCTATCTTTTGCGCTGTTATTTTTTAGTCTATATACAAAAATTCAGAATTTTTGACTTAACGATTAAACTGCTATGATAAAAAGAGTATATTTATTTATTTTAAAACACTTCACACACATAAAATTGCTTACTTCTACATAGCTACGATAATGTTATTCACCTTTTCTTTGTAATATAAGTTTTATGTGATAATTTATAAGGTTACAATATCATTTCTTCCTACATAATTTGTATAATTTAATAAATCATGATAAGAAACTTGTTTAATATGAAAATTCAATTAAACCATACGGAAACTAATTTTAAATTGTCTTTTCACTTGTAATTTTCACTTTTTCTCCTTCTATGCCTACACACACTTTATTTTTTTTTTCAAATGACTACTGTTGAAGTGCCTTTTCCTTATGCAATATAACATGCACTACTGTAATTACTTATTTACTTTTTAAAGCGCCTTTCATTCAAATTACAACGCATCTTGATTTAATACCTTTCATGCACGGTATAAGCATCCACACTCTCCTTCAACGACCTCAATAATTTTTTTCTTGTTTCTAAGAATTACAGCTATCTGTATTTGGGAAAAATTATCCAGCTCTTTTTTGAAATACTCATAAAAGCGTTGAGGTAATACATGCGAATAAACCAATGTATATATAGATGTCAGTTAATAAATCTTTATTATAATTTCATTACAATTTTTTCATATAAATGATATACATGAGCCAAAGCGCAGTGACAAGTGTTTTGTGTATGAAAAAAACAGCATGGATGAAGTTTGGGTAAAGTAGGTTGTTCTTCAAACACCATAATGCGTTGTTTTAAAAATTTTTGAATAAAATCAGCTTTCTCTCGTCCTTTAACGTACACCTCATCTGTTGTTGATATAAAATCACTAAGTATACGAAGGAATAGACGTGGAGAAGTATATCCATATTCCCACTTGATAAAGTGGTGGTTGTGAATTAACCAATTAGCTTGTTTTTGAAATTCACTATCCAAGGTGTGCCATGGAAATGGGGGCTTGAATACGTAATGAGCAATTTGCTCTCCATTATATATCGCTAGTTCCTTAGGTGTAAATATGTTTCTTGCTGTTTGGAATCCTTGCACATCAATTATAACAATCATTACTTTTCTATATTTGTCTGGTTGTCTTCGTTAGCGCGTTGTATATGCGCTAATGCAATCGTGCAGTAATTCTACATGCTACATTTAAACAAATAGAACTGATTTTCTGGTTAGGTTTACACACACACTATTACAATAGTAAATACGTAAGCGATTTTAATGTGCAAAAACAGTGCTTTAACATATATACTTTTTAGAAAAACATGATGTCGAAGCGAATGATATGTGATCATAAAATTTAAACTTATATAGAAGGGTAGACTCCACGTGGATACCCGAGCAATACCGAGCATGCACAAAATTTGACAATACTCACAAAGCCAGTTACTTGTGTTATTGGTTAAGAATGCTTATTTTGCTATTCCTAAGAACCTTGAAGAGTCTAACATAAGAACTGTAATATGACACCTTCTCAATACCTTGTCAATAAAATTTAACCTTGAAGATTGGTTTGTATGAATTGTAATATGATACCAATAAATTTTAACCTTTAACAGCTTAGCCAATATACCTGCAGACACCATATTATATGCTACATTTTTTTAGTCTCATCAATAGCAGCTCTCTTCATTATGATGTACCTACTCTTCATTTAATCCAAAAATAGAAGACTTTTTCTTGCAACAAAAAATATATAATTTATTTCCAAACAATTATACATAGATATATATGTTATTATTATTATTATTATTTTACAGAAATGTTAAATTAGTCGTCTTTCCTACAGTTCCGGCGCTGGTAATGTATACGTCATTCTCAACCAGATATTACTTAAACTTTTCAATGCGATCTTCTTTTTTGAAGTGTTCATAATATCGTAAGGGAAGTAAGCACTTAAAGTTCTGGGTTTCAATGATAATATGTTTACCATACTTTGTGTCGATAGTATTCATATCAATCACTTTATATTTTGCACCCACCTCCAAGTCTTTTAGGTTCGTGAAGGATTTACAGAAAGTGCTACTGTTCAATGCAGATAGATCCATCTTTACTGATTCGAGAACGCTTTTGAATTTTGAGTTGACACCGGAACTGTCCTTCTATATATTACTGCATCACGATTTTTTATGGCAGAGGGGAGAGTGTGCATTGAGAATTGCATCAGTAAGCTAATCTGGCATCTGATGATCAATAACTGCTACCATCAGGAGATGCTGTCCATTCCTGTATATCGCGCCAGGAATGATATTGCTGCTTGCATTATAACGACTTTACTTGCTCGCAATTGTACTAGGACAAAACACTGTTGAGGAAATGACTCATCTGTAATTTACACATGGTGGGGTTGTAGTATGACCTTGGTCTACTTTTAGCATAGACAACAACCTTTCATTCTTTTTGTTGCTCACAATTGTACTAGGACAAAACACTGTTGAGGAAATGACTCATCTGTAATTTACACATGGTGGGGTTGTAGTATGAGCTTGGTCTACTTTTAGCATAGACAACAACCTTTCATTCCTTTGTTGCTCACACAGCAAGAAATATATTTTCACCTAAGGAACTAGCGATATATAATGTAGAGAAAATTGCTCATTTTTATATTTCTAAGAAATGTAATATGATACACCTGCTGGTCATTAATTACTCTTTGACCTTGAAAACCCTATATTTAGATTTCTAAGAATTGTAGTATGATGGCCTAGCAATTTCTATTTTTAGCTTTAAATTTTGATCTAAATGTGTCCTTGATTTGAGTACCTCTTACATGTTTAAACTTGTTAAATACCCACCTTGTCCTACTTTTAATTTAGAAACACTAAGGAGTGTTATACGATACCCCTACAGGTCAATAACCTTTGAGTTTGACCACTCTATTTTTAAACTTCTAAGAATTGTATTATGGTGATGACATTGCAATTTCTATTCACACCTCGCTGTGGTTTATATTACAAAAATGTGTCCTTGACTTAAGTACCGATGACAACATGTTCAAACTTGTTAAATACACACCTACTTTTAGTTTAGTAAATTATTTCACCGTGACCCAATTTAGTCAATATCAGCACCATTTGACTTTTAGCATAGATAACGCATTCTTCTTGTTTCCATGAATTGATTCTATTTTTATACTTCTAAGAAATGTCATACAATACCCCTACAGGTCAATAACCTTTGACCTTGACCACACTATTTTTAGAATTCTAATTATTGTAATATGATTATTGCAATTTCTATTTTTAGCTTCTGAGCTTGACAAATTTCCCGCCAAAAATGAAGATGGTGACATTGCAATTTCGAGCTCCTAAAATTTAAATTTCCCGCCAAAAGTTTGACCATGAAGAAATCCAAAAGCTTACATTTCTCACCACCAAAGGGCGAGTGACCTTGAACTGGTCCAGAACTGGCCCTTAATCACTACTATCGGGTGTCATGTGAGCCTTTGCAGAAGGTATCGAAGCAATCAAAATTTAGCAGTGAGTGGTAAATAATAGTAACAATAAGGTAGTAGTAGGCTAAAATAAAGTAGATAATTTACTATGATGTTAGGATTCAAATGAATAGTTACCTCAACGGTGGAATGCTAGCCCAATAAAGGATTTGGTGCAATTGGTTGTTTTAAATACTCAATCGAGAAAATAATTAAGGTGTGGCAATAAGCAAAATAAGTGCTTAATTATTTTAATTTTGATAGCTAATAATCGTTTAGATCCCCTTCGATATAGGTCGATTTTTAATAAAATCCGAATCAAAGAAAAATGGCATCAACCAAGCTTGTCACTTAAAACCTTCAAATTACAAATCACGAAAAATTTCTTTATCTAGGTTACACGCTTGCATTTTTGTTGGATAGGCATCCCACAATACACCAAGGTACAAACTTTTATATAATTACGACAAACTTGCAGAAAATTGGCAATTAAACGCTACAATGCATTTAATCATTAACTGTGACAATCGTATATCAGTCACATACCTTTTTGGACTGTTTCATAGTTCTGCGACATGCTGCTTATTATATTCATATTAATTAGCTTTATATGTGGAGATCTGACTGTGATAGGATTTTTGCAGTTATTGGATATCTGACAGTGCTGCTTTAGTTGATTATTTTTTTTTTACTAGGATGTATTGAAATTTTAATTGATATCTTATTTGTGTGGGATGTATGATTATTGTAATCTATTGGTAGGTAGTGTGTACTTTGATCTACAAGTAAATTGACATGTTTTGTCCTATCGGTTTTTCTTTTATTTGCACTGGGTTCTGTACGACATAAAGAACTGTGATGACCGACCAGTATCTCTTTGCTTCATGTGTGTTATTGTCAGGGATCCTTAATTAACCAGCCCTCTTCCAGGTCAACGTTTGGACTTTAACTTTAACTGTGACTATAGTCTTTATTGCGTCTTGGTCCTTTTCTTGGTTTGAGGGCTATAAAAGAGCAAACCGCCTTTTTAGATTGTTATTTTATTATATTTCTACGCCAACCACGCGCCCACGCAACCAAGTGCCTTCGAAAATGGCTGGGCTACCAGTTATCTTAATAGGAGCCACGGCACGCCTCCTAGTTTGGGCGCAGTACCTTTGTGCACATGACATATTCTTTTATTGTCATGTTCCATAAAAATGTAATGGTAAATAAGCACATGTGAGCAATTCTCTCAAGTAAGCGCGTAATGGAGGATTAAATGATCTAAATTGAAAATTGGATATTAAGATTTTGTAATTTGCTTTTGGTTACTGAAAGGTTATTACGTGAATAAGAGTATCAAATGATGATAATGAATCACATAATGATGTAAAAGCTTAAACGTACAAGAATCAATGTTTCTAAAGGAAACAATTTTATGCTACTACACAGAAAGTATGAAAAAAGCGTTGCTTTATATTCCCTGTATGATGCATAAAAGGTAAAAGTACATACAAGAAATTTGGTTATGTAGATTTCGTCCCATTTTACTTTGTTCTTTTCTATTCATGTTGGTTTAGATTTACGGTCATTGACTCTGTCTCGTTACAAAATATATCCTTGTACTGTAGACACTTTAGTATACTTTTTATATCTACTGTGAGGCAATGACCATTAACGCTTAAGGTTCCTTCTGTTCTGTATTAGAAGCAGAAGAAAAACATTAATTCTGTAAGCGTTAATGACATTAAAACTAAAAGATCTGTGAAACAGACGTATAAATTCAAATAATGCTGAAACAATGAACTACTAACTGCAGTTCGAGTGGCACCATTTTTTAATGCTTTTACTAACTAGATTTTTGAACAATATATTACTAAATGGAGTCACATTAATTACAGAGTTCATTCACTAGAATTTATCCAGATAAACTTCAGAAAAGCCCATTTAGACTTTTTTCTGCTATTCATGAAGAACTATGTTAGTAGAATTTAATCCTTTCAAAAGCTAACTTTCAACCCAGTACCATGAAAGCTCTTTATTTTTTACAGATGTAAATAGAACTAACTAAAAGTGAATTTCGTTATATATAACTTTATTTTCAGAAAACCACTTTTTGTATGATTTAAATTTATTCACCTAAGTACGTTAGAAAATTAAAGATTGAAATAAAGTTTCCCGGCTTGATCGTCGGAAAATGCAACATAGATAGCAATTAAATGACTAAGTGTAAGTGTACATAAGTGAAATAATGCTATTCTGGCATATAACGTTCCATTAGCTCATCACTTTCTTGAAAACCATCTAACTTTAATGAATCTATAACATGATCTTACAAACATGTGATTCTTAAGTTGCATTCTCATATCTTTATGCTAGTGGATCGTAATACTTTATTATTTGTTACCACTGACCTAAATAACGTAGTTAGGTTGAAGGTGCACCAAGTTAGGTTTGGTTTTATTTTCATTTATTATGATTCTAAGCACAGTTTGCAACCTCGTACTAATAATATATAAAAGTTTTGCCAACAGCAGTCTTGAAAAGGTAATATTGATCCTCGGGGATGTTTTTATAGCGTTCCTTTCAAGGATGTTGTCTTTGATTAATCAACGCTATCTTTTCATGCATATAAAAATTTTTTAAAGCATAATTTTATGAGCACCCTAGAATAATGATTGTCACTAAAAAATCCACCCAATTTTTTTTAATTGCTAATCTAAGTTTAAAGGTCTTACGAGATAATTGAAGAAGAAGTGAAATGTTACAGGCGGAATATTTCTCCGCATACTTTGGCGGTTTATGTCAGGGGAATAGATTTTAATCCTATAAAAGCTAACATCATTGAAAATAATTTGCTCACTTGGAATGGTCGTCTATATAATTACTCAATTATTATACATTAGTTGAATTAAAAGCATCATTAAATACAATTCCAGAGTTTCCAAGATACTCTTTTGTATAACTTGCAGAAAAGCGTGGTAATATCTCTTCTGAGATTCTTTTGTTATGAAATTCTTTTTGTTATTACGCAAAAACAGTTCTAATTTCCTTTTTGAAACTAAATAAAACGCTTTAATGCCACATTAGATTAGATTAAAAAACACAAGTAGCTAACAAAATGGCAAATAAATTAATTTTCCTAATTTATATTTCATTGTAATCCTAAGATTTGGTGTAATTAATGTCTGAATTTCTGTACAAGTTTCTTTGGTGTAATAACAAAAACGCCATAATCACAAAGCAGCCATAACTGATGTTTTTCAACAAAATCCTGTAATTATCCAAATACGATCTTTTTACCTCCGAATATAGTCTGTACGACTCGAAAAGAATACAAACATGTTGGTCTTATCTAGAATGAATAAGGAACTATTTTCTCAGTTTTATTGATATTGATATTGACATTTTCATATTTTCTACCACTACACTTCTATTAATATGATAATTGTAACATAAATATGTCTTTTTGCTGAAAGAAAATTAATCGAAGAATGGACTTTTTTTTAACTACAGAACCGTAACAGAATTTTTAGTTAAGAGCGTCATGTATTTTTTTAATTTTTTATGTAAATTTTGTTAGGGAACAGTGGATTTTCAAATAGCGCTAAATTTCATCCACTTAAACTGAGTTATTGAGAAATACGGATTATGGTTATACTGCAACAACGTACTTGCTGCATTAATTTTTTGAGCACCTTTATGTTTTACGTACCGATACCATAATTGACTGTATTCGGCATAAATCATAGAATGTAGAAATAGTAATCTATTTAAATAGAAATGGAGGAACCTAAACTATGTTGCCCGTCTATTAATAACTTAGTGTCCCCGTATTTAGAGAGTATCGCAATTTCTTATGCCACTACTTAGAGTCAAAATGGCGGGTGAGTTGTGATCATGTGCTATTCATAAAATTGGTATTAAGTTTGGTTCCAAACCCCATAGTTATGTATCACGTCACCGAAGGCGCTGGTGACGCTATATTTAGTGACTTTAGTCAAGCAACATTTAACCACCACAATACCCTAAAGGCCGGTGTTTATTTAACCTAATTATAAACAAAGTATTGTATAAATAAATATAAATACGTAAGACACATTTTAATTATCGTGATGTAAAAACAAGAGTATATTAGAATTCATACACCTACTTATGTTGGAAAATACAATATTACGGAAGTTAAATGGTTTATCCTTTTAGACCACCCCGGTTTTATACTGAAGTGATGCAAACATACACATACATTCACTATAAATCATTTGAATATGAATTCTTAAAATTCCCGCCTGTGTTTCATTAACGCGCAGGTGACGTAGTATACAATTAATTTATTAAAACGGCACGAATGGTAGGAGTCGTGTATCTATCCCCTCACTTATCCATGGTTGTGATGACAAACGGATGTCAATTGTGTGCGTTATATCGAGTTATTGTAATTTTGTTCTGGAGTTATCTTTAAAAGCAATTAAATGCCTGGATGTTATGCCCCCAACTGCAAAAATCGCTCGAAACAAGGATTTCGACTGTTTACAATACCCCGTAGTAAAAATAACCAAGAAACAATGAAGGCATGGACAAAATTCGTGAACCGAGAAGATCTGCGAAGTAAGTACCGCTCATTAAATATAATTATTAAATTAGAAACCTGATGCGTTAACCTAACTTTTGTATTTTACTATTATTAGGCACATTTCGAGAAAAATCAGTTTGAATCTGGAAGGGCAGACAACAGAACACTCTTAAAATGGAATGATGTGCCAACTATTGGTGTTCATGAACATCAAACTCCTGCTCATAAAAGAAAACCAATCGGTATTTGCAAAATATAGGGGAAGGTTGCCTATATTGAACCGCCTTCTAAATTGTACCACGGCCATATTTGAATGAATAAGCGTGATGGTAGCGACATTGTTTGAATCCTCTTTGTCTCTTATTACAAAGGCGTCATTACAAGAGAATTCGCGGCCATTTATGCACGTTTTGCCTCCGAACGACGTGTTTGGTGATTTTTGGCTATTTCGATGTAGTTTTTATGAATAATTCGTAAATGTTTGTCTGGGAAACGTTGAAAATTCATCCAGCGCTGTTATTTTGATTAAAACAAGTAAGTTTTACCCTATTAATATCGCTATTAAAAAGATCAAACCCAAATACATTGAAATGTTGAACATGTGATTTTAGAAAATAACTGGCCGTTTCATAAACTGAATCACCATGGTATTGCCTAAATTTGACTGGTTCAATTTAGGAAACTAGAATTATTTCTTATGTTTATGTTTTTAAATGTTGGAATTCGTGTCAATAGCCAAAATACGTTTTTAACTACATTATACAGTTAGTGCTTTATGCGTGGTTCAAGGTAGGCTACCAATGTTTTATTTGGTTCCAGAATGTCTTCCAATAATATAAAAGGCGTAAAGTACGGTTTTACGCATTTTTTGCGTAGGCATTCCAACATTTCATTAAGGCAACCAGAATCTACTTACATAGCTCAGTGTAAGGGATTTAATAGAGATAATGTTACCCAGTTCTTCAACTTTCTAGAGAGAATTGTCGATGAATCCCAGCTTAATGCAACAAGAATATTCAATGTAGACGAGTCTGGCTCTTCAACTGTTGCCAAGAAGTGCCAGAAAACTCTAGCCCTAAAGTGCAAGCGCCAAGTAGGTTCGGTTGCTAGCGGCGAACATTGAGTGAATACCACGATGGTTGTATGCGCCAGTGCAGTCGGCCAGTTCGTTGCACCGATGATAATATTCAACCGAAAAAGGGTTAATCCAGATCTTAGAGTTGGAGTACCTCCTCACTGCATGGTAGAGATATCTGACACCGGATACATCAATAAAGGACTGTTTGTTACCTTGCTCAAATTTTGGACGGCCACAGTACTCACTCTAAAAATCTTGAGGTAATAGAGCTGGCACTTAATAATGTAGTGGCTATGTTACAGATTCCGGGACATACCACCCACAGGCTTCAAGTGGAGCTCTATTACACCGAAACTAATGAGAAATGGCTAAGGACTCATCCGGGATTGATAGTTACTCAATAACAAGTTGATAAACTCCTTGGAGAAGCTTATCCCAGGGCAGCTGTACAGTACCATTCTATGAATGGTTTCAAGAAAACGGGAATTTGGACGGCAGATTGTAATGTTTTCGGCGCACCTTCAGATGTACACATCCCAAAAACAAGCGTAGGCATAGCTGAATATGATCACACTGAAGTTATTTCCGATTCCAGTGATGAAGATGTGATCTTGAGCCGCTACAGTAAAAGACCAGTCGCAACAAAAGAAATGAACCTCCTTTATCAAAGAGCTTCAACGTCGACATCAACATCAGCTATGGAACAAATAGCAACTACATCAGCTGAAGTTGATTCATCCAGAACAAAAGAAGAATACTCTATGAAACAAATATTAAAAAGTCCAGTTGTTGATCACAAGAAGGCGAAACCAACTAGAAGTATCCAGAAAGCACAAATCATTACATCCTAAAAATATGGCTTTAAAGTTAAACAGACATCATCAAATATCTCAAAAAAGAAAACTGTCAAGCGCAAAATAAAATTTGATTCCGGTATTTCTAAGAGAAAAGGTATTTTTGTCAAAAAATGGTGCTGCAAAACTTTGCTCTGAGAGTATTGTTGAAAACATAATTCAGTGCCAAAAATGCAGAGAATGGGGTACGAATCATTGTTACACGTCCAAACCGCACTAGGCGTCGTGTATGCTTACTAATGTAAGCGGGTTGCCAAGCTAGCCAACAGGGAGATGGGCGTGGTCGAAATAATAAGTAAAATGAATGATTAATACGCTCAAACACCTTACACCGATATTCAAACAGCTCAGTCCGGGAAAATATGTCTCTAGGCGCCACCACAATCGAAACTTTGCTAAAATAATTGTCTTAAGCTGGGTGTTAATTAATCCTACTTGATTGTGGAAAGTGGGATTGTGCTTACTCAGTAAACTCTCACACGAGGGTTCTAAAACAACCACTCGTCCCAAACAATTCAACTCAAACTCAAATATATTTAGTACGACCCAGGTTATTAGAAACTTTTTGAATACACCTCGTATACCAAAATTTTCAAAACAAAATTTATCACTCAAATTGAACTGCATTCACGTAACCAACAGTTATAAATAAAAACTGAAATACACGGGTCGTCACAAACTTCCTGATTGTACCCCGTACATCCAAAATACCACAGTTATAACACGTTAACTAAATATTTTCTACGTATCCCTCGTATACATATAAAGTTAAATTTCTACTTATTAATGAATAAATAGTTCTTCATTCAATGATCGATAATTAATTTTTAAAATTCCTAACCAAAATAAAATCAATGCCATCGTCTTAATAATTGTTCTTTTATGTTCTCAAAACTCCATCTCATAGTTATACTTAATGAAAGTTTTTTTTAAACAACAGCTGATCCGTCATTAGTGTACTGCGTTAATGAAACTAACATGAAAATTTTTGCAATCAACCTGGCAAATATAACCTTTCAGGTTGTTCATTGATCTTAAATCCAAAATATGCAAAGCTTACATTTAAGTTGTCGAAAACTAGGTCACCAATTAAGTAAACGTCACAAATGTATCTCATAACTGGCTAAATAAACAACAAAATAAAAGTTAACGATAAATATATATTGTCCTGTACACAACAATACGCAAATTACAACTAAACAAAAAGATAATCGTGCTTATCTGAGTTTTCAAGGTTCTTAAATGTAATTCTTACTTAAAATTGTCCATTAATCCTTCGCTCTTCTTTCTTCTTTCTTCCCGTAAATCAATTATTTGTAGTCAATTTGTATTCCTTAAATTGAAGGCATATAACAAATACTTCACAATTCCACAAACACTTATTCCTTTCTGTAATCGCGATTAGTCCAACTATACGAAGTTATTGCTCCAATAAACCGTAATAAACTGTACACATTTGGTTGCCTCTTAAAAAGTTTCTCGCAACCTTTAGGACAATTTAGCCCTTTCTTAACACAAATAAACTTTTAATGTCACATAAAATTACCTTAACCTTGGCTCAATTTACTACCAATACTTCGCTCACTTAAAGGTGGTTTCACAAAATAATTTATACTACAGATCAGTACAAGCTCACGCGCCGCATATCAACACTATAACGTAACAACTGTTATCTAATTATAAATCTGCTTACGCACTTTTTCTTGAAGAAAAATAAACTGATTTTATCTTCAATCTCAATTTTATTAATTGTTTTATTTATGAATGTCTTATACGATTCATCCCCTTTCGGGATACGCAGTTGTTTAAACAATGACTGCCTTCAATATTATTCACAAATATAACTCCAACTCAACCCATTCTGATTTCACACATCACCTCGCGCGCGCGTCTCTCACCGAGCTCTCACCAAAAGCAACAACCTAAAACCTAAAAGCTAAAAGCTAAAAGCTAACGTCAATCTCTGACTTTCCCATTTATACCTTAAGCCATCCATCTTTAAACATGTCCGACTTCCTCGCTATATTCACCAATGGTATTCATTCAAACTTTCTTAGTCCCGACTGATGCTACCCTCTGTACAACCAAGCTCATAACTACAATACATCGCCATGTTTGTTCTTACTTACAAATTTTACAATTACTTCATGGAGAAACAATTTCTCGTCATCACATTCATTCAGTGGCCACTCTGGACCATTACACAACTTTGAACGTTTATCTCCCACATACGCTCGTCCTTCTTCCGCAACATTTGCAAAAATAAGTACAGTCTAAGGTCTCAAATCACATATACTTACACGTATTCTCAAAACTTATTGCACAACATTACGAGAACTTTCTATAATTAACAATTAAACATACCAAATCATTCTCTACATATTTTCTAAAACATTCTACACTTATACACTCACATCTTCCGGCCACGATTACTCCTCTATCATCCAACATTCCATTTCTTATCAAGTAGTCAACAGTAGCAACCATTATCGTCCCATCGACAAATTTCTCTTCACATTTACATTCATCAGAATCTATTTATTCCAACACCAATGTTTCTATGATATTCAAATACACGTATCTGCATACTGAATGATATTTCTCCTAAATTTCCAGTGGCGTATCACCCACCCACATACATTATGCATATACACAACAAAATTTTTTTTTCTTTCAAACTAAATACACCCGTATTCAAAACACGTAATACACGTCATTATAACATCTTACATACATGGTGCGTCAACGCAACCTTACATCATGTGCAAACATAAAGTCAAGAGGGAAATTTCTCTGTGATATTTGTTCCTATTTCTAAGAAAAAACGTTCCTATTTTAGTCTCAGTCTCAGTTCTGTTATAGTTGTTGCTTACTTAGTTTTTAAAAATATGTTATTTTCAAAGATTTTAGGTTTAGTCGTTCTTTATTTGCGTTCTTTATTTTGCTCTTTTTATTGCGTTATTTTTGTTTATTTATGGTAGGATTTGACTTTTTTTAATGTTCATTTAATATATTTTTGTGTTTTGACTGGTCTTTAAACAAAAATTATATTCTTTTGTTCCTATAATGTATATTTAGTTTAACTTAATTTTACGTAACTGAAATAGATGGTCCAATATAGAAACCACTGGTGCAATTTAGGCAACCAGTCTGCTATAATGGACCAGATGCAAGGGTTCCAGATTATATTTTTCTATGAGCAATTATTCAACAAAGAATTCTGAGAAAATTACTAGAAGTGGAGGACATTAAAGTACTTGGTGTAGAAATTTGAAAATGTTTTGATTTGTTTTCTTAAATTTAGAGCCCTAAAACCAAATAGTGGTCCAATATAGGCAACCTTCCCCCATTTGTGAGGTATTAGTGTTAATATTGCGTTTTTCAGATAACTGTAATTCTACACATATTGGAATTTGAGTATTATTGTACTATGCTTTACGTCTAAATTGGATCTTCATGGTGTTGAAACTAATTTTTAGCTGGTGACAAACCTGACACACCAAAGATGTTTCCATTTTTTCGCATAGAAAATGACAACACTGTTGCCGAAACAGATTTAAGTGTTTAAAAAGGTGTTTGGCGTTTCCGGTTTGTCTCCAGCTGAAAAAAATTGTACTATGTATTTATAATTTTAGATTATCTTTCTGAAAATGAAGATGATTTTGTGCAAGTTCAGCAATTGACAAACAAATTAAAAAAGGCCTTGCAGAAGATTTCATTTCATGAAAGTCAAATATAAACAATAGAGAAAAGATGCAATGATATCTTTAATGAAGATCAGTTAACATTTTTTAAATATATAACTCACAGGGGAGAGGAGTGGTTCGACCACACAATAAATAAAACACTTAAACACTACATGGCTTGTGACCAAAAGTACATGAGGAGATTAGAAAGAGAGCTTTATCATATCCGAGTATACGTACTCTTCAACGCAGAATACAGAATACGGAATACGGAATACAGAATACAGAATACAGAATACAGAATACAGAATACGGAATACGGGATACGGAATACGGAATACGTAATACGGAAAACGGAATACGGAATACGGAATACGGAATACGGAATACGGAATACGGAATACGGAATACGGAATACGGAATACGGAATACGGAATACGGAATACGGAATACGGAATACGGAATACGGAATACGGAATACGGAATACGGAATACGGAATACGGAATACGGAATACGGAATACGGAATACGGAATACGGGAAAGGGAATACGGAATACGGAATACGGGATTCGGGATACGGGATACGGGGTACGAGGTACGGGGTATGGAGTACGTAGTACGGAATACGGAATAAGGAATGCGGAATGCGGAATGCGGAATGCGTAATGCGGAATGCGGAATGCGGAATGAGGAATGCGTAATGCGGAATGCGGACTACGGACTGCGGAATGCGGAATGCGGAACGCGGAATGCGGAATGCGGAACGCGGAATGGAGAATGCAGAATGCAGAATCCAGAATCCAGAATCCAGAATGCAGAATGCAGAATGCAGAATGCAGGATGCAGGATGCAGAATGCAGAATGCAGAATGCAGAATGCAGAATGCAGAATGCAGAATGCAGAATACAGAATACAGAATACAGAATACAGAATACAGAATACAGAATACAGGATACAGGTACAGTATACAGAATACAGAATACAGAATACAGAATACAGAATACAGAATACAGAATACAGAATACAGAATACAGAATACAGAATACAGAATACAGAATACAGAATACAGAATACAGAATACAGAATACAGAATACAGAATACAGAATACAGAATACAGAATACAGAATACAGAATACAGAATACAGAATACAGAATACAGAATACAGAATACAGAATACAGAATACAGAATACAGAATACAGAATACAGAATACAGAATACAGAATACAGAATACAGAATACAGAATACAGAATACAGAATACAGAATACAGAATACAGAATACAGAATACAGAATACAGAATACAGAATACAGAATACAGAATACAGAATACAGAATACAGAATACAGAATACAGAATACAGAATACAGAATACAGAATACAGAATACAGAATACAGAATACAGAATACAGAATACAGAATACAGAATACAGAATACAGAATACAGAATACAGAATACAGAATACAGAATACAGAATACAGAATACAGAATACAGAATACAGAATACAGAATACAGAATACAGAATACAGAATACAGAATACAGAATACAGAATACAGAATACAGAATACAGAATACAGAATACAGAATACAGAATACAGAATACAGAATACAGAATACAGAATACAGAATACAGAATACAGAATACAGAATCAGAATACAGAATACAGAATACAGAATACAGAATACAGAATACAGAATACAGAATACAGAATACAGAATACAGAATACAGAATACAGAATACAGAATACAGAATACAGAATACAGAATACAGAATACAGAATACAGAATACAGAATACAGAATACAGAATACAGAATACAGAATACAGAATACAGAATACAGAATGCAGGATTACAGAATAAAAAATACAGAATTTAAAATTTGATACAGGTGTGTTAGAAGATGTTTTCAATCTTCTTCAGTTTGAAGTATACATCGGTTATAAATAAATTCAATTTCTAATTCTAAAATATTAAAGTAACATCATTTAGGTCTAAAGGAGATCATGCTGCGCTTGTTTTAGATGAAATGGCTATCAACCCTGATCTACAATATGATCACAGTTTGAATAGAATCATTGCAAGGCCAAGTACGATGTTGTGTGGCAATAAGGAAAGTGCAGAAGGCCTAGTCACACATGCGCTTGTATTCATGATGGCAGGGATTTCTTCAAGGTGGAAGCATACTGTTGAGTACGAATTTACAGCCGCCTCATACAGTGCCAAAGAAGTTCTCGATAAAGTATATCTTTTAAACAGACGTGCTTATGAAACTGGAATAACAATTAGATCTATAATCTCAGATATGGGATCACAGAATCGAAGTTTTTGGCGAATTCTTAATGTTCATGCTCATCACCCTAGCGAAATTAAAATATTATTATATATATATATATATATATATATATATATATATATATATATATATATATATATATATATATTATATATATATATATATATACGGGTGAGTCACGAGGAACTGTACATACTTCTACCATAAGTAGAGGCACCTTAGGGGATTATCAAATGACCATTAAGAAATGTCTTCTTGTTTTGTTTATTAATATACAGGGTGAATAATGGATCTCCACCAAAACAGTGTTTCGTCATATCTTTTCAAAGATTAAGTCGATTTGTCTCATTTTTTGGTCCAAGTGTGTATTCGTGTCTAGCAACTAACTGACATATTCAGAATTAAAAAATCCAAGACCGTCTTCGTGAAAATTTGTGGGACTGCATCATATCCAATACTTCACCCTGGATATGATTTCTCTAAAATCTGATGTAATTTTTTCAGAGCGCATTAATAGACAGTTCTGCGTATTTGAATTTTTTGTTACACTTACCTCACATTTTCATTTAAAGATTCATTTTAGAATCAAATTGAAAATTGGCAATAATGAAATATCTTACTGTATAATAATGTTTAGTTATTAAAAAGATATCTTTAAAATAAACAGTAATGACGCACACTGTGCTCCAGTATGGTAAATACCATAATTTGAATTGATTTACAGGGCCGGATTTAGAAATCTGGCATATCTGCTTCATCTCAAAAATTCAACCTGTATGTAACTTTTTCCACCCGTGATAGACAGAAAACAGATAAAAAATGTTTGTAATAACCCTCATAATGTAGGGTTTACGTATAATTCTAGCGTAACAATGCACATTATACAATATATATATATATATATATATATATATATATATATATATATATATATATATATATAAGCGCACGTCGGTCAATAGTACCTAACCATTGTACCTATGGACACATTTTCACAGTTAAACTTATAATGTGTCATTTATACTACAACGCAAAATTATTCTTAATTGTACCAAAGCAGAATAATACCAAAAATTATATTTTTCTCAGAAAGAGTACCCTAATTTTTTATGTAACAAATGAAGTGTCTGTACGTTCTATATTCAGCTACAAATTTGTAAGGTTATCAAATGCAATGTTGCCGAGTATGATTTATTCTTCAGAAATGTAGCAAGAATGTACTCTTTTCAAACTGTTATATCACTACCATTGTGTTTAATGTGGTCCGGCTACCACGTTCGGTTAGTGGAACATGTGCGGGTGGAAAATGACAATTTCTAAGTCAATCAATTAGTGCACGGCAAGAGTGAGATTTTGAACAGATTTTTATAACCCAGCGGTTTGAATATCAATAATAAACAAAAATAATAGTAATAATCTAACCAGTAGAATTTTAGTAACGTGTAAAATGACTCTATAGTTACACAAATAAAAAAGGCGCTCAAATAGTATTTAGTATTCAAACCCATGCCATGTACAATTGTTAAAACTGATATAATCGTAACGTAAACTTAAAGAGTAAATACCACCCTTTTGTCTACCGTTTGAACCCGAACATGGCGCTTAAATAGTATTTAGTATTCAAACCCATGCCATGTATAATTGTTAAAACTGATATAATCGTAACGTAAACTTAAAGAGTAAATACCACCCTTTTGTCTACCGTTTGAACCCAAACATGTAAATATTTTGCAATAACAACAAAAATATAGAGAACTAATGAAATCACTTATTTTGTCCGCGGTAGCACGAGCGTACATAAAGAAATAATAAATACGTATTTGTAACAGTAGGATAAAGAACAACACTTGGCAGATGTGAATCATATAAGTGTACAGCTGTTAAGACGGTAGTAAGCGGCCAGTCCAAGCTTGAGATGTCTACCTGCATTAAACTCCTTTTAATAGCAAACCCAAACTTAATCATTGACACAAGAATATTCATTTTATTAGCTTAGATGATAAAAAATAAATAACTAAATCGAATCGGTAACATAAAGTATACATAAAAATGTATAATTAAATAAACAATTAATTAGGTCTAATTCGTAATCGAAAATCTGAATTAAAATTAGTTAAATCCTATTCTTTCTCAAATAAATAACAGCAAGTCCGGTAAGTAGTACAATATCCAAAAATCGAATCTAGTTTAAATACGATGTAATTGAAATTAAGTAAATTAAAAAATATACTGATATTATACACATTTATATCATTTTTATACCTTTCTTATCTGTCTCAATTTCTACTTCTTACTTCTTTTCTTGCGAGGCAGTAGGCTAAATAAGTGCCAGCGCTGCCGAGTAGTAACACGATGCCGTTAGTAGGAAATGCTACATCGTCCGGGGTAGGATTTGGCAAGTAATTAAATTAGCAGGCTAATTTAGTTACTAAAAACAACCTAGCTACAAGGGGCGGTCAAGGCCGAAACCGACAGTCCCCGTTTCAGACGACAGTGCAAGGAAAGAGTAGCGAGTTGGTACGTGGAATGTTAAAGGTGTGCATGGTAAAGAATTTGAAATTGCTAACGTAATGAATGAAAGGCATTTTGATATTCTATGTGTATCGAAGAGAAAGTCCAAAGGAAAGGATACCATAGAGATGGAGGATGGCAGCCAATCATTATTGTCATGAGTTGAGACTGAAATTATGTGTTAAACCGTACGAATTGGTATTCTTCCGGATAATGTGGGTTAGAAAGGGGAATTTCAAAAATTCTCATTGCGTGGTATGCACCTGGAAAGTTCGGAAAACAAAGAGTCAATACGAATGGTGAACACCTCATGAACACCTGTGTGTGGAGAGAAACTTGGTTGTGTCTATTACGTGATTTAAGCATAAGAACGTGTGGCATAGTGTATGATGAACTACTTAGAAACTTGTTGGGAGATACAAAGGTAATACGCTGATTGGAATGTGGATCGGACAACTTTTGATTGGATCGGGAGTGGGTGTAGGGAAGATAAACAAATGTAGTATGAACGTCCAGAGTTAGGGTAGGTAATGGTGTAAGAATGAAATTTGTAGATGCTAAGAGTAGAGAATTGTGAATGAAGTAATGCAAAACAAACAAATAAAAGACAATCACGCTGAAAGTTCGGGAATACGCTTGAAAGACTGTGTAGTCAATTGTGCCATGCAGATATGTGGAAGATCGGCTACAGGCAGACCGAAGAATGAGCTCAGTGGAATGAATCGGTAGAAAAGGTAGTATGGAACAAAAAGACGCGTAGATGGAAATGCTTTCAAAGATTCTACAGATTAAAAAACAAAGAAGCAAAGGAGGCGGTGAGAATAAGTAAAGAGGAAGTGATGTGTACGAAGGAGAGCAACTGCAGAATGATTTAGAGGAAAACAGAAAACCGTTCTGAAGGTGGGTCAAAAATACAAAGCGTGGGCCAAAACAGTACGCAGCCGGGCTGGTGAATAGAAGCAACGAAATAGTATGGGACAATTATAGAGTGAGAAAATGTGAGCAAGAATATTTCATAAAGCTGTACGGCAGTGAGGAAAATAAGGCCGAAGGGTTTAATAAGGAGAATGTACTAGGAATAGTGAAAGAAACTGAGGACGATATTAGGGATAGACAAAACTGTGCGTTTGTATATCTGGAGAAAGCGGTTGACCCAGTGAATAGGGAGAATCTGTGGGAAATATTAAATCAACATGGCGTAAGTGAATATCTATTAATCGGAGTAAGGACAGTATATAACGGTAGCCAGGCATGTGTGAGAGTGAGAGGAGCTTTGAGTGAATACTTTAGTGTTAAGCAAGAAGTGCGACAAGGCTGTGTGATATCACCGTGGTTGTTCAATATATAATATATAAATGTGTTACGCAAGCATGTACCCATGCAAATGGTGTAATTGTTGGCGTCGTAAACGTGCGAGTTCTGGTGTATGCAGATGACGAGAATGCCGATGAGCGACAAACAGCTCTGGGGAAGATTGGTACAGTCTGTGAGGGTACGGACTTAAGGGTCATCGTTAACAAAACAAAGATTGTGGTGTTCAATCGGGACTGTGAAAAGGAGGGTGGAGTGTTTACCCGTAGGATGAAATTGTGGAACGAGTTGACGAGTTGGTATATCTGGATAGAATGTTCACTTAAGATGGTACAGTGGATGGCGAGATTGGACAACGGGTCAATGCTGAAAAGAAGATGATTGGAAGTATATGGAGGATAATGAAAAACGAAAGCATGTGCGTAGCTACGAAACGAGCAATCTATAATGGAGTATTTGTCCCGTCAGTACTGTGTCGAAGTGAGGCATGAGCATGTCAAGCATGAAATCTGAGTATGTCAAGCATGAAATCAAAATAAATATAGTAGCCATGAGATTCCTAAGTAGCACATGTGGTAAAAGGAGAATAATGAGTGTATAATCAAGGAGTGTGGCGAGGAAAAGGCGATGATTGATAGGTATAGAAGTATTACAATACGTTGGTTTGGTCTCATCGAAAGAATTAACAACACAAGGTTAACAAAACGGATATATGTGGGGAAGTTACAGGTATGCCCAGGCTTGGTAGGCCGCATAGAACTTGGCTAAATGCAGTAGAGTGTATGATAATAGAAAGGAAGATGAAGAGTTTTAAAAATAATGGCGCGTATCAGAGACGATGTATGAATCTTGCAGAAGCTCGGGATTTATGCAGGGAAAGGAAAGCATGGAGAAATATTCAAAATAAATAATAAACAATAGGCAGGGATTTTTTTGCTTACCCCGCAAGGTATTGGAGTGACTGGTATGTTACGTTATGTTATGTTAATATAAAAACAAAAACAACTTCATTAGATATTCGAATACTACTATTTTGTTGTAGACACATATTGAACTCGTCGGTTAAAGATTTATTTACATTTCGTAACATCATGGGAGTGACTGAATAAAGTGCTTCTGTTATTCTTTCCGCAAATTTGCTGCTGTGGTTGACTGTGTTTTGTGGACCAGACCTCTAATATATTTCCGTAGGAAAAATCAAGTTAAATCTGGTGGTCACGTAACACGTCCTCCTCTTCCGGTCCACCAGCCTGTAAGATTTGCATCCAGAGTATTTCAGACTCTAGTGCTAAAATGAACTAACGTGAAGCATATCCTTTTCAATATATCTATTGAGAAGGATGTGGTTTCAGGAGGTATGTTTTCCAACAGGTTATCAAGGTTTTCGGTTAGGAAGTTTTGGAAAATGTTCCTATTAAGGTGTTCCTAAAAAAATTGGACCCTATTGTGTGGTATCTAATTATTCCTCCCCCCCCACTTACATTCCACTTATGTTGCTGGTCATAAAATGTGGACTGGCATCAGTGCGCTACAATTATGCCTGTTTACATGACCATTGTTATGGAATGTCACTTTGTTGGAGAACAATACAGTATTTCAAAATCGTTATACTCCAATTTCCGAGATAGCATGAATTTTATGTTTCTTCGTAGCAGTTGCGCTTCCTATCGGTCGAGTTACGAACTTAAAATAATTTCCAGTGATTTTTCTTCCTTGCTTTACTTATAAGGGTTTTTCTCAAACCTCTAGGCCTTACCATTGTCGAAATATAGCTGCTCCGTGGCCTTATCCACACGCGGTACATAAAAAGATTCACCCGAATGTAATTCTAACCAGTGTCGTCTCATTGACCAGAATGAGCTAGAGTTATGAATTCTATTCCATAGAAATTTAATGTGCATAATTTTTTAACAGGATATTGTATTAATTTACATGGTAACATTTACTATAATGTGCTATTGTCATGTAAGTTAACTTACTGCTAACGAATTTACAAGGTTTGAATCGATACCATTAAGTTGAAAATTGACATTGAATGAATAGCAAAACTTGAATTTCGCCTGGTTAATTAATTTAATATTAATCATTTTTATCAGATCCTGAAGAAAAGCGCTTTATACGTGCTAGTAAAACGTTTCGGCTGTGCAACGATAAATCGTTTAGTAATTAGCCCAGGAAAGACAATTTTCTATATTAAGAAATTTATTTATCAAATAAAGTCTTTGTGCACTCTGGTCTATATTATTTCCGTTATACAGGGTGTGCAAATAGTATTGCACCAAATGGGATTATGTAGCAACGGTTTGACATTTAGATTTGACATTTGATGGGATCAAAACATACATAAATACCCATATTTTGACATGAGCTTCGTTTGCTTTGTGCGACTGGTGTTTGTCAGAAGCAGCCATCTTGAACGTTTTAAATTGAAACCTAGGTTGAGTTTGGTGTCATTTGGCAGGTGATTGATTTAGAAATACACTACAGTATGTCATAAGCTTATTTATTCTAAAATAACGAGGAAAATTAAAAAGCCAGATTAACTTTGTGGAAGGAACATTTTCTGGTCAAAGGGCTGTAAATAAATACAACTTATATAAAAATTTAATTCAGCATTTCTGTGTTCTCTACTGGTTGTTATCAATTTTGGTAATTTCTAATACTCTTTATCGCTTTTCTAATTCGAACTGATAGTAAATACTACAATACGATATCACCATAAGATTGTTTTTCTCATGTAGAGTCGCATGTAAAATACGATTTGGTTTCTGTCGAAATAAATGTGTTTATACAGTTCGTCAAAAACTTATAATAAAACTGTGTTTAAGTTAAGATAGGTAAACGAAAATGAATTTGTCCGAGATTGAGCGCATTGAATTATTAAAATTTGTTGTATTCGATGATCACAAAAGGACCCATTCTGAAGCACGTCATGTGTTTAACGACAGTCATCCAAATAGACCTCCAATCAGCAGATCTACAGTATCGCGAACAATTAAGTAACTCAATTTTCTTGTTCAATTCTTTTTTTTTATTCACTTGAACTATTTGTTTAATATTTTAATTTTATTCGATATTTTAGAATAAAGACGCTTATGATATACCGTGTTGTATTTCTAAATCAATTACCTGCCAAATGACACCAAACTCAACCTAAGTTGCCATTTAAAAAAATTGAAGATGGCTGCCTCTTACAAACACCAGTCGCACAAAACAAATGAAACTCATATCAAAATATGGGTATTTATGTATTATTTTACCTCACCAAAGGACAAATCTAAATGTCAAACCGTTTCTACTGGTGCGATATTATTTGCACACCCTGTATAATCAATCACGAAGGAAAAAATACGGAAGGAGTTTCAAATGACGGAATTTATTTTCCATATTCAAAAGGGTAGCATAGTTATGAACTTCCGTAGTTTTTCCCTTCTTGATTGGTTATACAGGGTGTCCTGAAAAGAATGGGCCATACTGCAGGGGTACCTTCTCTGGATTAAAATATACCGATTTAAGTCAACTTACCTTATTACCAAGTTGCTCTCTTAAGGACATACGATCCTTTAAAGATTTATTTTGTTTTTTATTTTTTTACGCTAGATCATTTAATTTAATTGAAGTTTGGTTTTTATTGGTTTTTGCATTAGCTGAACATGTATGTGAAATCAGTTTTTGTATAAAGTATAGAGGGCGCTTCCGACAAGCTATACGTTACATTCTCGTTGTCATATTTTTTTGGTATGTGAAAATTTGACATAATGAGTAATTTTTAAAAAATTTCATAATAGCTTTATAAAAGGTGTACTTGTCGCAAGTCGCTAAACTGCACGATTTCCAGAAAAATGTATTTAAAATTAGTACTACAGATTCTATTACTCTCGCGAACATTCAATATGTGGATTCGACAGCAATATTACCAAGCAAAAAATGAGTGCCAATGACGTACACCAACAAATAAATTTATGAAGCGACATGAATATAATTTATATTAAATAGATTTATTTTAAAAATGTTTTTTGTTACCGCCACTGTTCTCTTCTTTTTCTTCAAGACATTTGGTTATATTTTTTGTATTACATTATACCAGTTGGATAGTGCATCTTTGTCATACCTAATATTCATTTCTACGAACTTCTAATATGTGTGATTCACTTATCCGTATGTACATTTGTTTGTCACAGTTATTTATTTTTTTCCAACACTTTATCGAAAATTCAATTTTCTTCCCTAATTTTCGTGACGAAAGTGCCACTTTTCCTCCCTAGGGAGGCAAAATATTTTGGCTCCCACTAAAAAAATTTAATCTTTATTATATTTATTAAAGTGTTGAATTTACCTTAATTTTTATTTAACATTTTAAATAAACTAAATTAAGATTTTTTATTAAAAATATTAAATGTGAAATTTGTAAGATTATTAAACCTAATTGGATTCGTGAAATTAGCAGGGATATTCTTCGTATTGTAACCGAAGGAAATGTGTGGCTGAAGAAGTTTCTGAAGAAATATCTGATAAAATAGTTGATAAAGAAGTTGGTCCATTAATAATTTGATAAGCAACTTGGCAATAGATTGGTCTAAATAACCTTCTGCAACCGTTGTCGATCACCAGCCCCGACGCTTTTTCACTGTGAGAATGTCTTCACCGCGTCAACTAATAGTGTCCTGTATAAAGTTTTGGATTGGGTAACTTCAAGTATTTGGCAATTTTGTGGGGTATTTTGACATGGTGTTCTTTCCCACCACTTGCACCGAACACTTTGATTTACCATAATAAATAAAGAAACGTGAATGGTCCGTTTTAGTCGGTCTCAGAGAGGCATATATTCGAATCAGTTCAAGAACGTTAATGCCTCTAATAGCATTTGTGATTATAAATACTCTTTGTATCTGGAAGGGTTATTACTATAATATCTCTCTTATCTTGAAAATCTTTAACAGCCATTTGTCACAATTGATCACACCGGCGAGCATCACAGATAGCAATAATTAAGGCAACCTACACGATAACAGCGAATAGTGAAAAATACTAGTACTAAATAGAGAAATGCCTTAGACATTACATAGTGTTCATCCGGTGCATCGATGATAAAATTATTAATTTCCTCTTTGCCAAAGTAGCAGCTTTCTTCGGCTTGTATCCAGCTCCCTTTTCTTTTCAAAAATTCCACTAATTTATGAAATTTTATATCCTACTTTCATTAAAACAGTTGATCGAAGCATGGACCATTTTGACCATAGTGTTGAAGAGCGTAAATTTTTTGACAGTTGTAGAAAATTGGCTAAAATTACCTCTTCACTTATCATCTTAGCTTTTCTTTCTCTCATCCAACATAACAAGGGATCGTATTCCTTTTAATACCGTAGTTGTGATTTTACTGGTAATAAACTTAAATTTAATATTTTCGCCTCTTCCATGATGTCTTCAGGAATTGAGTTTTCATCATTTTCTTCAATCTCTGCCATTTTCTTGAGAACGCAACGTTTTTTCAAGACAAAATTGTGGATCAATCAAAGATTTCTAAATTTTCGAATGTTTGTTGTTCTGGCTCCTTAGTAACGATAATAACTACTACATTCGACGCTAAATTTCCAAATTCACATTTTTATTTATTATTTACAGTTTTCATGAAGGTGTTGGAAAAAATCATATGTATTACACTGAAGTAAAGTAAAGTGTACAGTAAAGTGTATTTTCCTCCCTTCTGCAGTTGCTGCCCTCGTCGTCGGGAGGAAAACCACCACTTTCCTCCCTAGCAATACAAATAGCTATTTATCAACTTAACGAAGATTAAAAAGAGATTAATTTTTTGCTTTAATTTGTTTTGCTAGCAGACAAACTATAGTAAAATCAATTTAGTAGGCTGCAGTCAATCAGTGTCACTTTAACTCTTATTTCTGTAGTTTGATGAATTTATCTCACAGCTAAATTTTTTTTACAATGCCTCGACATAACTTATTTTCTAATAGTGAAATTACCGGTATGGTAATGAACGCGCTGCAGTAAGAATGTATGGCGAAACTTATACAAATCGTAGACAAGCTGACTGAAAAATACTTTCAAGATTATTTGCAAGATTGCGTGAAGCGGGTAGCTACCATCCTGTACGTCATAACGAGCGACCTATTGAGCACACTGTTCAACAAGAGGAACAATTGTTAAATACTGTTGAGGATGATGTAACAATAAGTATTCGCCGATTATCATTAAATGTTGGATTATCCTGTACTGTAACATCTAATGTTTCACATATGCAGGATCTTTATCCCTTTCATTATAGATCAGTCCAAAATTTAGTGTCCGGTGATTTTTTGACCAGAAAAAATTTTTGTGAATTTATACTGCGTAAGAACAGACAAAATCCAGCATTTGTAAGTTATATTTACCGATGAAGCAACATTTACTAGGAGAGGAGTTTCAATAGTTATATATGGGCTGACGAAAATCCACATGCCACTTTAGAGCGATATTTCCAGCATGAATTTAAAACTGTTGCGGAATAATTAATAACAATCTTGTTGATCCTTTTGAACTCCCAACAAATATAACTGGTGATAATTACTTAGCTTTTATAGAGAGAACTTGATTGATTTATTAGAAGACGTGTCCGTGAATATTCGTCATAATATGTGGTATTTACAAGATAGTGCCCCTGCTCATTACACTGTGGTTTTACGGGATTATTTAAATAACATATTTCCCCATCGTTGTATTGGGCGGGGAAGTGAACATACGTGGCCTCCTAGAAGTCTTGATTTAAATTGAATGGTGGGGACACATGGAAACTCCCCTCTCTTCCGCCGCAGTTAATACAAGAGCTGAACTGTGACAACGAATTAACGAAGCTGCAAATAGTATTAAAAACCAGCATCCATCATTTCATAAAGTAAGGAGAAACTTCCTCAAAAGATGACAGAAATGTATTGACGTTAACGGTCAACATTTTGAAAATAAACTTTAGTGCAATGTTTTGATTTAATGGTTTTTGTTGTTTATTTTGGTTTAATTTTCTTGTTAGTCTGTTAACCATTATATTTTCTTCTAAATTTAGTTACTATTTTTATAGTATGTACATTCGTGTACATAATTTTTTGGGAGGAGCTAGAAGTTAATTAATACGAAAACAAACATTTTTGATAGAAATTCTGTAGTACTAATTTTAAATAATTTTTTCTTGGAAATGGTGCAGTTTAGCGACTTGCGACCAGTATACCTTTTATAAAGCTATTATTTTGAAATTTTTAAAAAAGTTACTCGTTATGTCAAATTTTTCACATACCAAAAGAATGTGACAATGAAAATGTAACATATAGGTTGCTGCAAGCGCCCTCTATACTGTACACAAAAACTGATTTCATAGACATGTTTATCTAATGCAAAAACATTTTAAAAACCAAATTTCAATTAAAAAACAAAAAATAAATGAGTTAGCGCAAAATAAATCTTTAAAGGCTGGTATTTCCTTAAGGGAGCAATTTCGTACTAAGGTAAGTTAACTTAAATAGGTATATTTTAATCCAAAGAAAGTGTCCCTGCAGTATGGCTCATTCTTTTCAGGACACCCTATATAACGAAAACAATACAGGCCCGAATTGCAGTGTCTAAACTTTAACAGCGTATTCTGCGTCCAAAATAAGCCCTTATTTCTGATATAAACATATGTCGAAAAATGCTTCGTTTTAGAAATACAGGGTGTTAAAGTTTTAAGAAGAAATAGCATTTTTTGTCATATCTTTTATATAACTCTAGATATCTCTGTATAATTTCATACACATCTTTCGAGCATTAAAGAACATTTTTTGATATAAACCATTTTTTTAAACGGTGTTTGAACTGAATCTGATTGAAGGAAAAGATAGTACCCTACTGCCCTTTCTGAAATTATTATTGGAATCTACGTTTAATTTAGAGCATACGACGCAGCATTTTCTCATAAAAAAATAAAAACTATTTTCATGCATGGCCAAATTGCTAAAATTTCAATTAATGTTAATTTCAGTGGCAAAACTTGTAAAACGGTAATTAGAGTTAATTCAATTTCTAAAAAGGTACATCATTTTACAAAACTACTGTGGATTAACTAAGTTCGTAAATAATTTTACAAATACTAATTTCACAACTTTCATTACCTTAGATTGTGAACAATTTTACAGAGCACTATTAAATTATTTTGTTCATTAGCGAATAAAGAATTTTAATATGGTCCCTAAAGTTTACAATAATCGCTCAAAAATAGTTTTTATTTTCAAAAAAAGCAGTAGCGTACCATTCTTTTCTTCAATAATGTACAGATAAAATACCGCACGGGCTCCACTGGTAGGCATTTTAAAAAATGTTTTACACCAAAACATATTCTTTGATGCTCGAAAGATGTGTATCAAATTTTATAGAGATATCCAGAGTGATATGAAAGATATGACGAAAATGGTCTTGTTTCTTAATACTTTAACACCTTGTATTTCGAAAACGAAGCATTTTTCGACATATGCTTGAATAAGAAATTAGGGCTTACTTTGGACGCATAATATGCTGTTAAAGTTTGGACACTGAAATTCGGAACAACCTGTATTGTTTTCGTTATAAAGCAATCAAGGAGAAAAAAATTACCGAAGTACATCATTATGCTACCCTTTTGTTTTTGAACATAAATTCGGTCATTTGAAAAATAAATCTTTGTTTCAGTTGAGCAATTATAAAATAAGATAATTATGACCTTCCTTTGAAAACTGACAAACTTTCCTTTTTGACAATTTGAATATTCATTGAAGGCGAACTTGAGAAAACAGGACACAAAATTCATTTGAATTCTGTAAAGTTATAACTTATAATAACTATGCTTTTAATCAAATAAAAAGTATTTATAATAACTTATTCATCCATTGTTTTTTCCTCAATATCGGTAATTCTGTTTTAGTACACATACAATAAAAATATCTTTCTCCCATCTTAATTAAAACTGAACCACATTGTTTTATATTTCAATTTTTTTTTTTTTGGTAAAAGTTTAAATTGGTTTCACAACAGTTCCGAAAACGCTTGTGATGTAATACTTTTCCAGAACTGATTGTCTAAATAATGCTACAAAGTATTTATACATTTAAATAACTGTAACTGGGAATTTATTTTTAAATCTGATTTTCCACATATACATTACACACGTTTTGCGGACTGAATCAGCCCTGTATTTCGAATTTTACAACATTCTAATATTAAAAGTATGGACACAGTTCGTGAGGATTATATACAAGAACTATATTTGTATTACTAATAACAGAATTGATTATACTTTTGACGGAATACTCTTCTTTTAGGAAGTGTAAAGGTGTAAACAAACACATTTATAGGATGAACAATAGTTTACCAACGAAATAAGGATTATAATTTTAATTAAACCCTTTTCTGAGTAAACAAATAAATTATTACGTACATTATTCCTTATAATAGGAATTATAACTAGAATATATATATATATATATATATATATATATATATATATATATATATATATATATATATATATATATATATATATATAGAGCTTTAGACATATTTACCAATTAGGATCGAAACCCTTTGAAATTTGTTTTAAGCACAATCCCTTTTGGTAACGCCCTTAAACTCTTAGCATGATATATTTCAATTGAATGCAAAATAGAGATTTGTTGTCCTAAGTATTTCACAGTTTTGACATAAATCAAACATTTGGGAAACATTTACTAATAGAAATTTAAAATTATTAAAAGTAAAATGTTTATTTAAATTTGAAATTACAAGACATAAATATATTTGACACGCTTGTTTTATTTTTTAATCATCGAGCTTCGGTAAACCGAGGTTTATTAAATTTTTCGAAGGTAGTAATACAAATAATTTAAATTAAAAAGGACCTAAATTTAATTAATAGTTATTAGTTGTACAAGACAATAAAATACAATTTTATCGATGAGTGAGCGAGGAATGTATTAATTTTCACGAGTCGATAATTGTATTTTATCGTCGTGTACAGCAAATTTTTAACGAAAAATTAAAGAAATATTGAGTTAGTCACGTTTTATAATCTTAGTAGTTGACACTGAATAAAACAAAATTTTGTTTATCAGAATTTGTGGTTTATTCTATGTGCTTTTGTATGCTTTTCTGAATAAAGTGCAAGTAAAAATGAGTAAAAATAATTGGTAAACCGATTTCGAACAAGAAAAACTTCCCTCAGATGTAGAAGAACAGGTGATGGAGGCAGGTGGTAAATTATTGCCAAAAGTCGAGGTTGATATACTAAAAAGCTTATACGTGCTTTCAAAGGTGGAAAAGCGTAAAGGATATAAATCATGTGAGTTAAAAGGTACTTCTAGCATACTTTTTGGAAAAGTCAAAGAAATTGAAGCCATCAACATTTTGGTCGTATTACTAGATGATAAAAATCTACGCTGCTAGTGAATGAAAATTGTGACATTTTAAAGTAAATAATATGTCAAGTGTATGTGCTTTGTCAAATAATTAAACATAACGTTTTCAGATAAAGCAAACTGATTGCATTGCTGAAGAAGCTCAGAGATGGTTATGTCTAAAAAATCCAAAGTCTTTGAATCGGATGATATGAGATTTTTAAAAGAAGCTTTAGATGACGACTGTCTGTTTGTGAAGGTAAAACGTTTAAAAATGGTGACTTAATAATTTGGCTTTTAAATTACAGGTTGTTGCGGTACTGGGTTTGTATGGAGCGTGTTGGCCCAATGAATTGTACAAGCTAGAAAGTTCTAATGTTCATGATCGAAAATCTGTCACAATCGTCTCAGTTATTGACACAAAAACATTCAGAAATGTATACTGGCCATTGTTTTGCCGCTCTGCAGCCACAATGATGGCAAATTCTGGTGCTGACCTTGTGGCCGTAAAGCGTATAGGGGGATGGAAGTCATCTTCCGTCGCCGAAACTTATACAGAAGACTCAGTATTGAAAAAAATTTATGTATCAAAGAAAATACTCTTTGGAATAGAAAGTTCATGTAACTCTACGTCGTCTGCCCGTTTTTCACATGAAACAGGTTCTGTTCCAAAATTTATATTTCTGGAAATGTAAATTGCAATATTGAAGTTATTATTGATGCAAATAAATAAAAATAAGTTGTTCATTTATATAAATAAAATTAAAACAATTAAAATGTTTTATCTACCCTTGCTGTTAAAGCTGAACTTTATCTACCCTTGCGGTTAAAATGTAACTTGATCTATTGATTTGGGTTATTCAAAGCTCACTTTAACAATTGCTATAGAAAAATGTTTTATTATTATTTAGATTGTAGTATCATCATGGTAACACAGTTCGATTTAAAACCAGGAAAACCGACAAACAATTGTAAGTTGTAATAAACAACTGTCCTTATCTTATTTTGACTTATATTTCAGGAATATAACCGCGACCATTTTTTCCTTCTTAAGAAAATTAAAAAATATGTAACACACTTTGGAACAGGTCACATAAAACTACTTAGACTAATTATTACTTACAACTTACCGAAAAAGTACACATCAGCGTTTGAAGAAGTATGTATTTCGTGGTAAACTTTAGTAACAGTGCTTAAATTTAACCACATGCAACGGAATAAAAAAATCATTTTGATTTTTTTGCGTTGCTGCCCTATCAGTAAACTAACTACCCCATGTTAATGAATGAAAAGAAAACGATTAAAGTTTAACCAATTTACTAAAACGTGTCTGTATTAAAAACTGTCAAAAGTAAAAGTGAAAATTCATATTACATGAAATGATACCAACATTACTAAGGGAAGCAAGTTGTAACGTTCTCGTCTACAAAACAAATTTCTAGTATCCCTTTTTTGAGTTTGAGACCTGCAGGTTCGTGGTTCTCACTATTTTGTGGATAAAAGTAATTGTTACAACACAGTTAAATTATAAAACTTTTATTCAGAACAATAATATAAAATAAAAGAAATGCTAACGACTAATAAAAATAAACTTAAAAATATCCCAGGTAAATAATAATAAAAGAAAGTAAGGCAAATAAAATATTAATTCTGGTGAACCCCTCTGGATCCGGACGTCACTGACCGGTCTTGTCGTCGTCCGTTGCGCCCTCTCTGTTTATAACTGTATAAGAGGTATCAGTGACAGGTGTAATTTTATTATCAATGAAATCGGAAAATTGTTAATTAAACCAGTAGCGGTCTATCTTGTGTACTCTAGTTTTGCTGATGTAGAAAAGGAATATCCAGGCGTATATATCCGATGAGTAACTTCAGTATGATTTTAATTAGTTACCAAATAGAGTTATAGCAATAACTATGTTTTTCGGTAAATTTGAATTTTTAAGAGGGCTATTTCAATTAAAGGGGTGTATTATTAATGAGTCTCGGTACGGTATGGATTGAGGGTCGGTATAAGAATAATAAATAAATTCCAGGTGTTGTTTTCCGATAGAGATAGAAAAGGGTGAATGATTCAATAGGGGAGAGCTGTCTGAAAGTGTGTTTAGGGTAGTAGAACCGTGACAGTGGGTATTATAGCAGAATTAGTGTAGAGGAACTTGTGTTCGGGGCCGAAACCACCGGTCACCTCCAATAGAGATAACTGGGTATGTTAGGTAGTTGATTTGCAGGGAAAGTAACTATTCGTTCGGTGCAGGACCTCCGGTGAAATAGCTACGTCTAGGGCTACAGTTCAGAAGCCCATTTCAATGCAGGGCATCGCAAAATGCTGGTCTAAATTGTAACCTGATTTTAAAATACGTTTGTCTTTTGTGGAGAAGGACAGTATATGGTTATATGGAGTTGTAAAGAACGCACTACGCAAAAATAATGCGGGGCAATGCCTACGGAAAATTACGCAAAACGTGCCTTAGATAAGTTTATACTCCAAACGCGGTACTAAAAGCAGTCAAGAACGTTTGGTCTAAATCTGCCTGCGACAAGGGTGGTTATAGGTAATGGAGTTGAATTAAGGTGGATGGGGGATGTTTATTATTGGTAAACGTGTTTGTATATGTAATTAACGGTCTAATGATATTGGTCTGGGTGCTGGATGTAAATTGGATGTATGTATGATTAAATGTACTAATTAAATGTTTGTGACTGGGCTGGTAATATATTTGAGTGTAAGTGTAGGAATAATTAAATGGATACGTGAGTTAATGTTGTTGGCTGGTCTGGTATATGTATAAGAGTACGTGTAATAATCGAAAGCATGTAAATACGTGAATAAATGTCTGGTCTGGTAATGTAATTGAGAATAAGTGCAAGTGTAAGTATAAAAGTATAAGTATAAAGTGAAATGTGGGATGGAGGTGGTCTGGTATACACATGTAGGGGAAATCTGGAAAGTGGAAATAGGAATGCCAACTGATAACATTTTTAAACAATGATAATGTAGTTGTGGAAGTAATTAGGAAATAAGGTTTGACGGAATTATTTCTAGGAAAGGAAAATTTTATGTAAGGATGTTCAGGATGATTACAAAGTTACCAACATTGTAACGTGAACCCACTATTTCTTTATTTTTAATTAAATTAAAATAATTACTACTTAGGTTAACGTCGGTTTTATGATTAACAGTATCAAACATTTAAAGAAATAAACCGTTATGTATGTTATTCTCATAGGCTAAGATTTTTTTACCGATGTTAATAACCTAAATAATATTTATTTTAATTTAACTAAAAATAAATAAATATCATTTCCTGTAATAAAAATTTTCACTTTTATTGCTGACAGTTTTTAACACTAGACGTACGAATTTTAATTCGCTTCCAAATTTTTTTCTATCGTTCCAATTTTAACAAAAATTTTATTAGTTTTCCTAAAAGTGATTAGTGATATAATTTCATAGAAAGTTTTGAAAAACTAGTAAGTATAAATACTCGTGTACATTGAATCAACAACTTTAGTTAGGTACTTTACGTTCAAGATGTCGAAACAGTGTAGATAATAGTGTAGTCTCATAAGAGGAGGGTACATCCTAGGTTTTGGAGGATGCATTGTCGATCACCAGTAGTGATAGTGACGAATACGAGCATTTATTCAGCTTTCCAGGAACATCAAACATTAGTGTAGAATGTGATGTATCTGACGGTACTAAATGGAGAGTTCTGAGTGATTTGAATAACCGTTGTGGATGTATACCTCGTCATAACATACCTAGAGAAGAATCTGGGCCAACCGGATATGTTAAACGAAACGTTGACAATACTTCTGCAAGTTCTTGGTAGCTTTTTATTGACAATTCCATGGTGCGTAATATTATGAAGTGTACTGAAGCTGAAGCAAGTAGAAAATTGGATGGCAGTCCATGGACAACTTCTTTGGAAGAATTAGACGCGTTTATATCTTGTTTGTACGCTGGTGGAATCTATGGTGCTAAAAACTTTCCAGTGGATCAATTGCGGAACAAAAGATGGGGACCTAATTTCTTTTCTGGTACAATGTGCACAGATAATTTCAACCAAATAAAGCGATTTATTCGATTCGACTTAAAATCAACTCGTCAAAATCGTCAAAAATCTGCTGCCCTATCTGAAGTATGGCATAAATTTGTGAGTAACTGTGTTATGTGCTATAAATCAGGAGCAACCATTAGAATTGCGGAACAAATATTTCTTATAAAATCCAGATGTCCATTCACCTAATATATGAGTAATAAACCTGATAAATCTGGTATAATGTTATGGAATGCAGATGGCGTTGAAACAAAATATATTTTGAATGGATTTACTTACTTGGGCAAGTACGATTCGAGACCAGCTAATATTTTATTATTTGAACATATTGTGATGAAATTAATGGAACCCTTTCTAAAAAAGGGAAGGATAACATTTTTATATCTCTCAATTTGACCAAAAGGTTGCAAAAGGACTCTACATCTCTAGATGGAACTATGAACCGAAGTAGAAGATTTCTACAAGCTGCTATGAAAAAATCCGAGAAACGATTTATATTCTACGAAGATTTCTGTATGTGACGATATTTCTCTAACATTATCAAGCGAAAAGATCGAAAAAATGTGTGCATTCTCAGTAGTATCAATAAATTTCCAACTATTGATGAGAGACAGAAGAAACTACCAGAAACCTTAAAATTCTACAACACTAAATATGGGATAGCTGTTTTGAACCAAATCGTCTTCCATGAGGTGACCTCTACAAATGTTTTTCAGCCTACTTGATTTAGCAGCAGTAAATTCATGTATAATTTACAATCTATGTACAAACGAAAACATAAATCGTCGAAAATATATCCTGATACTCGACGATGAACTTAGTAGTGAGTACGTACGTACAAGAAAATCCACTACATATCAACAAGATGGGTCGTAATCAACAAGCAAGCGAAGGCTAAAATGTGTCAAAATCTGTAAAAACGTAGTATGTGGGAAATGCGTTGGTATTATAACTGAAGAAATTACATGCTCAGGGTGCATTTAATTACTCATTGTGTATTAGTATCTTCAAAATAAAAGATTTTCAGAGTTTGAATTTATTATTTTGCCTTTACAATGTAATTCTAAACTTCAGTGAACTTGACCGGTATCGCATTTATAGGTAAATAAATTATGTCGTATTTCTAGTGTTAATATAGACACGTTTTAGTAAATTGGTTAAATTTTAATAGTTTCCTTTTCATTTATTAACATGGGGGTCGATAGTTATCCCGTTTTTACGGTAATATTAAATCTTGCAGTTTACTGATGCACTAAAATGAAAATTCTTTAATTAATTTTTTTAGGGCAGCAACGTTAAACAAAAAATCAAAATGATTTCTTTGTTCCGTAGCATGTGGTTAAATTTAAGCACTATTACCGCGAAATATAAAATTTTTCTTTAAACGCTAATGTGTACCTTTTCGGTAAGTTCTAAGTAATAATTAGTTTAACATAACTATTCCTTAAGTAGTTTTAGACTGCTTGTTCCAATGTTTGTTATATTTTTTTAATTTTCTGAAGAAGGAAATAATAGCCGTGAAACGTACGTCAAAATAAAATAAATGCAATTGTTTCTTACAACCTATAATTGTATTTTCGACTTTCCCCGTTTTAAATCGAACTGTATTACCATGATGATACTAGAATCTTAATGTTAAAATTTTACAGTTCATGAAATATTAACCTATAATAAACTTAAAGTTTTATTATAAAAATAACCACAAAAACGCACTAATTTTATGAAAAATTACCCGTCCCATGGCATGTCTGTGATCCGGAATTGTAAGCGACCTCGCTTATAAGAAGTAGAAGAACAGTGGCGGTTCGTGAGTAAACAATCGTAGGCTGTAAGAACTATTAGACCAAGTAGTAATAAATAATAATGTAATAATAATTGATAATAAAAATGGTATATTTAAAATTTCTTATACATTAGTTCCGTTCGGCGATCTATTTTTCGCGAACTCGTCAATGACAGTGTCCATATAACCATGTGGATTTTTTTCAATGGCTATAGTTGATAAATTTGAAAGCCTCTCATTCATCATAGTTCTTCTCAGAAACGTCTTTACGCGTTTTAACCTACTCATAAAGCGTTAGAACGAACTGACATAGATTCGTGGCCTGGGAGTAAATATATTGTATGTCATCTGAAAGTTGAATTAGACTTTAAACATAAAAAATTAAATATATACTATGAAATGTTAATAATTACTACTGAAGTTATAATGTATACTTACTCTTAATTATATAATCTAGGAATTAAAAATTATTATTAATTTCACTAAATACATAAATAAAAAGTTTACCTCGAGTATGATTTGAACCTACGACCTGTACTTTGCCATCAAGGTTCAAGCCCCAGTCGATGTAAATTTTGTCTTTATGCGATATTGCAGGCTCACATTCCTTTAATATAAGTAATTTGATTGTAATCTCATTATATTTAGAATTTACATCATTTCTACATACATAAAGACAAAATTTACATCGATTGGGGCTTAAACCTTGATGGCGCATTTGGTTAGTGCGGTACTCTAGCAAAGTACAGGTCGTAGGTTCGAATCCTACTCGAGGTAAACTTTTTATTTATGTATTTAACCCATTTAGGCCCGTAACTTTTATTCTTTTTTTTTTCAATTTTTTGTAAATAATCTGTTCATTTGGATAACTTAGGTAACCAGAAAAATAATAAAAAAAATATGTAAGCCCTACTGGCCAAAATACAGGGTGGGTCGTTAACGACCCTCTGGGCACAAGTACTTATGTAGCGCGATCTAAATAACTCGTGTTTTAGACAGGTTTTAAACTAGTGAAGATTTAACTTTTAAATATTTTTTTATTAAGTTTATATAAAAATTAAGCAAAATACGTATAATATATTTTTTTTTTTATTTAAACAGTATTTGAATGGTATGTGGCAAAACATTTATCATGCAAAGCGATGTTGCAAGTTGAACAAGCTTTTAACAGTTTTATTTCTGCACACACGACATCTTTTTCTAGAATCGTTGGCGATGATAATATGACTTCCTTCTACTCGAACAGGTATGGGAATATTTATTTGTGAGCTAGGTCCAGGTCTTTGACGAGGTTCTCCATATTTCAGCAAAAGTGTTTTTACTACCTCGCGTCTGAAACTTGAATTATCCAGGTTTAAACCATAGCATTTGCTAAGAGTCCAGGCATTATTCATTAGAACATCCAAAATCCAAAGTATAATAGGCATATACCATTTCTTGCCTCTAATTCCTATCCGGTAGTTTGAAATATTGTTGTCCATTAAATCTACACCACCCATATTTTTATTGTAGGCTTTTATAAGATAGGGTTGAGGAATCTCCACACGTTTCTTTTCTTTTGAACAGTACCTTTTTGCCGATTGTATTGGCTGAGTTCCATGTTCACGTTTCTTTTCTTTTGAACAGTACCTTTTTGCCGATTGTATTGGCTGAGTTCCATGTTTATTAGAAAGCATGGTGACCACCAAATTATCCTTCCATCTTACTGCCACGATACCATTGTTTTTGTCATTTTGGTGACGAATTCTCCTCGGTTCTTCTTTTTAAAAATACTTACACTTGGCAGGGGGCAATTTTCTGTACGGTTATCGCGAACTGTACCGGTTGCTAACAATTCTTGAGAACCCAGAAGTGTAATCAGTCTTGGAGACGTAAAAAAATTATCAAAGTAAAAGAGAACTTGTGATTCGGAAAAGAATTCTTTACAATCATTGCAAATTCCCACAAAACTGATTCTCCTAACCCTTTGCTGGTAAATCGTCTCTTAAAACATTTGATCTTCCTTGGTAAATTTCAAATTGTAAGCAATAGCCAGTTTTTAAAGCCATCACCACCCTTTAAAGCCAAAGCGAATTGGCTTTCCTTTATAAATTGTTTACATCCATGCCTTCCAAAGTATGGAATCATGGATTCGTCGATGGAGATGTTTTCTTGTATAGGTGCATATTTTAAAAACTTTTTGTTTACTTTATCAATTAAAGGACGAAGTTTTGCCATCTTATCACCTACTGCTATTGTAGAATTATCCACTAAATGTAAATTAGTAAAGATTTCAGTGAACTTATTTCGGCGCATACTTTTTGATACTAAATTATTGGAAACGTCTTCCGATTCTTCCCAATACATCTTTCGTCTCGGCAAAGTATTATATCCAGTAAGATATAAAATTCCTAAAAATGTATACATTTCATTTTTAGAAATTGTAAGAGGTTTATTTCTCGATGAAGCATATAATATAGTTTGGTCAATTAACAGATTCAAAATATCACTATCCATAAATAATTTAAAAAACTCAAGAGGGTGGCTGCTATTATTTAGAGTAAGAGGTGGAGGATAGCTATAGTTATCATTAGTTGACGGGTTAGTGCACGGTAAATCGCCAGAACTCCATTGGCGAGTAGGAAGAAAAATTTTAGCTCTTTTTTTCGCTTTCGACGTTGACGGTATGTCAATAACGTTCTCAACAATATCAATATCTTCATTAACGACTTCATGCTCGTTGTTATTATATTTGATAATAACTGCTTGGGCTTGCAATTGACCTTTATTTAGACGATCAGGATCACAACACTCTTCGTCTCCCGAATCTTCATCTGTTATTTGACGTAACTTTTATTCTTTTTTTTTTCAATTTTTTGTAAATAATCTGTTCATTTGGATAACTTAGGTAACCAGAAAAATAATAAAAAAAATATGTAAGCCCTACTGGCCAAAATACAGGGTGGGTCGTTAACGACCCTCTGGGCACAAGTACTTATGTAGCGCGATCTAAATAACTCGTGTTTTAGACAGGTTTTAAACTAGTGAAGATTTAACTTTTAAATATTTTTTATTAAGTTTATATAAAATTAAGCAAAATACGTATAATATATTTTTTTTTTTATTTAAACAGTATTTGAATGGTATGTGGCAAAACATTTATCATGCAAAGCGATGTTGCAAGTTGAACAAGCTTTTAACAGTTTTATTTCTGCACACACGACATCTTTTTCTAGAATCGTTGGCGATGATAATATGACTTCCTTCTACTCGAACAGGTATGGGAATATTTATTTGTGAGCTAGGTCCAGGTCTTTGACGAGGTTCTCCATATTTCAGCAAAAGTGTTTTACTACCTCGCGTCTGAAACTTGAATTATCCAGGTTTAAACCATAGCATTTGCTAAGAGTCCAGGCATTATTCATTAGAACATCCAAAATCCAAAGTATAATAGGCATATACCATTTCTTGCCTCTAATTCCTATCCGGTAGTTTGAAATATTGTTGTCCATTAAATCTACACCACCCATATTTTTATTGTAGGCTTTTATAAGATAGGGTTGAGGAATCTCCACACGTTTCTTTTCTTTTGAACAGTACCTTTTGCCGATTGTATTGGCTGAGTTCCATGTTCACGTTTCTTTTCTTTTGAACAGTACCTTTTTGCCGATTGTATTGGCTGAGTTCCATGTTTATTAGAAAGCATGGTGACCACCAAATTATCCTTCCATCTTACTGCCACGATACCATTGTTTTTGTCATTTTGGTGACGAATTCTCCTCGGTTCTTCTTTTTAAAAATACTTACACTTGGCAGGGGGCAATTTTCTGTACGGTTATCGCGAACTGTACCGGTTGCTAACAATTCTTGAGAACCCAGAAGTGTAATCAGTCTTGGAGACGTAAAAAAATTATCAAAGTAAAAAGAGAACTTGTGATTCGGAAAAGAATTCTTTACAATCATTGCAAATTCCCACAAAACTGATTCTCCTAACCCTTTGCTGGTAAATCGTCTCTTAAAACATTTGATCTTCCTTGGTAAATTTCAAATTGTAAGCAATAGCCAGTTTTTAAAGCCATCACCCACCCTTTAAAGCCAAAGCGAATTGGCTTTCCTTTTATAAATTGTTTACATCCATGCCTTCCAAAGTATGGAATCATGGATTCGTCGATGGAGATGTTTTCTTGTATAGGTGCATATTTTAAAAACTTTTTGTTTACTTTATCAATTAAAGGACGAAGTTTTGCCATCTTATCACCTACTGCTATTGTAGAATTATCCACTAAATGTAAATTAGTAAAGATTTCAGTGAACTTATTTCGGCGCATACTTTTTGATACTAAATTATTGGAAACGTCTTCCGATTCTTCCCAATACATCTTTCGTCTCGGCAAAGTATTATATCCAGTAAGATATAAAATTCCTAAAAATGTATACATTTCATTTTTAGAAATTGTAAGAGGTTTATTTCTCGATGAAGCATATAATATAGTTTGGTCAATTAACAGATTCAAAATATCACTATCCATAAATAATTTAAAAAACTCAAGAGGGTGGCTGCTATTATTTAGAGTAAGAGGTGGAGGATAGCTATAGTTATCATTAGTTGACGGGTTAGTGCACGGTAAATCGCCAGAACTCCATTGGCGAGTAGGAAGAAAATTTTAGCTCTTTTTTCGCTTTCGACGTTGACGGTATGTCAATAACGTTCTCAACAATATCAATATCTTCATTAACGACTTCATGCTCGTTGTTATTATATTTGATAATAACTGCTTGGGCTTGCAATTGACCTTTATTTAGACGATCAGGATCACAACACTCTTCGTCTCCCGAATCTTCATCTGTTATTTGACCGTTATTTTCAGGAGGTGTGCTTACAAAATCTAAAGTGTTGTAATCATCGTCAAAATTTTCTGCAGCTTCAAGTAACTCGTGAGCAGTAAGAGGTCGGCCCCTAATTCAAATTTTAAGTATAGTATTCAAAAAACTTTCGCAAAAGCTTTAGTTTCTTACCAATAATTACAACTATTATTCTTTTCTTGATTCATTTTGAAAGTATATAAAGTTACAGAAAAAACATAAAATACAAATTTACACAAAACTGAACTAGTTATAAACTAACACCTACTCAAAACTAGCACAAAAAAGTAAAAAAATAATTGTTCTTCTTAGTCAAAGGTTGAAAGAGAACTGAAACGCTATATACTAAGAATAATCTCATTTCTGCACTGATATGTGCAGATAAATAGGTATTTCTTTACTAAAGACTTCGAGTTTCCCAGTGGGTCGTTATCGACCCACGTAGTTTTATCAATAAACAGATGATATTATTCATAAATAAATGATAAATGCAATTTTGCGAATTGATAATGTAGAACTTTAAAATTATAAATGCACAAGCAAATTTAGCAAAAATTTAATCAGTTCATCTGAAAAAAAAATTGAAGGCAACGCTGCAACAGCTTATTATATTACTTTATTCCAATAATTATTTTATAGTGGTTTTAGATTAAAATCATTGATAATCTTTTTGTATTAAGTAGAGACAATCCTTCTCAATCGTATTTCGATAGTTTTATTTCAATATAATAAAAATTGAGTTGACAGTGAATTCATAAATTGGGTGGGTCGTTTTCGACCCGCTGGTATTAAATGGGTTAATGTAATTAATAATAATTTTTAATTATATATTTACCTTTGAACTTATTCGTTCATAACAAAAACTTATAATAATATAATCTAGTATTATTATATATTATATTCTTATGTCTAGAATTTACATCAGTTCTACATACATAAAGACAAAGTTTACATCGATTGGGGCTTGAACCTTGATGGCGCAGTTGGTTAGCGCGGTACTCTAGCAAAGTACAGGCCGTAGGTTCAAATCCTACTCGAGGTAAACTTTTTATTTATGTATTTAGTAAAATTAATAATAATTTTTAGTATAATCTAGTAGTTTATGAAGAGATAGATGTTTACTTTCATACGAATAAATTACATCTAAGTCATTGCGTAAACGATCTTCATAAAAAATCTTACGATACTGTTCTGAATAATTTGATGAACTTTGACTCATGAAAAATTTTGTGGTAACTTTTAAACCTTTCCTAATTAGTTAACTCGACAAATTCTAGTGTAGAAAAATTTTGAAATCTTATATTAATTAATTTGCGATTGTACGTAAAATGGATACATGGCTTTCATCACACTCAAATTGTTGTTTACCATTACTGATTCGTCACAGTACTCACAATATATTCGTTTCTTATATCTCCCTTATTTTGTTTTAAATTTTGAATTTCAGAATTTCACGGTTTGGTGTTTGAAAGTACTTTAGATTGAAAATGATTAAACACGATCTGTACACACAAAAACGTTGCTGAAAAATATTAGTAAATATACAAATTTTGCATCATTGAGTTTGCTCAAAAGGCCCGATGCTGTACAAACCGAGACTCATTTAGGTTTAGATATTTAATGTTTAAAGGTAATTCACTAAATTTATTATTTTCTTAACGTTTCTTTCAAATTTCTTAATTTAAATTTTGTTAGAATATAACATGTATTCTAAGTTAGAATTATCATTTAACATGTTAACTTTTTAGATTAAAATATAAAAGTTTTACCTTAGGAAGGCCTTTAAAACAGCTATAATTATAATTTTTATTAAATCAATCCTTTCACACTTTTAATATTTTAAGTAATTTTGTTTAAACCTGTGTTGTCGATATTTTCTTTTATTTTGCTTTTTTAATTTATTCTTAATTTAACCAACGTATCTACGTTATTCCTTTATAAATTAATTTTTGTTTTATTTGCGCACTTATTTAATTTTTGACGTAAATTGCCAAATTATTTCTTTTGTTAGAATTTATTTATTTTGAAAACCCAAGAGCTGGGTAATGTGCTTTTCTTGGGAAGGTTCCTGGCGTCCTTTTTATTTACCTGAATTTCTTGACTGCCTGAATCGTCTGACTGATTTTACATCCATAGGTGAGTAATGACCCATTCCTTCCTCACAAATAAAAACTTAACTGGTGCATTGTCTTGGCGCCATGTAGCATACAAAACTTATGGCATAACAATGAATAAATTTTACATTCGTTAAATTTGTTTAATGCATTTGACCTTTTTTCTTCAACATAACCAATCCCATCATATTTTGAAATAATTTTATTTATTTCATTTCTTAATTTCACCTAAAATCGTATCTAAACCAAAGGATGTTTATTTTTGAAACTTCAAAATTCCAATAAATTTATTCAACAAACCTTATTGATTAAGTAAACACCAAAATTTACTTACAGTGCACCTTTTCCTTTTTATTCGTGGACCATTTTCCACCTTATTTTTACCGCTTATGTGGACCGTTTTTCACCTTATTTTTGCACATAGTTAGACCGATTTTACCTTTTTTTTACTCGTGTGATGACTGATGATTATCATTCCTGAATTGTATTGACATCTACGACGTTAGAGAGTATATCAGTTCATCAGATTTGTACCTAATTATTATATACTCTTGATCTTTTTCAACTCCTTTTTTAATAATTATTTTTTACAATACGACAACTTCAACGATTATGTTTCAACCATTATACATTAGTACAATTATAAAGTTCTTTTCGACTGATCAAATTAATGTAATTATTAATTGAGATACCTGATTCAAAAAAAATTATATCAATACCCTAATATTTTTAATATAATACATTAATGAAAACAGACAAGTTAAAATTGTTCACCTTAGACAGCATATTGCGAAAACACTGCCTGGTTAAATTTCTCGTCATAAGACGACTGTAACGTAGGAATATTTCATATACATACCTGAAGTATGTTTCTAACGACTATTAATTGTTTGTAATTAAAACTCTTGTTTGAAACGGATACCTACTATAAGAATAGGCGTAAACTTATAAACTCGCAATAAACGAGCATCTAGTAATAATTTTACACTTAAATATTTGTACTAAATGGTTAATAAACTGTAGAAAATATTTGTTACCAATGATTTCAAGACACGAAACTAATCTAACGTATAGATAACGTTAATTACATTTGAGTTAGAAATAATATTAAATTCAATGATAAACAGATACATAAACAGATTAATTTGGAATCATTGCATATCAGTTTCTCACCTCTTCGTGTCTCAATGTGATTTCTACTCTTACACCTTTATTTAAAATGATTTGATTTCTATCAGAGTGACTTCATATTCGTTGTTGATTAAAACTCATTATATTCCTTTTTAGATCCAAATTATCTAGTGTGTTTTCTAGTTCATTCAGTTTAATTATATTTAAAAATGTATATTGATCTTAAGATATTGTATTAACTATTACGATAACCTGTTCTTACAGTTTTTTTCAACTTAGTCATTATTTTACGTACAAGGTGTCAAAATTACTGTTTTTTTTACCCTTTTAGTTTACCATTTTTAAACGATTATTAACTTCAATATTTTTGGGTAAAAATCCCTTGCCTCCTTTTTTTTTGTCATATTAAATCCATTTGCTCCGGAAATTAAAATTTCTCTGTAAACATTTTAAAATCCTTAATTTCTTTTTTATAATTCCTTTTCGCAAGTTTAGTCCAGGGCCTTTTTAACCTTAAATTAATTTGGTCTGGGTTAACTTGGGGTTGGTCCATTTCCAGATTGAACCCAAAATTGCTCCTTAAATTAGCTTTCCCCCCACAACCCGTCAAGCACAATTTACCTCCCCCTTTTAAACCCAAGACGGCTCAAAACAACCCACGGCAATTAATAGGGCACCAGCCACCAAACAGACGAAAACAAACACGAAAAAAATTCTTCACGAATTGGGTAACACCATTCAACACACAAAACTTCGCAAACACGAAATTCCACAAACACCGCAATCGAAAACGCAAACACGAAAAATCTAAACCAAATTCTCCACCCCAATTACTTAAAAACCACCCCACCCGGGAACACCAAACCAGTGGTTTTTAGTTTATTTGGTCCATTTCCAAGATTCCCTTCCTCGGCGGTTTTGCTCTCTCCTTCCTTTCTTTCTCTCGTCCCCCTTCTTTCTCCCCCTTCCCTTTTTCTCTCTTTCTCCTTTTCCCTTACTTAACCCCTTCCCCCTTTCTCTCCTTGTCTTTTTTTCTGCCTTTTTCTTTTTCTTTTTCATATTTAAACCACTAGTCTAATTCTAACTATTTTTCTGACTTTTCCAATCTTTTTCATCTTTCTTTTATTCTAAATCTTCATTTTCCGTTCCAAATCTTTTTATCCATTTTAATTTTTAAATTTCTTAACTTTTTATTTAACAATCAATCCCACTTCATTTAATTTCCTTTCTTATTTTACCATTTTATTTTTTTTTAATTTTTTTTACCCTCTTCCATTCACATCTTTTCCACAATTACATTTGCTTTATTACCATAACCCAAAAGCGCCTCCAAAAACACCACCACGAAACCCATTTAAAATTCGAAACTTACACCCTTTTAAACAAAATTTTAAAATTTTACCACATTCCAAACCCCCAGAATTAAATTCAAACCCTTTACCATACCCCAAAACAAAAAAACAGTAAATTCCGTTTATTGTTATTCTATTTCTTTCTCTCTTCCCTTCTCTCTTCTCTTTCCTCTTTCTTCTCTCTTTCATCTCTTCATTTCTACCTTTTCATGTTCTTCTTCACTCTCATGTTCTTTCTTTTCTACTCTGTCACTCTATCAATTAGTGTTTTCGTCGTTATAGGTATTCCAGCAGCTGTAATTCTCTCAGGCTTTCATCTGCCTTTTCATTTCTGTTCAGTCTGAACCAGTACTCATTTGTCACTGTACCGTTTTCTACTCGTTTCTCATTTTCATGCTACTTGTCAACTATACATCAGCCTGTTTCTTTCTTCAGTCTTGTCTTATTCGCTTCAAACTCAACATTCATTTCTGTTTTCTCAGCCTTAGTTCTATTTCCATTTCAGTTATTGCCCAGTTCTCTTAGACTCGAACATATATTGTTTCAGTTAAATCCATCACGTTTTTACCAAGTATCTTGTCATGTTCACCATCTCCTCGGTACATGTTCAATCTTGTCTTTCTACGCAATTACAAAGTATCCGCTTCATACAGAAATGTTTTAGCGTTTCTCTAAGTAATATAGTACCCATAGATCCTGTATCCTCTCATTTGATTCACGGTTTAAGCTTTTTAATTTTATTACAACATTGGTTAATAGTTATGGATTGCAACCAAATCGAAACAATTTGAAAAGTCCTTGGTTCAGATACAATCCATAATACCTAACGATAACTTGTGATGGTGAATTGGGATAGACCGAGAGGGTGAATCACAAAAACAATTAATGTATCCATAGCCGATACACGACCGCTCATGCCGTTTAGAGCTATACAGTTACTTAGAGAAACTGACCGACGTGTTCTGTATTACGACACAGACAGCATATTTGTCGCAAAACCCGGGACTGGAACCAGCTGGGGATTTCGCAAATGACCGACGAGCTGAGACGCACGGTGATGGGAGCTATATAGCAATTTGTTAGTGCCGGACAAAACTATAGTTATAATGTGTTTCTACCTGGACAAAACAATTAAATCCGTGTAAAGTCAAGGGCATTCTTAAACTATAAGAACTCCGCGTTATAAACTTTGATGCGATGAAAGATATGGTACTTAGTAATAGTAAAGACTCTTGTTTGTATACAATGACAGAAAAATTGTTAGAGATAGTTGTTATAATGTGATAAGTAGACCTGAATCTAAGCTATAGGATAAGTTACTCTAAGCGACGTAGAATAGAAAATTTTGATACTCTTCCATTTGGATATAAAGAATAAAACAGATAAATAGAGAATTATTTTATTTACTCCAGTTCCTAACCTTGATTCGTTTTTGTGTTTTTGTTTGTGTGTTTGAGCATTGAGTCCGTGCTATGGAAGGAGAGAATGAGAGAGAACGAGAGAGAACGAGAGAACGAGAGAGAACGAGAGAGAACGAGAGAGAAGAGAGAACGAGAGAGAACGAGAGAGAACGAGAGAGAACGAGAGAGAACGAGAGAACGAGAGAGAGAGAAAAACGAGAGAGAACGAGAGAGAACGAGAGAGAACGAGAGAAAACGAGGGAAGACTGTCCACTCTACTTACTTGCCGTCATTTTCGTTCTCATTCTTCATGCTCTCGTTCTCTCTACGTATCTCTTTCTCTTGTTCTTTCTTCTCAGTCTAAGTTTTCTCGATTCTCTCATATCGTTATTTACGTTCTTTGTAATTTCAGTGTTTTAGCTCATGCTCGTTCTTCTCATGTATTCTAGAACACAAAACACTTGAAGTTGTTGATACATCATTTCTATATGTTTACGAACACGATGGAATTGTACAATTTTTCTATACACTTGTCGTTAATAGTTACTGGATTGCAAACTCAAACATCTAAACAATTTGAAAAATTCCTTGTTAGATACAATCCATAATACCATAACGATAACGTTGTATGGTGAATTGGGATGACCTAAATGTAATCAAACATTAATTATCCATGCGCATTCAGCCTATGCTTTTAGGCCTACCGTACTGCACTAACCCCTATTATTAGCCGTATTTGCTTGTCATCCTCATTGACACCCACTAAGATACCTTCAATTATGACACGCTTTTCCGCCTTCGATTATATTCATTTTTTTGCCCTTCTCTTTTACACATGTTCTCGAATTACCCAACGATTAATTTTTAAGTCTTACATGCTATACTAAGACTGTGTAAAACTATTAAGATGTGTTTCGATGGTCATGATCTCCTTATTATTTACAACCCAATATTGCTTCAGATTACCTTGTCAATTGGCTCCATGACCATTGAGTAAACTTCTACCCGAAACCAGTCGTCCACTTGTCCATTTATTGTAGTAAATATTACTTCTTTCACCTTCCTGGTTGAACCCAACCTTATGTTTTTTCAGTTTACCTTTGGTCTGTTTAGATGTACAAACTTCCTAGAGGGTTTGAGCCATTGACGTCATAAAAGACTGTGTCATCTGCGACACAGAACTTAATTTACGACCAACCATTACACATTTGATGTAAGTGTAACAATTTATAACATACAGAAAACAGTGAAAACAAGCCTTGCGTACTGTTCTAATATAAAGTATTCTACACCACCCCTAACAATGCCGACTACTGAACTGCCCTTATCTTTGTAACTTATTAGCAATTCAGTTAATATTTCTAGTTCCTTACATGTCATATGTTTTAGATCTAAAGACAGAAGTTCGTTTTAAATAACAGTTGACAGGAACATCTCCCGTATGAAGCACCCTGAATCCCAAACTATTTTTCGAACGTGCTATAATCAGATTTTCCACAAAAATGGGAAATAAAGTTTTAAGGTTCCAAGACAACGTAGAATAATTAGAACACAACCACAAAAAGATAGCCGTGACTGAGTTAGATTAAACGGATGTTAGCTTTAGTGCTTAATTAAACAATTTCGCTATTATTTCCACAAAAAAAGTAACTAAGGTAACATAAAAAAGTTTCGAGCAGTTATTTATACGTCGAATAATAAACCCAGGATAAAAAAGATACAAAAGGTCAAAAAAAAGGTATACAAACATTTTTTAGTTAAATTGGGATATATAAAATAAAGTAAAACAGGTAATAGCCTATCTAAAAGTATTGGGATAAATATGGAACGAAAATTTTTACAACTCTGAAATCTTTTATAAGGAAGGGAAAGAAACCATAGATATGTAATTTTGTACCATGTGGCAAATGCGTATTTCAGAGTTACGTGTAAACCAACAAAGTGAATTTACTGTTAAATAATTCTTGAAATTGAAAATCCAGGATTTATGATCTTGAAGGTAAATAAAAAGGGAAAATGAGATGAATTAAATGCAAAAATCGAAAAAAGACCCAAATGGTAAAGTGTAAGAGAAGTACGAAGAAAAAATCTAGATTTAAAAATACGGAAAAGGCTTACATAAACAAGGCACTAAAAAATTGGTAGAAACAAATGCCTTTAAAACAAGACATCAAGAATGAAAAAGGAGCGAGGTGAGAGCGAGGGGAATATGTGCGAAAATAATTCACGTATGGAAGTATCCCTAAGAAAGTTGAACTTAATTCACCAATGCAAATTAAGTTGCTTACCACATATAAATCATTAATATTAAAAAACCCTTTTTTTTATTTACAACAAAATGAACGAAGGACGTAAAAGATTCGTTACAATACTTTACCAGGTACGCTGAGCAAACTTATTCTTCTGTAGTTCTTGCAATCACTCTTGTTCCCTTACCCTTATACAGTGGTAGAATGATCGCGCTCTTCCAATCCCACGGCAGTTTTCCACACATAAGGCATACATTGAATAACCCACATAATCTTGGTATAAGCTTTGCACCCCCATACTTTAGCATTTCACCAGTGATTTCATCAACGCCTTCCTCTTACTTATTCTCACTGCCTCCTTCGATTCTTTGTTTATAGATAACACTTTTCCTTTTTACATAAATGTCTTTGATTGGGTTCACTTTAGTGCTTGGTTGCTGTAACATTCCTAAATAGGTTTCTGAATGAATTTTCTGTGTTCGTTAGAATGATTTTTAAAAAGGATTTGTTTCACAAATAAAATAAGGTTTCTACTCGAGAGTGCTGGGTATTCTTTGTTTTCTTCGCTTATTGCAGCTTTAAAAGTATACCATTCATACAAAGTTGTCACTAACAGATCGCCTTCCATCTTAGACGTATGTAAATGTATTTTTGTGTAGCCTTTTCTAATGACTTATTTCAATTTTCAGCTTTTAAAGTTTTGCTTTTAAACCTTCGTTTGAATCCTCTGTTTGTACTTACATTTATTTTGGTTCTGGTAATTACCATTACTGCTCCATATTTTTCTTATACAACTGAAAGAAGTTTAAGAGTATTACCATCTGTAGCTGAATATATTGTAACTTACCTAGAGATTCCATCTTCACACATCTTTAGTTCGTCTCGTAGAAAAATAACTTAAGTAGAATATCGTAGAAATCAACAAAAAGGTCAGACGTTTTTAATCATAATTGTCACACCTATAACATCAGTTCCTTTCTGCTTTCCTTAACATTGCAATAAGAAAAATTAATAGGATGACTCCTTTTTTGTTTGAAATCTATAATTATAGTTGTTAAAGATGTTGTGTTACTTTATCACTAAATTGCTTACTCTTTCATTAGATTTTTTATTTAATTTTTGTCCATAAACCGTTTCTTTTCACGATAACCGTTTTGTAAACAAGTGTGGGTGATATTGTTATTTTTTAATGTTTATGTCGTAGTAACTAACCTGCGCACATTTATTTGGCTTTAGATATTTCCTACATGTTTAAATTGGTAATTCACTAAATTTATTATTTTTCTTAACGTTCTCTTTCAAATTTCTTAATTTAAATTTTTGTTAGAATATAACATGTATTCTAAGTTAGAATTATCATTTAACATGTTAACTTTTTACGATTAAAATATAAAAAACCCCGTTTTACCTTAGGAAGGCCTTTCAAAACAGCTATAATTATAATTTTTTATTAAATCAATCCTTTCACACTTTTAATATTTTAAGAAATAATTTTGTTTAAACCTGTGTTGTCGATATTTTCTTTTTATTTTGCTTTTTTTTTAATTTATTCTTAATTTAACCAACGTATCTACGTTATTCCTTTATAAATTAATTTTTTGTTTTATTTGCGCACTTATTTAATTTTTGACGTAAATTGCCAAATTATTTCTCTTTTGTTAGAATTTATTTATTTTGAAACACCCAAGAGCTGGGGTAACGGTGTGCTTTTCTTTTGGGAAGCGGTTCCTGGCGTCCTTTTTATTTACCTGAACTTTCTTGACTCCGCCTGAATCGTCTGACGCCGGTGATTCCTTACATCCATAGGTGAGTAAGTGACCCATCTCCATATCCTCTCACAAATAAAAAACTTAACTGGTGCGATTGTCTTGGCGCCATGTAGCATATCCAAGTTTAACTTATGGGCATAACAATGAATAAATTTTACATTCGGTTAAATTTGTTTAATAGGGCATTGTAGACCTTTTTTTCTTCTAACATAACCAATGCCCCATCATATGTTTGTGAAATAATTTTATTTCCCATTTCCCATTTCTTAATTTCACCTAAAATCGTATCTGCTAAACCAAAGGATGTTTTATTTTTTGAAACTTCAAAAATTCCAATAAATTTTATTCAACAACACCGCTTGAATTGATATATAATTAGCAGTTTTGATTTCATGACAAATTTTTTGAATTTAAAACTGAAGCACGCAGTCTATTAAATCATTTTGTATAACTTCAGATGTGCCTTTAAAGATTGTAGCTGATAAAAAGATGTTCCTTGAGTAACTACTCTTCTTTTGTGAGTACTTCTATTAATTCAAAATTTACTTAAAGATTCGCTATGTTCGAAATTTCCACGAAAAGCAAGTTCTTGTTTTCCCAAAAAAACAAAACAATGTGAATCATACCGGCTAATAATCGTCATTTCAGAAAGAATTTGTCGCTCGGCAGTCTAACCGACTTTGCAGTGGTAGTTCTTTATCAGCACGTCTCATTTACTATTTAGATGTGTTCGGGTTTATTATTATTAGTTATTATTAAATAATAATTTTTATATATGCAAATACAAAAAAACAACTGCATACTCTATTCAATACTGACTAATTACTAATTTTTTTAAATTTACGTACATCCGTACTGATTTTCCAGTCTCAAAGTCTTCCCCAACGAACGGCCGCTGGTAAAGCACCACTCATTGGGCCGAGACCTTTTGTCATACCTAGGAACATTTTTAAAAGTTGTTCCTCTCAAGTTTTGTGGAGATATCACAATCTTCCGGAAAACTTTAACACTTCCTCACTCCGTGGGGTATGGCTGGAGGAAGATCGACGTGACAGTTTTATGGGACTTGACGAGAGATTTCCATCGAATAGTTCTATGAAGTGTCCACAATCTAACTTTTTGCGGATATTGTTGGGGGAATGATAATTTGGTGGAGGTATACTTTCTTTGTATTTTGTGGGTTAACCAAATTTTAACCCTTTTTCACTCAGCGGGGGGCGACCGGAGCGATATTTCGCTGCAACTTGTCAAAACTAGTGTTAGTTTGATTTATGTTTTAAGATCATTTTTTTTGGAAAATTGACCCAACTCGTTTATAGGTCAGAGAAGATGGAAAAAATTCCCTTCAATTGTTATACCATGCCTTCTTTTGTGGAGAGACCAAATCTGACGAAAAGGCCTTACCTTTCTACAGTATGAAGGAAATATCCAGAGGGCAAAGTGGCATAGTACGATGGCGCTAGTTAAAAATTTGCAACGAGTAGGATAACCTATCTACCGTCTAGTTGGTTCACAGTATATTCTGTCTGCATTTTATCAGTACGGCCATCCGACAAATTTTCCGTAGGGGAGACTAAGTATTTGGTAGTTTTAAATACTTTGCTACGTTGTAAGGTGCTTCTGATACTGTACTTCTACCACACAAATCTCTTCTGAAAACCACGATTTTGTTTCATGTGACCTCACACCAATGATTTATGAACCCGCAAGAATCCCTGATAAACCTATCCATAGCTATGCCTCTTTTTTAAATCAAATCCACTTGTTTATAAAACTTTATAATTTGAAATTCTTCAAGAATGAAAGATAATATTAATACTGACGAAGATAACTATAGGTGTTGTCGAAACGTTTAGATTATATAACTTAAATATACAAATACACCATTAAAAACCCGAAAAAGGTAAGTATTTTAAAATATAGAAAAAATTTATTTTCTACCATTAGTTTTCTTTTTCTCCAACATCAATTTCGTTTTGAGATGAGTGACATTTTATAGATATCATTGGGTGTTGCACGTTAATGTATGGCAGATGTCGCATTTATCTGTGGGCTTGTTATTTACTTCTATTCGTTGCGCATAGCACCCTAACGACGATTTTTGGGCAAGGCTTTTGTGTTTCTACGTAATTTTTAATAAGGAAGGCTTTCACATAAAGGAAGATAAAAAATTTTCGACCCTGCTTTCAAATGGTCTTCTAAAAAACAAAACGCCAGTCCCTCAATAAAATCGATGTGTGATTTTTTGTGTTCTCGATTTTCCATATCATTAGCAACATAAATTATGTGTGCATTTACAACAGTCATATCCAGATTTCGAAGAAGGAGAGAAAGGGTCCACCTTCGTGTTCGTTGTACTAGTATAATTAGCGCATTTTTGATCTTCCGTGCCGACTTGGTTTTGCTATAGTCTAGTATTATTTCTGATTTCCCAGTTTCTAGATCGATTTTTGCTTTATCATACATTGAGGAAAGAAGTATCACATATTCGTTTTTTTGTTACATATGGTGCAAGCATACTTTTCATATCTGTTCCATTGTGCCTAAGAAAGTGATACTATTCTCCAACAGATATATGGCAAAATCCAGACTCAAACAATAGTTATATGTGGTTACATATCTGTTTGATTGTTTTATGGATTCTACCGGTTTCTTTACTACATCTATTACTTTATTTTTGTTTTGAAAAGGCTCATTTGGTAGTAAACCACAATATTTCTCGAAATTACATGAATCGGACGTTTTCACGTCACATATATCATGTAGTTTGGTTCCATAACGTGCTGGCTTATCCACGCATATACTGCATAGAGCCACAATGCTCGCCGAAGGGCTGCAACATCTCGTCAATAGTTACATATGCGGACAGGAAAATTATTATGCAGTTGTAAGTAAACGCACCTGATTGCTTACAGTTTGTCGGTAGTGTTTGTTGCTTCTCTGATCGTCAAGTCATCAATCCGAATTGCTCGAAATTTTGTTTATTCCGAACGCCCTTCTAGTCATTGGACCATTCTTTTAGTTTTGCATGCCCTTTTGGCATCAGTCTTGCAGCTTTCGTTGATCTAAAGAATATATAAGATTCCAGATAAACCCATTAATTCTGCACGGTAGATTTCCTTACGATTCCTTTCTCTTGAGCTTGTCATTTTAGTTCTTACATGTTGGTTAGTTCACTCTACTACTTCATCTATCACTTCAATGGAAAATATCTGCAGAAAGGCTTCCAGTTTTGTCCTGGCGTTTTGCGCACTTCGTACTGGACCTGGTAAAATACGAAGTATGTTTGAAGCACCTATTTTGGTTGTGTGGAAGCCCTATGAAGAGTTCAGATAAAATATATTATTTTTTTCCTTGCTAAAAGTAAACACCGTAATCACTTTTCATAATTTTTTCGTTTCCGTCTGCAGAATGTTTACTTTAGTTGGAGTGATTATAATTTATTTGGCCCGCTTCATCGTCGCTCTCATCAGAAACATCAAATTCTGGGACCTGTTGATTGTTTTCTCTTGACACAATATTTCTCCCTCCTCCCCGTCGTACCTGCAAAATCGTTTAAAAATCACTCACACGAACCAGATTATTCATTAGTTTCGACCTGAAACTAAAGCTAGTAATGTAGGTACCATAAAATTTGTAAAAAGCGAAGGTAATGTAAACGTCTTTGCAAATACCAAATAGTAAAAATGAGAATATAATTATTTGGATAATTATAATTAGCGCGGTACTGTAGCAAAGTACAGGTCGTAGGTTCAAATCCTACTCGAGGTAAACGTTTTATTTATGTATTAAACAAAATTAATAATAACTTTTAATTACATATTTACCTTTGAACTTATTCGTTCATAACAAATACTTATAATAATTTAATATTAGTCAAGTGGCTTTGTTATGTGTGAATCCTTGCAATACTGCAGGCTCACATTCCATTAAAATAAGTAATTTGATTGTAATCTCATTATATTTAGAATTTACATCAGTTCTACATACATAATGGCAAAAGTTACATAGATTGGGGTTAGAACCTTGATGGCGCAGTTGGTTAGTGCGGTACTCTAGCAAAGTACAGGTCGTAGGATCAAATCCTACTCGAGGTAAACTTTTTATTTATGCATTAAATAAAATTAATAATAATTTTTAATTACATATTTACCTTTGAACTTATTCGTTCATATCAAATACTTATAATAATTTAATATTAGTCAAGTTGCCTTGGTATGTGTGAATCCTTGCAATATTGTAGGCTCACATTTCATTAAAATAAGTAATTTGATTGTAATCTCATTATATTTAGAATTTACTTCAGTTCTACATGCATAAAGACAAAATTTACATCGATTGCGGCTTGAACCTTGATGGCGCAGTTGGTTAGCGCGGTACTCTAGCAAAGTACAGGTCGTAGGATCAAATCCTACTCGAGGTAAACTTTTTATTTATGCATTAAATAAAATTAATAATAATTTTTAATTACATATTTACCTTTGAACTTATTCGTTCATAACAAATACTTATAATAATTTAATATTAGTCAAGTTGCTTTGGTATGTGTGAATCCTTGCAATATTGTAGGCTCACATTCCATTAAAATAAGTAATTTGATTGTAATCTCATTATATTTAGAATTTACATCATTTCTACATACATAAAGACAAAATTTAGATCGATTGGGGCTTGAACCTTGATGGCTCAATTGGTTAGCACGGTACTTTAGCAAAGTGCGGGTCGTAGGTTCAAATCCTACTCAAGGTAAACTTTTTATTTATGTATTAAATAAAATTAATAATAATTTTTAATTTGGATAAGTAATTTATTCTTTGCCCCTTGCTAAACTACGCAACTAAAATTTAGTTGCGTTGGGGAGGGAGGGGGGACACCGAAACGACAATATTTTATGAATCCTTTGCTAGTGTAAAAAACTAAAAATGTCCTACTATCATGAGCACAGTATATAAGCAAAAAAAAAACATGAGAGAAATGAAAAATGATTTTGAAAACTAAAAATGCTTACAATAGACTTATAATTGAGAAAGAACTAGGAAAATATATTGGAAAATAAAAATGTAAGTGCTTACATAATGCCAAGCAAACGGCAAAGCACTCGCAGTCCTGACATTAAATAAATACGCCTGCGTCAAAATACCCTCAAACTAGACATGCCGAGTTTTATTGCTCCTCCTTGACTAACAGAGTGACCTTTTAGAGGTCAATTTCAGAAGTAATATACCTGGAGCTCTACTTGCTAGTAGTGAGCAGATGATTCATAATTCTATTATTTACACAAAATTCTGCTAAATCTCTGCGTGCTCTTAAGCGTTCAGACTTGCGCTTATGGACTATCTTTGAAAAACAAATATTATACCAAATGGAAACGTAGTAAAATGATCGAGAGTAATAGAGACTACGTTGGTGCTCGAAATACCTGCAAAAGTGTTATCACTAAAGATAAAAAGCTGTTTGAACAAGGAAAATGCAGTTGCCTAGCGAAATCTTCTTTGACCAGTCGTAAATTTTGGTTTTTAACTAGACCCATCAGTAAAAATTTTGGCATATCTTCATTTCCCCCCATCACGGATCTTATAGTTCCTAATTCTGTAGAAAAAGTCACTCTTTTTGTGGATTTATTTGCATTAAACTCATGTCTGAACGTTTCTGGAAAATATGTGCCCCTAGTTACCTCAAATTTATTTTCAATACAAACTCCAAGAATCGATCATCAGCAGGTTTGGTCTAATTAAGCAACTGGCCCAGGAAGTGTCCTAGCTATTGTCTTAAAGAAATGCTCCCCCGAACTAGTACCAGACTTGTCTAAGCTCCATTAGATGTCTATGTTTTCTGGGGAATTTTCTTCATCATGGAAGTTAGCAATTGTCACCACTTGCATTTTGTATAGTCGCAGAGAAATACATCAATCAGCAACTATTCCCTTTCCTTGTGTCACATTATGTGAAAATTATGGGAAAAGATGGGTGATACTCTTATTTTATTTTGTTTGTTGGTACTATTTCCATATTACCTGCATTTACATTTCTAACAGAAAGTATCGGCAGAGAACAATCGTTCATAATGTGTACCTTTTGTACAGAGTGAGTCCAGAGCAATAATGTGTGCGTTACCAGTATTTAGGGAGACAACCTGTGTATTTTATTATTATTAAATTAATTTAAATACAGAGAATGTATTCTATTTCCCGAGACACGTACTTACAATGAGTTATCTATTTGATGTTGAACATTAACAATGACAACAACCAACCAACCCAAAACTCGAGATTTTGGTGTATTTTTTTATTGTTGTAACCCTAGCGAGCCTAGTTTACAAAGTTTTTTAATGATTTGCGACTAGCTAGAACTACGGTTACCATATAAAATAATTGAGATCTCGTGTGGCACTCTGCCACGTGTCTAACCACCACACGGCACAATACGGGAGAAATGGGTGATCTCTGCTAAAACTCGGTACGAAGACCGCAGAGCACTAGGATTGCATGGGTGGAGCATAAAGTAGGTTAAATTTAGAATTTGGTTAGTGAGAAAAGAACCGAAATAGGCGCCACAAGCTTTAAAGAAAGAAGGAAAAGAAAATGGATTCTTATTTCTTGGAAGAGGGAGAGAGCCTGTAAAACTTGAATAACAATTAAGCGATAATTCCCTCAACAAACGAAAATTTATTTCCCTCTTTAAATTCCCAACTAAGGAGGCAATAAGCCAAACGTTATGGTATAGTTACATGAATATATGAATGATAAATAAAATAAGTGATACGCAGTATATATGTATATATATATATATATATATATATATATATATATATATATATATATATATATATATATATATATATATATATATATATATATATATATATATATCACCAAAACCACAGAAATATAAGTCAAAATGAGCTTGACGAGGGCAAGTCGTGAGCTTGTACTCACGCCCACAGTAATTTATAATTGATCAATATAATACCAAAACAATAATGCCCCTTCCGGCCGACGCAAGATCTTACGTACCTTGGCTTGAAAACGCCAGTTTAATGAACCTATTAAATCAGTTATTTACAAGAAGAAGAAAATTAATTAAATAGTTCAGCTTGCCTTTCGTTTAACAAACTGAACACAGACCCCTTTTTTTATTCAAATACCTAAATACAATTGAGAAAGCTTGTTCAGTTCACTTAATGTATCTCGAATAAAAATAATATTAGTAATTGAGTAGTTTAAATTAGAAAAAGAAATTGATCCGAACAACCTTATCCATAAACCATCGTGTGTATTATATATCTGAGTTACCGAATAGCATTTAAGCTAGCACGAACTTTTCGCGCTAACATTGACATGATTCAATATCACGTTACATAAAAAAGTTACATCTGCTAAAAGACAATTGTTCCAACACAGCTACTGCGCAAGACCACATAACCAGGAGTATAAAATTAATTATCACCAAATTGGAGGTTATACATGAGCTACTTACGGGCGTGGCACATAAAACTAATTTTTAACAAAGATTATTTAAAATGTTGATCGTTAAGTGTGCGTAAAGTCTTAAAGATTTATTGATTGGATTTTTTAATTCTTATCTAGAAAATCGGAATCAAATGGTAGTTATACAACGGTTATACATCACTTCCATATGTAGCAAAGTCTGGCGTAACGCAAGGTTCACATTTAGGTGCATTGCTTTCTTATTGTTTATAAATGACCTTGCTGGAAAACATGATTGTACGCATTAATGCTAGATCGTTGTACTGGTTTGAAAGACCTTGATTATGAATTATCTTTTAATCAGCACATGTTGGAAATCGTTTCATCAGCCAACAAATTACTATGGTTTGTAACACGTCGGTCTAAGCAATTTACGAGTACCCGTCCGATTAAGATATTGCTTTATACCTTTGTAAGGTCTCGGCTTGGGTATTGTGCGTTAGTGTGGTTACCTCATTATAGTCGTTACAAAATTTTAATTGAGAATATTCAAGGCAAATTACTTAAGTATTTGTAGTTTAGGATGTATAATGTGATCCTACACAAGGTTTTTCAAATAGAACGTTGCTTGACACCTTTGATATGCTGTTTTTATAGAGTATAAGGAATATTATAACTTTGTCATTCTTATACAAATGACGATATTTATTGTGCTTCTGTTCTAAAAAAACATTTGCTTTCATATTCCTAGGTTAGAAAGTCGGCCAAAGTATACATTTCATGTTCCTTTTGCAAAATCTAATATACTCTTAAAATTGTACAATGAGGTTTGTTTTGTGACATATTCTGTTCTTCATTAAGATCCTTAATTGACTGCTATGTTTACTACTGTAGTAGTGTTTAAAAGGTGATCAAACGATTGTCCTATTGTCAAATATGTATCCTATTTTTAATTAATCTTTGTTTTTAGCTTGTCTTATTCTATATGGTGTTTTTAGTCATTTAACTCTGTTTAACGGCATTATTTTTATCGATATTATATATTATTCATTGTTATTACACATAATTCTACTCACATTGATTGGTTACATATTTATATTAATTTTTGTATGTAGAGTTTATGTCAACAAATTGGCGTTTTGTTTGTTCTTGCTGTGAAGAATATTCATTCTATATTGTACAATTAATGACCGCATTGACCAGTTATCATTTCTTTGTTGTTAATTTTTGTAATTTTACGTTGAAGTTTACACCGAAGATGTACAAAAAATTTTGAGTATTATTAGTATTCGCTATTTTTACGGATTATAATGAAGCTTAAAATTTTATTTAAGTGCAAACAAGCTTTGCGTAGGTATTTTAGAAGTATAAATTTTAGGTAAAGGTAAGAACTCCGCCCATACTATGGAGCTAAGTTGTTAATGTGCACTTTACCTTTACTGGCTAATGTTCTAGTGAGTGTCTTGCCCATAACACTTGAAACTCCTTAGTAACCACCAGTACGGTTCGAGCAAAGTCGCTTCACTGTAATCTTCTTTCATATATGACCTAAGTTTGCAACAATAGATTAGAACAATCCGGTGAAGTAGATGTTGTCGTCTTAGATATCTCAAAAGTGTCTGACCAAGTTTGGCATAAGTGTTTACTTGCCAGACTCACCTCGTTTGGGTTAACTGATGCGCTCTTTAACTGGGTTTCCAGTTTCCTTGATAAAAGACGAATACGTATCGTAGTTGAGAACTTCTTTCAAAAGAAGTTTGCATTAACGCGGAGTGCCACAGAGATCATTAACAAATCCTACACTTCTGCTATACATAAATTACCTTATCTCATTAACGACTAACTCGATACATTGCTTTACTGACGTCTACTCATAATTGTAATTCACCTTCTGTCTCAAATTAAGACGTTAAAGATGAAACGGCAACTCCAGTTAACAAAGACATTCAACGTATCCTTGAATAATGCAGTTAAATATTATGCTAACTTAACTCAGTGTTGTCGTCACCGCCAAAATAGAACGATCATTTCTTGACGTATGTATGGACCAAATTTTAAGTACTCTGGCTATATTACTACGTTAGGAATATTACTGTATCTTCAAATTTATCGTGCATTAATAATCTTCTCTCAGCTACAAGAGCAGCTTATCGTAAAAAAAGACGTTTTCTACAGATCTAAGCAGTACTTTACCTCCCGACAACTCTTTATACTATATAAGGCCCTAATTCGACCTCATCTAGAAAACTATTATCACTTACTACCGGGCTGGTGCTCCCCAATACGCTCTTGATATCGTGGATCATATTTAAAGGTGCGTGATTATAAATTACCCGCCTTCTTCTAGCATACCTTGACCATAGAAGGATGATTTCAATTCTTTCTTTGTAGTATTGGTACTACAATGGCTATTGTGATTCTGAATTACGTACATTTTTTGATACCGTCTTGGGCCATTTTTGCTTGGACTACTTGTTTTGTCCATTGACACCATCAATATGCAGTACAAATTTCCAACAGTCGTATCAAACGGGCGCAATCCACATTATTCTACACGGCTTCTAAACTGTGGAATGATTTTCCTAATTCCCGTGTTCTTCTTACTTATGATATGAAAAAATTTTGTGTATCCTTTCTTAGGAATCTTTTGACAATTAAACATCCCGCTATCGATCCTCCTAAGTATTCCAGATTCCTTTAGCACGTTAGGCTAAACTTCCGCTATATTTTCGCTAAAGTTCCACCAAACTGGTTTGCAAAACTTTCCTCCTTAGTAATGACAAAACTCCGTTAATTTTAGCTTTTGCTGAACGTGATTTTGACGAGTAGCATATATCTCTTTATGGATTACGTCCATAATGGTCATTTTAAGCAGTTCTTCGCACGTGCACGCTCCTCCAATTCCAATAACTAAGATTACATAAAATGTAGAAGTAACAACGGCGTACCTACGGGTCGGCCCAGGGAGTGCGGACCCCTCCTCCCCCGGAACGTGACATTGTGATAGCCTAGAGAAAATTAATGAAATATATTTAAAAAAATTGTGGTTATTAATTAAGCCTTCAGCCTTGGATTCTGAAGATACAAGAGAAACGTAATCTGGCTCTTTAGGTTCGTAAATAAGACAAGTAAAAGATTAAATTACATATTTTCGCTGAAAATTCTTCAATGAAATTTGTTTTCGCATTTTAGGTAAATACTTCAGTACGAACGAATGTACTGCATCTGTTCTTGAAGGTTTAAGTACACCAATAAAATAAGCCGCCTAATCTGGTGTTTCCTTATTTAACTGTGTTGTTCTAATAATCCCTCTAAAGTTACAGTACTGTAAAAAATATTAAAGCATGCAGTCGAAATTAATTTTATGACTATAAGCAATGCTCATACCACACTTGATTTTAAATAAGTACATACAATGAGAATCTTCTAAGAATGAAGAAAAACCTCCTTAATGGAATAATGTATTCGGACCCGTGTCATATAATTTTCACTTAAGGGATTTTTTGGAGATTAACTATTTCCTGTCTAGTTCGTGCAAAGAACAAAAGAAAAAGTTCTTTGTAATTAGGCACAAATATCGCAGTATTGACACTTTCTTAATTTTTGTGATTGTGAGGATACACCGATCAGTTCATCAGTGAACTACGTTTTAATTAATTAGTGTGAAAAATGAATAGAATCGAGGATTTTTTTAAATCTGAAATTGTTACTTGATAGAGAAGTAGAAGGTTTATATTAACAATAGATGTAGATATTAATTTTTGTGTCAAGTTCGGGTGGTTTTTTAAAACATAATTGACATATTGACGTCTTACCTAAATGGCTAATTTCGAAAAGAAAACCGTATCAAGCAGTATCAAACCATTTGCCCTGAAGAAAGCATGAATACCTCCAGTTTCTTATACATTCACCGTCTTAAGTAGGAGGGGGAGCACTTTGTAGATTGTGTGTGTTATTTTACCATGAATACACATACAGCGGTCGAAGCGGAATGTAAAGATTAGGAACCCTTGTTGTGAAACCCTTCAATAAATGGAAAGACGCGCTTGAGACCTTTACAACGCATGAACAAACTGCCTACCATAAATTTACAGCAGAAGAAGCCGCTATTTTTACCGCTATTGCAGAGGGACGTCATCTGGATATTCAAAAATCTTTGGATGCTAACAACAAAAGAATTGCACAGGAAAATAGAAAAAGATTGGCAGCGATTATAGAAACAAATATTTTATGTGGGCAACAGGGGCTTTTTTTATGATTGTGGACCTCAACAGGCTGAATTTGGTCTATCGTGCTAAAGCTCTCAGGAACACTTAGGAGGATGGATAGAGCCAATAGGATTCCTATGAACAGCTGCCTTAAATTTTCTCACATCATAAGTGAGAAGAAAGCAGGAACTAGGGAGATCATTCCAGACTTTAGAAGCCGTGTAGAGAAATGTGAATTGCGCCCATTTGGTACGACAAGTGGAGATTTGTACTGCATACTGATGATGTGAATGAGCGACCCGAGTGTTTCTTGCAAAGATAGCCCGAGATGGTATCAAAGAATATAATTCAGCAGCACAATAGCCGGTGTAATAACGATAATACAAAGGAAGAACTGAAACCATCCTTCTATGCTCAAGGGACTGTGTGTGAGAAGTTAAGGACGGGTCATCTATAAGCCTAATCGCTTTCTTTTGAATACGGTCAACGATATCGAGACCATATTGGGGAGCACTAACCCAGAGGTAAAAATTATATTCCATATGAGGCCGAATTTGGGCCTTATACAGCAGAAGGAGTTGTCGAGAGCTAAAGTACTGCTTAGATCTGTACAAAAAGCCATGAGAGATTTTAAGATAGTCATACCCAACAGAGTAATAGAGTCTGAAAACTTAAGAACTGAGCCATCCATACTTACAACAGGAAGTGATCGATCTTTTTTTGGCGGACACAAGGCAACACTGAGCTTTGTTAGCATTAAATTTAACTAGATTATTGCTTCCCCATTCGAGAATATGTTGCATGTCTTTGTTGATTGAATTTGCCATTTCAGCTTTAATTTCTTGATTTGACATAGAAGGTGGATTATCATTATGAGTAGACTGAGATGAACTACAGTGAAGAGTGCTATCGTCAGCAAAGCAATGGATGGGGTTAGTTGTTGAACAAATAAGGTCATTTACATACAGCAGAGAAATTGTAGGCGCTATAACGGATCCCTGTGGTACGACCGCGTTAATACTAACTTCTTTTGAAAAAAAGCCATCAACTACGACACGTATTCGTCTTTTATCAAGGAAACTAGAAACCCAGTTGATGAGCGTATCATTTAACCTAAACGAGGTGAGTTTGGCAGTGAGTTCGGGGGAACATTTCTTTAATTTCTTAATTATTAATTTCTTTAATAGCTGGGATACCGTCTGGGCCAGTGACCTTATTGCGATCAAGCCTACTGATCGATTCCAAGAGCTTGTACCGAAAATGAATTGGTTTCATAGAGTATGAAGAAGAGTTGACTAGGGGCACATCTTTTCCAGAATCATTGAGACACGAGTTTGATGCAAACAAATCTACAAAAATATTGGCTTTGTCTACAGAATCAGCAACTACCGATCCGTCAATAGATGTCAGGGGGGGAAATGATAATGTACCAAAGTTGTTACTAATGGCTTTAGCTAAAGACCAACATTTACGACTGCCTAAAGGAGATGTAGCTAGTTCATTAAATTTTCGTTGTTCGAACAACTTTTTAATTTTAGTGATGACACTTTTGCAGATATTTCTAGAACCAACGTATTCTACATGATTGTCGACCGATTTTTAAAGATGTTGCATCAGCACAAGCCTTATTGAACCAGGGTTGGGAACTTAAATGGCCTATACGATACTGTTTTTTGGGAATGTATAACTCCATTCCCATGAGGATGACTTCAGATACTGAAAGAGCGATGTCCGAAGAAGAAGACGACTTAAAACAATATTCACGCCATGGAAAGGTTGCATAGAAATCCCGTAAATTACTCCATCGAGCTGACTTAAAACACCACAAGGTTCTATCGGTTTTGCGAACAACAGTGGAATTAGGTACAGTAGAAATGATTTCTATTAGACAATGGTCGGAGAGACCTAAAGGCGAAAGAACGGAACTTTTATGAACAAGAGGGTTTGATGTAAGAAAGAGATCTTGAAGATGTGGAGTATGGTTAGGGTTATCAGGAATTCTTGTGGGTTCAGAAATCATTTGTGTGAGATCACATGAAATAGCAAATGTTTCTGCACTCTGACCAGCAGGATTTGTAGTAGTTGAAAACTGAAGCCAATTAGACTTATGAACATTGAAATCGCCTACAATTGAGATATCGCAAGATGGAAACTGAGACAGGAGATAGTCAACTTTCATACTAAGGTAATCGAAGAGGTCTTGAAAGTTACTGTCATTAGGAGACCTGTAAATGCAACAATAGAATTTCAAAAAATTAGGACCAGAATGTTTAAACCAAATCACATCAAAATTTTTATTTTCTAAGGAAGAAGCCCTCTTGCAAGCAATTCTGTCCTTGATGTAGGCACACACGCCTCCTTTATATCGAAAGTTAGAGTGAAGGTGGTATTGAGGAAATTGCAAGTCGGGTGACTCGGAGCTTTCAGAGGTGACTTGTGTTTGAGATAGAAACAAAATATCAGGTTTTAATTGTTCAAGATGTTGGTGAATAGCATTAAGATTAGCCCTGATACCGCGGATGTTGCAGTAGTGAGTCAGAAAGTTGATACTTTCGATGACTGTGGTTGCTTGGGCCCTGCCCTCCCGGACATCCGAATGGGGCAGGATTTTACGTCCGGAATTTATTACCCTAGAAACCACAGCCCTCTTATTTTTTTAATTTGGAACTTTTAATCCGATAGGAAGACAGTGAGGGCGAGAAGGAAGGATAAGGATGAGAATAGATTAAGGGTGAAGGAAAGGGTAACCGGCAGCCCTTACCGAGCTCAGCAAATCGGAGACCCAATATTAAGGAGCCCATGGTAAGGGTAGTGGTACCTCCCCGCTGGCATGGAGTATACATGCCTACCACCTTTGCTTTCAGAGGTCATGAAGAAAAGGGTGAAATAGGACTTACAGAGCCTAAATATAATGATGGCAATTACAGAGCACTTTTGCGTTATCGATCAAGATCTGGCGACGATTTATAAAAACAGCGTATAACCATTCAAAGGTCACATTGACGGGCCATGTATACTTCTCCCGAAATTCAAAATTAACTTATTGAGCTTTGTGGAAAAACTATACAAAAACAAGTTCTTACTAATACTTAAAAATATGCGTTTTTTCTATCTTAGCTGACGAGACTCAAGATATTTCTGAAACGAAGCAAATGGCTTTGTGTCTTCGGTATGTGGATGTTTCTTCGGGGAGTGCAGCACTGAGAGAGGATTCCCTAGAATTTGTCCCATTAGAAGAAGTCACTGCAGAAGCTCTCGCATATACCATCACACAAAAGCTCATCTTTCACGGTTTAGATCTGGGAAAGATGGTTGGCCAGGGGTACGACGGAGCAGCAGTAACGAGTGACCGTTTTAATGGGGAAAAGCAAAAATAATGGAAAAGTACCCAAAAGCTCAATTCGTTCACTGCGAGGCCCACTGCCTAAGTCTTGTATATGCACACTCTTGTCAACTACCTGCCATTCGCAACTGCATTGGTATAATTAAAAATGTTATAAATTTTTTCTTGTTTCACATCTCCGGAGTGGAATTTTGAAGAGGACTGCGGATAACATAGGTGTCCAACATTCAAAACTTGTCTCTCTGTGTGAAACTAGATGGGTTGAAAAACACCTAGCTGTCGAAAGGTTCGCAGAAATGCTTTATGGTCACTTTGGATGCCTTAACAAACTCAGAAAAGGATTTTTCAACTCAAGCCCATTAGTTGTATAGAACCGTAGAAGATTAGCAATTTGTTGTTTCATTGATGATATTAAAAAATTTGTTCATTTACCGCAATCCTTACCAAGGCTTTAGAGAGCGTCGATATAGACTTAGTTAAGGCTTGCTATCATGCCGCTGATGTTAAAGCAGCTTCACAAAAAATGAGAAACGACAAAGCATTCAAAGAAATATTTGAATCGGAAAAGAAGTTAATCTCAGGCGAAATATCTTAAGCCAACAGATACTGGCAGACAAACACACAGAGATAACACTCCATCAGATACGGCAGAAGATTATCACAGGAGAAATGTGTATTTCCCATGCCTTGATCATATTCTAAACGAATTGGACGCAAGATTTTCCCCACATAATAAAACCATAGCATCACTGCAGTATCTTACACCACGTCATTCCACTGACGATAAAGATATAATGGAAATCTTCTTATCATCAACGACAATCTTTTTGATGCCTTAAGTGTGAAATCATTGAAAACTGAATACATCATGTGGAAAAATTATTGCAAGAAGCACATACCTGTAACTGTAATATATATCCCAGAATTGATTGACAACTGCGATCCATTGTTTTCTCCAATTATTCGAAAGCTTTTAATAATTCTACGCACACTACCAGTGTCTGCCGCCACTGCAGAGATGAATTTTTCATGTTTAAGACGCTTGAAAACTTATTTTCGTAGTGATCATAGACTAAGCGCATTAGCATTAATGAATATTTATAGAGATGTAGAGATATAGATGATATTATTTGTAAGTTTGTTAGTAGAAGAACAAGATTTAATTTATTAATATACTTATTTAAGATTATTATTATAGCTACGCCACTGAGAAGTAATAAACTGCTTTATCCAATAAACAAGTACGAGTTGGTACCTTCTTTAATAAGTATTGTTTTGGTAGACATCCCTCTCAATAACGTTTTAAAAGACATTGAAATTAGCGCCTGCCTTTGCAGTAATGCTCCGAATTAAAATCGTTTTATTACTGCATAAATTTTTTTAATCATGTAAAATAAACCGAAAGGTATGCATAAATAGTGTAAACGTAACTACATAATTTTTTTTCAAAAATTCATCTAAGGACTGTATAAATAAGCAAACTACAAATCTGGCGCTGTGGTTGTGTAACGTATATCAACTACTATTTCCCTAGTGATATATCATGGAAACAGATTCAAAATGTTGCAATAGCTATATTTTTGTTTATGAATCAACTTCAATCTTTAGTTTTTTAATTTATTAACCATTAGTTTTTGTTAACCTCAAATATAGATTGTTATATTAGATTTACTAAACGTACAAGCGTTCAAAGGAAAATCATAAAATATATATGCGACTTAATGGAAACCTAACGTTTTACTCTATAAATTTGAGATTAATGGGCTTGAAACCGCCAGCCGAGCAGGAATGGATCCGAGAAAGTCAAGTAATGCATAAACAATTCGAGGCCCTCGCTGCTGAATTATTTGCAATTTGTTGGCTGGACTTCATCACGCCCGTTACAAAGAGCCTGCTTCTCATTCCAACTCGCATCCGGAATTTGCAGGAAATTACTTCCAAAGGCGATGTATAATATCGCCTTCTATTTTACTGAAATTCGCGATGTTAACTCCAAACCTCTATTCTAGTGGTTTCCATTTTTTTATCTCCCTTAAGCTGTGGACTGAACGATGTAAAATACGTCCGGTTTGTGACGTAAACGGCAGATGAGTGTTTATGCACTTCCGAGCAAGTTGCATATTTACACTTGTCGTCGCTTTGTACTCCAATTCAATTCATGAAACAAGTTTTGACGGTTGCTTATATATTGCTGGAATATCCTTTAAAATTTTAGTAATTCTAGACGTATACTTTAAGTTGAAACAAAGACTGCTAATGCGATTAAAGAAACCCCTGCGGAATTTAAACTAAATTTATCAAGAAAATTTCTTGGCGAATTTACTTTTAAACGTTTAAATTAAAAAAAAAAGAAAGTTATATAAGCAGACCTTAAACATTACATCTCTGTTGCAAATTCTCTCAATGATAAATCGTTCCACTTCCTTGAAAAAAAATGAAGATTAACTTGAAAATTCTCGTATACTGAATAAAAGTAACGAAACGTAAGCATTTGTTCAGAGAATGTGTAGCTATTAAATCACTTTCCCGGTGTAAGTTATGGCTGGATCTTCCTCAACTTGGGGCTATTTTTTATACAAGGGTACAATACAAATTCATTGGCGCACGTCGAGTAGCTGTCTGTAAAAACAGATCCCTTTAGATGAGTGGACAGAGGGTTAATACACAACCCCCATATTAACGTAAAACAGGATTGTGATTCTACCACCATAGAAATAAGGTTTCTTCTGGTGCTTTAGCGCAATCTTCCATACCCTACTTGTATTTACTGCTATTGTATCGTTATCTTGTTGCCGCAGCTCATTGTCAGTAGCACGTGTCTACGAATCTTCCAAAGAGGTTATAAATTTGCCACCTTCTTGTTAACGTTACGGATATTTCAACATCTTTTCAGACCGTTTTTATAATAATTCTACTTTATTCGACTCTTTCGTGAGAACCTCGTGTAATGGAAAATACCTACACGTGTTCAATGAAATTTAATTTTAAAGATGCTTGAAATGGAGAAAAACGATCTCACCGCCATATTCTTAGGTTAATTTTCAAGATTTATTTTCTCGGTACTTTAATCTCCCCTTAATGCTTTATATTTGGAGTTTATTTTAGTATAAAGAAGAATTCTCGGATCCGATCACGTTACCAGATAGATAAAATACTCTAAAAGATATGGTGATATAGAAAAAGTTAAATTACATTCGCTGAAGCCAACATAAGGGTCTGATTGGGATCGCTTTCGTTTGCATACGAATGAATTCATTTTAACCGTAGTTTTATTACTGTTGACGTTTTCTTCCCTTTTGAGATTATTGTGAAATACTTAAAGAATATTTGAAACTCCGCCAGATTGATATTTATTAATATAGAGTGTAATTTTGTTAAGATGTCTATCTTTTAGATCTTTCTTTATCGGTCTCTTTATAGCACATATATTCATTAATTTCATGAGAAAGGTCGTTTAAGTTTATGGCTAGTCATTGATTGATAACAACGATTTTGAAAAATTTTATTCATATGTCCCGAGTACATTGGCCTACAATTTAATAATATTAGATTTTATGTAAGACATGTAATTTGATCATTATTGAGCTCAAGTTTTGTAAAATTGAGTGAAATATTGATCAAATTACACGTCGAACCCAATATACTATTTTATCTTCAAGAGACTAATAACTATCCTTCGAATTGATGACTGATGACAAGTGTGTATCATTCTGACAGATTTTTCTGAAATTTTCTGTCAAAATCACATTGTCCTAGCCTCATTATTAGTTTCAACATCAATCACATTATTATGTTGACACGAATAGTGGCGCAAGGCGTATGTGATTGGAATAATAAACAAATAAAATGCAACTTAAACTCCCGAAATTGACAGTAATAATGGCAAGTTTAGTAGTCACTCGTAGATAAAAAATATTTAATGTAGACAATTCGTAATCTAATTAAAACAACGTCAAGCACTATTTAAATTGGAATATCCCAAATAAGTGAAACGATAAGCACTATGTATCTTGGCAAAAGAATAAAAACGGTTAATCTAAATGCCTCAACAGCTCGGACATTTTTAAGGAGCTATGAGAAATTATTTATAATTAAAGTTTTTTGTAATTCCTATACAAAGGGTGAAAAATTTGTGCATTAAATTACGCACTAAAATTACCATTATCTGTATTAGAAGACATCTCTAGTGAGGTCTTAAATATTATCTACGCATTTCGGTATTTATTAATTGGATAAGTACCTTGCGTATTAAAAGAACCTTCCTTTAGCAACAGAGATATTTTAGGAAATTTGGCAACGTTCGTAGGGATTGTTTCTATAAGTTAAGGTGAACCAAGCACTGCGCAATGTTTTCATCCTCTTGTAAAAAGCACCTCTGGTAGCAATCTTTTCCCGTGTGTAACTTTCCATTTTGGATCACATTCTGGTCCATTGGTTGAATCACAACGGTACAATTGGGTGGTAGAAACTTTACTTGAATGTTTCCATCATGACTGGCTAGTGCGTGGTCTGGTCTGTGAGCTGAAGCATAATCCAATATCATAAGGGTTTTCCCTTCAGATTTGCTGTTTCGAAGATGCTTTTTTACGCTTGGTACGAATTTCTTGTAGAACCATTCTTTGAAGATAGCTTGATTAACTCACGAACTTTTTTGGTTTCGGTAATATACAGGTAGCTGAATGATTTTGGATGGTCTTGGATTTCTTGATTTGCCGATCGCAAGCAACGGCAATTTGTGTCGACCACTTGCACTTGCGCAATGCATAAATCGACCTTTACTGATTTTGCGACCCTGTGCACCCTTTTTGTCTGTCTGTACTAACGTCCAGATTCATCCGCGTTGTAGATTTGCTCTGAAGAGGGACCGAGTTGCTCAATTTTTTGTTTCGGTATAATACGACAAGGTTCCACGGCATTTTCGTTACTCGACAGCTCTTGCCGGTAACTTTCAACGAGCGGATTCCAAAACTATTCTTAAAGCCTTGAAACCGTCCTCTACTGGCTCCGAAGTTGACTCTTTTACCGTAATTCACTTGTGTGAAAAATTGGCGAGCTTTCTAGATAATTTCTTCGGAAATTGGTACATGGCGTGCTCTCTGTTGTAAAAACCATACATATTATTAGAATTATTAGTTGTGTTGATCGGCCTATTTCCACAGGTTTTGTATTTTGAGCGCGACGTTTCGGAAGCGGACTATGCTTCCGTCATCAGGCTTAGTCCTCAGAAGAACTGTTTTCGCACTTGAGTCGAATTCATATGTTATATATAATTTTTTCTTAAGCACTTGACTACTCTCAGATTCGAATTTGGTACCTTTCACTTATTAGACTGACACCTTTACCGCTGAGCCACTGAGTAATCCAATATATATTTTTTTAGAAGTTTATTGCATATGTTGCGCCGTATAACTTCTTCCTCAGGTGTATTGCGCTTAAGCTCTTCGCGCATAATTTGAATCCATATGGGTTTCATTTCCACACTATAAATGGCTTATTCTGCTACTGCGATGTATGTGGCTTCTTTGAGTTTCCGACGAGTTGTGTTCCCGTCCTTTGCGTTCTGGTTGATTTGTAGGCAGTGCGTATTTTGTATTTGCTGCCTATCCTTCGTATTTTGTCTGAGGTACCTTGTATAAATGGTATTATCGCTGTATATTTTGGTTCTTTTTTTTCGGATACCCTTTCCCTCTTTAGGTTAAATGTTCGGGTTAGCCATTTTCTTTGAGTGTTCTAACGATATTTTCTTTTTCTTTGTTCAGGTCCTCTTGTTTTGAGCATATTTCTTTTGCTCTATCGTACAAGCATATACTGCATCTTCAACATCAGAAAATTCTGTATTGCGCATCGTTTTTCTTGTTACCGGACCTTTTTCAGAACGCGACACATAACGAATAATTTCGTTCTTCTTTTTCTTGATGTCGGATTTTGTTGACTTCCCGACATTAAAGCTTGCTGCCAGGGACGTGAATAAACATCCCGATTCCAAGTGATGCTAATGTGACATGATTCCGTTTAGAAGCCATTTTTTATTAAGTATGCACATATATACATGCAGCGTACAACTAACAAAACAAATAAGCAACTTGGCGAAGTAAGACAAACTAGCTTGCAGAGAAAGAAACGTTGTATCATCTTTTTGGTAGTAGCGCCGGAAGCGCGCATGTAGTTCCGATTGAAGAACTCAGGGTTGTTCAGATTTCGGATATCATTTTTCGCATTTTACGTAATGGGGGCGTTCGGATTATAGCGTACTTCGCATTATAGTGGGTTCGGACTATACATAAATTACCGTGCCATGTTTAAAGGTTATGGAAACGCTATAGCTTTCGTAGTGAATAAAGCTACTTATTAGAGTAGTTGCAAAATGTTGCACTTGAGATTCATGGCGCGATTTTCTACAATTTGAAAAACCTACACTTATAGTCGGGAATCTTCGGTATCAAAAATGCCACCCTAAAAATATACGGCAAATGAATAAATTTAGTAATTGTAGATTTTTTTATCGATTGATACGGTAACTAAATACATTTTTATTGAATAAAGGTATGTACTGGATTACATATTTCATATTTGCATTAAAATAATTTTTTTTAGTTAGTAAACATAACCTAACCTATTCAACATCAGATGTTCTTATCAAGGACTTGCAGAAATGAAGTTCAACGTTTTATGAACTTTTAATTATGCCCAACAGATAGACAGTAAATAACAATAACTTCTGATATGATTTTTGGTTGTTAATCTTAGCAATCATCGAATAGGTAAATTCTTAAAGCTCATCGTTGATCGCAGGTCTAAATATTTATAATTTTAAGAACCAACAACTTTAATTAATCAATTAGCGTCATTACATTAAAACATGTGTTAGAAAGTGTTATTACAAATACAACAAGTATTTATTTGGTACACACTATTAGTTTATTCTACTAGAAAATGTAAAAAATTATTTGCTCGATATTTCTTAGAGTAAGTAATAGTAGGTGTACATGTGTACTATAAAAACTAGAATGAAGCTTCTCAATGTGATTATAATATTATAACTTGAAATACTGCTAATAGGAGGACTGAACACAAATGTTGAAATATCTACTACGTTTCACAGCAGTGTGAAACTTAAAAAAACCCTCCTTGTTTGATCGGAAAACATTTTTATAGAAGTATTTCAAATTCTAATACCAATAAAAAATCTGGAACACTGGAACTGTGGCAGGATCTGTAACAAACAAAATACACCCAGGTACCACACAAGATTAAAAATCACCGAACGAGTTTTGATAGCTACGCATTCATCATCAGCGGTCGACTAGGGCGGACTGAAGAAAATTTCTAACATATATATCATCAGCGAGTAACTCTTCGTTGCTAATCTGGTGAAAGTGAAAGTTCTGAAAGCTTAGTGAGTTCAGTGTAGCATCATTATTCATTAGAATTTGTTTGTTTTTGAAAATCTCTAAACTTTCATAACAATCAAGTTCGTGCTTATTACTAACATGTTTGATTAATGATACCTCATCTACTACATAATTTTTATCAAACATATGTAGGGCTACGGCAGACTTATCCCAACGTTTGTATTTTATATGAGCTAAATGTTCTTTAAAGCAAATTTTGATAGGTCGTTCAGTTTGGCCCATATATATTTGTTCACAACTTTTACAATTAATCTTGTAAATTCCCGACCCATCCTGCTTATCCATTTTATCTTTTGGATTGCCTAAAAGAGTTTGCAAACTATTATCTGAAGCAGTGACTTTTTTCAAATTAATTTTGGAAAAGATTTTGGGTAGACCTTTTGTATAAGCAGAATAGTTTGGTAACTTTACATACTTTGTTTCTATTCGTTCTCTAGCGTTACCTAATGTAATACATTCTTAACCCTCATCCTATGTGTTTGTTTCCTAACTATATTCATAACCACTTCATCTGAAAACCCATTGTATTCAGCAATTCCTTTAAAAGTGCGGAATTCTTTATTATAATTTTGAACTGAAAGAGGGAAATTAAGCAATCTATGAACCAACAAGTTGAAAGCCGCGAGTTTATGCTGTCTACAGTGATTTGAGTCATTGGTTATGAATCTTTTAGTGCTAGTTTCCTTACGATCAATATCTATATCTAGTTTACTACCATTTCTTATTACCAGAGTATCAAGGAACGGGACACTCTCATTTGCCTCTATCTCAAATGACAGTATCCCGTTCCTTGGTTCATAGATTGCATAATTTTCCTCTTTCAGTTCAAACCTGTATTTACAGTAAAAGTCAGCTCTTCAACTTCACCAATAAAACCTTTTTCAAAATATTCTTGATCAATCTTTTCTGTGTGTTTGCACACAGTTTCCCATTCTTCATGACCAATTGATTTAAATTTATTCTCTGCTAATTTCCATACATATTCAAATTTAAACGTAATATTATTACTCCTTGCATAATTTTTAACTTGAGCCGATGTCTTTTCAATTGGATTTAGCTCTGAATGATAGGGTGGGAACCTTACCACAGAATGACCGTGTTCTGCCATCAACTTATCGATTCAATAATTTTTATGAACTGGTCGATGAAGTTTAACTTTCTCACAGAGTTCGGGTTTTGTCTCACTTTATTCATACGCAATCCCATGTTCGTTTAATCATGTCTGCATTTCACCTTTTTTCCAGGCACATGTTGGATTAGGCTCGGTGGATGTGTTATGGTAAGATGCATTATCAACCACTAATACAGAATTAGGCTCGAGATTGGGAATAAGTTTCTCGGTCAACCATTTAATATAATTCTTAGAATTCAAGTCGTCATTATAATCTCCTGAGTTTAATCCCGATTTAAACATCAACAATGCATTTGGTACAAATCCTTTAGCACCACCACAATGTAACATTATTAGGCGTTGTCCTGTTGAAACAGGTGCTCCCTTGCCGCTGATGTCTTACCGTCCATGTGAACTCGTATGTGAACTGTGCAAGTATGGTTCATCACTATAAATGTTGTTTCTGCTCTCTTCTCTGTGCTTTTTCATTTTTCTTAACAATGTGGTTCTTTTCGCCCTTATTGCGGAAGTTTCCACCAAGATTTTCCTGTTGTCTTTAGTCTTCTGCCAATTGAAACCCACCTTTTTCACAATCCATCGAAAGCTGTTTAATTTTCCTCTTAAATGTATTCCTTTTTCTCTGACAGCTGCAAACACATTTTGCATTGTTAGTTTGTGCTTTTGGATATACAAAAAATTGTAAATTATTTTTCTAAAAACTTCTTCATCAAACTTGTCGATGGTTGATTTAGGTGCTGGTTTGTTTATTGTTTTAAGAGGTGAACCAAATGTTCAGGTTTGGATCTACCTTCCTGTGTAATGCGTTTAACTGTTCTTATGGATATGCCTGTTGCTTCTGCTAATCTTTCATACACACGATCGACAGGGATAATAAAATCTTTTTTCTTTTTCTCACTTCATAAAGTCATACAATTTATAAATAATTTCACAAGCTTGACTGTGAGCAACTACTCCACTCATGTTCAAAACGTTTACTTGGCAGTTTAGACAAAACTAACGATGAAATAATAAAAAGACGGATTTTGTATAAAACAGAAGGAATAAACTCAAGCGGCAACGTACGAATACAACGTGAAGTAAATAAAGCGAATGACTACATTTATACGTTGAATAGTGGCATATTTAAATAATACTTTCGACACGTTTGAATCATATGCGGATGGATGGGCGAGTACTACGACACTTTGAAGCTACTGTTCTTAATCAAGGAAACTGAAGTACAAACAAAAGTATACAAAAAAGATAAAAATAACGTTACTCTGTTTTAATCTGTACAGAATTATTAACAAAAATTGCCTTTTTAATACGCAATTCAATTATCAGTTATTATCAGGGGCAAACAGAAACGATTGTTTATCAATTTGATAATTTAGGTTTAGGTTCATGGGAAAAGTATTGTGTTCAGTTAAAACAGCTCCCGAGGGTAAATCTCATATACCAATTTTTATTATAACATACATTTGTATTTAGAGTATACTACAATTTAATTTTAAAGTGGGTAATACTGATAAATGCAATGCAATTGTTAAGAATAAAATTAATATCGTTACTAGGGTAATTTACATAACCAATAGTTTCACGTACGCATACGTTTAAAAAAACAGCTTTCTGGTGTAATACTGCTGAATGCGATAATCCGAAGCTTTACACAAAAGCTTTGTTTTCTACGGAAATTGGATAGGGTAAGCTTATTGCTCCCAATCCTACAAATTATTGAATTTTTTCCGACATTGTCTATTTTCTATATAAAATTGACCGAGTTCATTCAAATAATAAAATTATATAACAATAAATAGAATAGTAATCTCAAAAAATAAAAATAAAAGCATAGAATTGCTTGAAAGTTAAAGTGCACTTTAATAGAATTACAGTCGAATGCAACGTAAACCCTTGTAATAACAAACGACTATATGAGGGTATAGTGGAAGATGAAAGCTATCCTACTATATTCATGTTTTCGCGTTAATAAACCGAATCTAATTATCATTACAGAATATTTACCTATGTAGCTTTAAAAAAAACATAAAACGGAAATATTTATCATTATGCATTATGCCATGCAAACTTTCCTAACTCTTACAATTGTTATAGGTATCTTGGGTAAGACACCGGGACATACACCTACTCACAGTAGGACGATACACTTACACATCAGACCAACGGTTCGAAGCAATGCATTCTCCACATACAGAAGACTGGACTTTAAGGATACGTTATCCGCAAAGGAAAGACTCTGGAATATACGAGTGCCAGATCAGTACAACGCCTCCTATTGGTCACCCCATTTATCTAACAGTAGTTGGTAAGTAAACTTTATGAATGTCATTTATACATTTATGAAACTTGATCGATAAAGTTTAACTTTTACGGGTGAAAATGGAGACATTGCATGCATAATTTAACTTAATTGGACACTGAAGTTTGGAGGAACTTTCTGAGCTTGTTTTAAGCTTGAAATTTATATGTTGCCGGTATATGTTAGCTTCCAGCTTATGGAGATGTACAGAATAAGTAATTTATAGTCGTTAAATCTGTTTTATTAACTTTTGCGTTAAAATCCAGATGATAAAATGGTTTATAATTTTCTAATAAATTTACTTCGGTTACATTGACAAAAAGTTACCTATCCATAAAATCTGTTTCTAAAATTAACTGTAAGTGTATACTTTATAGTTTGATGCTTCTAATTAGAAATACATTATGTTCAATATAAACAATGACAATTAAATTGTTACTAATTTCATTACATTATGGCCAAATACTTTGGTGATAATCACTAATATTTTTATAAATGGTTTGATACCTTAGAATCAATGCAATTGCCTTTTTCATTTATTTATAATAAAATAATTTGTAACAGTAATTCTGTGTAATTTAAGTCTCGTGCTGCTATTGAAATACATTGTATGTTTTTATACCTTTCAGTAGGAAGGGTTTAAGTTTCATGCAGACATTATGGCCCAAAGTTTACTAATTCACTAATATTTTTGTAGTAGTTATATTTTCATTATTGAATCAATGACAAACTTATCAAATATAGAAAAAGATAATGTACGACAAAAGGGCGCGGATATTTGGATGAGCGACAAAAGGACGCGGAAATTGGACGCATGAACTTGGACGCATGTAAAATTGGACGCGCGACGAAAGAACGCATAGTTACCTTCTTCACACTTCATCCAGGCTAAAAACTTAAAAACATATTAAAAATTAATTCTGATTTTCTGTATCAACATTTTGAGGATAGGTGGATAGCCAACAGGGGACCACATTACTGGCCGGCAAACATTATTGAAAGGATTCATAAATGCTTAAAAGTAAATGGAAATCATTTTGAACATTTGTTGTAATTAATATTTTTGAAATTGTTGTTCTTGTTGTTATTATGTTATTATTATTATTACCCTCTGCAATTATGTTATGTTATTGTTTTTTATTATTATTCTTATATTGAGAATGTCTCAATTTAGGTATAGGGAATGTAAATGTAAGTGTATCAAAAAGAAAAAAAGTAGTAAATATCATAGCACCATAAAACACAGGGTATTCCATTTAAACTAAGAAAGTTTTTAATGAATGAATTTATTACAATTGGTCGCTCGATTTTCAACACCCTGTATAAATTAACAAAGTCATTTCCTATCCATAATGTTTCGTCATACATTGATATTATTTGGTCAAATTTGAAAGTAAACGGTTATCAATCAGATACGATATCGTAAATAATGTGAGAATAAGATTTTTGAAAAAAATTCACAAAATTTAGAATAACTCAAAGATCGCTCATTTTTCAGATATGTTACTCATATAAAAATTTGTTCAGAATATTGTGTAGAATAAGAATTTCTTCCAAAATATACCACATTCTGTTTAACCGGAAGAGTTACAAAGTTAAAAATATTGTCATTGTTATGTTGTTTATATTCCATACCCATCTTTCATAATTGTAAATGAATTCGTTAGTTAATTTTATAAAAGTATGATTAACACGTGAAAAGTTCAAATCGATTTATTTTGAAAACGGTGCGGCGTGGCGACTTCAGACAAGAATATCGTTCTTTTATGAAAATCGAAATTCTTGAATTTAATGTTAAACTTGCGAAATTTTGAAAAACAAAAAACTTACAAACAATGTCCAACACCCCGCCCAAACGAACCGATTATGAGTACAACTAAAAAATCATATTCACGCCATACGATTGGGCATATTCCACTAAATGATTGTACGGAACGCTATAATTTAAAAGGAAACCATTTTGAAGATATTAGAATTAAACCGATGTTAAGGCGCCATCTTCCAAGAGCTCCAGCTCTCTTGGGAAATATTTTTGTATTAAGGTAATTTAGGTTAAATCGACTAAAATCAGCTCTAGAATCTGCAGTTTTCTTTTATGAAAAGGGTTTGTGGATATATATATATATATATATATATATATATATATATATATATATATATATATATATATATATATATATATATATATATATATATATGCTCATTTAAAAATTCACCAAATTTAAATACCAAACAAAAAAAAAAAAAAGTACGTCCTTTTGTCACGCATCCAATTTTACATGAGTCCTTTTTTCACGCATACAAATATCCATGTCCTTTTGTCGCAACACTAGAAAGAGGATGTAAAAATTCGAATGAAAGCGATTATTGAACCGTGCACAGTAAAAAATAAGCAAATTCTTTTAATCAACCTAAACAGTAAAACTTGTGCGGTTTATTATTTTAAATATCTAACAAGGCACTGGAGCATTTGTAATGCTGATGACTTCCAAATGGCACAAAACATGAAATAAGCTATTTAAAAATATTACAATTATCCGTCAAAAGATATGAAAGTTGCTTCCTTAGAACAATTGCTTCTTAAATTAATTTGAACTTAAATACAATATTGCGGAGATCAAACTTCAAGGCATATTCAATAGCAATCAAATAATCGTAGCGAGTCCACTCTTTGGGTTCCAATTTTATATTAAATTGTTATTAGCATTATGTTGTATTTATTATAATTCAGACACATACTGAGTGTAAGATATACCCATGTGCAGATTTAGTAGTGTGGTTGTAGTTGGATGAGTATACGTTAAAAGCGCTTTCGTGTTAACGTAAAAAAGCTGGGTGTCATTTTCACTCCCATCGAATCGGGATTGTAGCGGTAAACGACACAATATTGGACGGCAGAAGTCTGCGGGTGTAAAAGCGCCAGATAAAAATAAAGAGTCGCTGAGGATACCGAGGCAAGTAACAATTGAGAGTGTTTAGGTGAATGCCGTTACCACACCTAGTGGTTAACACATTGAGTGCGACGTCATCCATTTATATATCACATCCATATTTCTCCAGAGAGCATGTCATTCGTATCTGCATGACAGACCCATCCCACTTTCAGACCACCGCATGTAGAGATTCAGTTTGTTCCGTGGAACATTTGGTAAAATATGTAAAGGTAAAAATTGAGATCCACGAAAATATACGGCATCAGTTTTTTAGATCTGGAGTTGTATTACAAAGTTAATGAAAATGCATGTATATTTTTCCTTTAAACAAAATATGCACATTTGTGCTGTCCTGTTTATTCACTACAGTGGGACAAATCATTTTGGCAGTTCTGAGTACTATAGAGTAGATGTTCAATTCTCTGATTAGAGAGATTGAGTGTTTGGGGTTTAATGTAAGGAATACGCCGTCACTCGTATCAATTGTAGACTAGACCTCACAACCCTGTTTGAGTAATTGAATAAAAATGAGATTCCTTCAAAGAAAAAAAAATCTCTCTAATCAGAGAATTGAACATGGTCCGTCGAGCCACCAATATCGGCAACCAGTAAAAATGAACATGGTCCTTCGAGCCACCAACATCGGCAACCAGTAAAATTAAACATCATCCACCACCAACGGCAGCAGCTATTGAACAGCAGCTTATTGAAGACATCAACACCACCAGCTACATTCAATTCACCACCACCACCGCCAGAAGAAGTTACAACAGCCAGTCTACCTCTGTAAACTATAAGGATTTACGCCCCTTATAGGAAAGAAGAAACATGACGACAGTGGGTAAAAAAATCAAGCTTTATAAATAAGAAACAACACAAGACTCAAAGCGAAAAATGGAAAAGATGAACAAATTGGCCAACAACCAAAATGAAATTGGCAAGGCTATGGAAAAGATGTTTACAAATATGAAGAAAGATTCGGCGGCACGGAAGAACAAGGTGTACATTAATGAACATCGCAATGCATTGGAAACATGGTGGGAAGATGCGAACAGCACACATAATGAAATATCCAAACTGCTGATAGATGATCATGACTACCACACATCAGAATACTTTGAAAAATTGGGTAAACTATACAATCACATTAAGAACTATCTGACAGAACTGGAAAAAAAGCTAACAACTACCTCACAAGAAGACGACGGGGTCGACAAAGAACAAGACCAGCGATTGAAACCACAAGAGATCAAGATACAACAACTAGGTACTCTATTACAACAAGTAGAAGAAAGAAGAAAACACGCTCCAACTTAAGTTATGGCAAGACAAGATTCAGCGCCAATGGACTGCAATTGAAGAACTGCACGAACACATCAAGGTACATGAAACAAAACATCAGGACAACTATTTTTCAAACAACGAGTTCGAGAAAACCGAACAATGGTGTGACCAAATAAGCATCGAACTCGGAAACAAAATACAAACGGGTGGAAATAAGACATGCAGCGTCACGATGCCAGAAATAAAGCTACCTATGTTCAGCGGTGGCTATGAAAATTGGATGACATTCCAAGACCTGTTTGACAAAGTAATACACTCCAACAAAACGCTGACAACAATAGAAGAAATACGGTACCTTAAAAGCAACGTCACAGGAGAAGCATCAAAACTAATCCAACACCTTCAAATAGCAGAATGCAATTACAAAACAACATGGGAAATTCTCGAGAGCAGATACAACAACAAACGGTTAATGGTAAAAGTTTTAATAGACAAAATTCTAGACTGTCCCACTATCCAAGAACAAGATGCAGGTGCAATAAGGCGTCTGCATGACACCACTCATGAGTGTCTGGAAGCAATACAGAACCTAGGAGTAGAAACAGCCTCCTGGGGTCCTCTTATTGTCCACATAGTAGCAAGAAAATTGGACGCAGAGACAAACAAACTATTCGAACAATCGCTGAAAGCACCAAATGAAATACCACTAATGGAGGAAGTAATGGAATTGCTCAAACTAAGATTCCAGTCAATGGAAGCGATGTCCCAGTGAAGAAAATCACACCATATTACACGAGAACAGCCCCAGTGGAACCCCCAGTGGTAGAATAAACGGCAAGCATGCGTCTACTGCAACCAATATCACAAGTTGGGTGACTGCATCAAATTCAAAGGGTTGTCAACACAAGCCAGGATCACATTCGTGAGAGAAAAACGTCTATGTTTCAATTGCATGGACCACAGTTCAAACATCAGATGCCACGCAATACGGCGGTGCACAACGTGTCAGTACCCGCACCACACATTACTACACCAGGAATACAAAAAACCTAAAACACACCAGCAAACAAAATCGGCAATGCACGCATCAACCAAAGAAGTTAAGGAAGCATGCAGCCCCTAAAATAGAAAAAAAGAAGTTTTATTAGCTACAGCAATTATCAGAATCATCGGTGAATTTCACATGTTACGAGTATTAATCGACCCAAGGGTCACAGGCATCATTTATTACGGAAGATTCTGCACAGCTACTAAAGCTACCAAGGCAAAAAGTACACGCCGAGATCAGCGGTTTAGGAGGTTCTACACCAACCAAGGCAACCTCAAAAATAAACATCCAACTAAAACCTTTACATCCAAGTACCTTTTCACTCACCAGAGAAGTTATAGTGCTAAAAAAGATCACGGAGAATCTCCCCATGAAACAATTCAAGTTCGACAACAACCAGTGGACAAACCAAATATTGGCAGATCCCACACTCAATAAACCAGGGCCAACAGGCGTGCTCCTGGGAGCTGAAGATTAAGAAAAACTAATACTAGACGGGGTAAATAGAACAGGCGACGTATTAGGTCAGAACTCAGAATTAGGATGGATTTTGTCGGGGCAGATCTACACTCTTAAAAAAGAAGTGACGATAGTCAGTATTGTGTCACGGGAAGAAGAAACGCAATTAGAAAAATTTTGGGAACTCGAGGAAATTCCAAGGGCAGTGAAAATATCCCAACAAGATGAAGAGTGTGAAGAACACTACCAACAAACCACGGTGAGGAACCCGGATAGAACTTATACAGTAAAAATACCATTCAAAAAAGATCCAGACACGCTGGAAAACTCAAGACCATTGGCAGTCCCAAGATTACTACAGCTAGAGAAGGAATTTTTAAAAGACAACAATTTGAAGACAAGTTACAAAAAATTCATGGACGAATACCTCCAACTAGGGCACATGAAACTAGCCACCAACCCAAATGAAGACAGGGTGTACATACCACTTCAGGCAGTTGTGAAAGAAACCAATACAACGACCAAGCTGCGGGTAGTATTTGACGCATCATCTAAGGACTCCAACGGGAAGAGTCTAAACGAGATGATGCCTACGTGCTCATGACTGACGTAGAGAAGATGTACCGTCAAATCAAACTTGACAAAGAAGATTAAAAATACCACACTATCCTGTGGAGAACCACACCAAGAGAAGTATCAACTTACAACCGTTACATATGGAACAGCTTCCGCACCTTACCTAGCGGTAAGAACATTACAGCAACTAGCCCAAGACGAAGAAAACAATTATCCGCAAGCATCAGCAGTAACACTGAAAGATTATTACGTGGACGACCTGTTAACTGGAACCACAACAATAGAAGACGCAAAAACTTTACAGGAAGGATTAATCACATTATCAGCGAAAGGCGGGTTTACGGTAAGAAAATGAGCAGGAAATCACAAAGAACTATGAAAAGAAGAAAAATAAACGTCGGAACAACTGGATATCAACCAAAACGAATCAAGAAAATCCCTAGGAGTGAGATGGCTACCAGGTCAAGACAGCTTTCAATTAAAGGTAGCACTCAACAACAAAACATTAACAAAAAGAAGCATACTATCAGAAACAGCAAAAATCTTCGACCCGCTAGAGTGGGTCAGTCCAATAACAAAAACAGCCAAACTGATAATACAAGAATTATGGATAAGCGCAATCAAATGGGATCAAAAAGTACCTGACATCATGGCAGCAAAATGGGTGAAGTTCCGGGATGAATTAAAAGCTATAGAAGAACTAAAGATACTGAGATGGATCCACCACACTCAAGACGAGTTACAGTTACACGGGTTCTGCGGTGCATCAGAAAAAGCATTCGGTGCAGCAATATATGCGAGAACCAGTCAAGGGGAAGTAACGTTACTCACAACAAAATCAAGAGTAGCACCTATCAAGACAAAAGCGACCATACCCAAGTTAGAATTATGCGCAGAGTACTATTAGCAAAACTATTGTGGAGAAAAGCAAAAGCAGTAGAAATTCCAAAGATAACTGTGTTTGCATGGAGCGACTCCATGATAACAATAGCATGGACCAAAGGGGAGCCATCCAGATGGAAAACGTTCGTAGCCAATAGGGTTATGGAAATCAATAAACTCGTACCACATCAACAATGGAATTATGTCAGCACAGAAGAAAACACAGCAGACATCCTGTCAAGGGGATACCCAGCATCCAAAATAAAGACCAAATCCATATGGTGGAGTGGACCGGAGTGGCTGAAAACAAATGCATGGACCAAACACCAAACACAACCACAAAACTAGAGCTGAAGAGATGTCTGACAACCATAAAAACAGAAGACAACAGCATCATAAACCGATTTTCGTCATTGCAACGACTGCAACGAGTGATCGCCTACTGCAACCGATTCAGCAAGGCATGCAGAACACTGCAAAGTAAACAAAAATATATAGAATTAGAAGAATTAAGCAGGGCAATGCATGAAGTTATCATAATAATACAGCACCAGCACTTCGGCAAGGAGTCAGAAGCACTACAAAAACAGCGACAAGTGTTGAAAAACAACCAACTAGCAACACTCAACCCATTTACAGATGGAGATCCTTCATGTGAGAGGGAGATTACACAATTCACAATTGTCATTCGACGAAAAGCATCCTATAATACTACCACCAGGCCAACAACGTACAAATCCAGTGATACTAAATGCTCACCAAAAAATACTGCCTGGGCGGACCCAGATCACACTTGCATACCTACGCAGAAAATACTGGATAATAACCGGGAAAAGGGCAGTAAAATCAATCATCCATTCATGCACGACATGCATCAGATACAAGAAACAGACTACACAACAGCTTATGGTGGAATTGCCCGCGGCTAGGTTAACTCCAAATTCACCATTCACACACACAGGGATAGATTATGCCGGTTCAACTCAAATAAGATCATGGAAAGGAACAGGACACAAAGCATATAAAGGATACATCGCAATATTCATCTGCCTAACAAGCAGGGCAATACATCTGGAAGTAGTAAGTGACATGACCACAGAAACATTTCTAGCAGCTATGAGAAGATTTACATCCAGGAGAGGTCCTTGCACACACATATATAGCGACAATGGTACAAATTTTGTAGGAGCAAATAACATGCTTCAAAATGAATTTTAGGCAATAATGGAAGAAGTGAGAACCCAAGAATCAACAGTTGGGATAAAATGGCACTTAATACCACCGTCCACATCACATGTTAGCGGCCTATGGGAAGCCGGAGTGAAGTCAGTCAAACACCACATGAGGCGTGTTATTGGAGAAGCAACACTAACATACGAGGAACTAACTACACTAATGCACCAAATAGAAGTACGTCTAAACTCAAGACCATTAATACCAATCACAACGGAACCAGGAGGTATCATACTAACTCCTGGCCATTTTAACTGTAGAAGCACTGGTAGGTCCATTACAACATACAACAAACACCATTGAAGAAAATCTAAGTACAAGATGGAAACTAGTGCAGAAAATGAAGGCAGACTTTTGTATAATTTGGTCATCGGAATATTTAAGCAGTCTGCAACAAAGGTACGCATGGAAGCAAAGCGAGGAAAACGTGATAGTAAACGACATAGTGTTAGTAAAGGACGAAAGTTTACACCCCGCTAAGTGGCCATTAGAGAAAGTAACAGAAGTCCATGCAGCAGCAGATGGCAAGGTTCGCATAACAACCCGCAAACCAAATGGAATATTCGGAACTTGATTCCCATACACTCTCCGGCGAAAAAACAACACGAGCACGAAGACATCCGGGCAAGGAAGAATCGAAAACAATCTCACGTACTACAAGTAGCACTTGGATTCTTAACAATGTTGACAGTTGCAAAAGCGAATTTTACGATGGAAGATGCAGATCCAGGCCTATACGTAGAGCATATAGGTAATGCACGAATCGGAAGAGGTACATTTCGGATCGATCTACAATTAAACACAGTTAAAATTGAAGAGGATATCATAGAAGCAGTAAACGCTACACAAGGGTTTGACAAGCTTGTGCCGGCAAGCCACAAGAATATCAGAAGAAATACACTGCAAGGAGCAGGACTCATCACACAAGTGAATTAAGTAAATAACTAAAATGGTTACGAGAAGGAATACGAGCAATTATCCACTCAAGAAAGAAAAGGGACATGCTAGGGGACATTCTGACATCAATATTTGGAGTAAATGACGAAGTATATAAGGACATCAACGCATTAACCAAGAACCAACAAGAATTAATGAAAACAGCAGACCGTCAAACCAAATTCATGCTATCAGCACTATCAACATTTAACAACACAGAAATAAGATTCAACAGACAACTCGAAAGCTTCATGAAGAAACTAAACCTGGAACTGGGCGCAATATCCACAATAGAAAAATGGTACAAGACCATAGATGAAAACCAGCTAAACTTACACATTCTAAACTCATATCACATAGCAGTAAACCTCATCAACCAAATATATAACCATTACAACAAAATCCTAGACGTAAATCGTGATCAAGGCAGCTTTTACGACCTTATTACTGAAGTCCATATAAAGGAGATTGTAACATCAGCATCAAAAAAGCTACCATCCAATATACAAATACTAACACGTCCAATAATAAAGATGTCTGTAAAACAAGATGAACAACAAATCCATGTATCAGGATACTTCATCATTACAGAAATCATGCAGTATGTCGTATTGAAAATAACTCCGATACCATTGAAGATCAAAAACGGAACATATGGTATAATAGAAGTAGGAGCTGGAGTCATTGCCGTATAATACAACTCTCAACTCTACTTCCAGCTATCAGACGAAGAACTAAGAAGACTTACAATGATATGCACACCTGCAGTAGTAAACGGCATAGAGCAGAGACTAGATTGTATAATAGATCAACTATACCAACGAGTGGACAAGAATTCATGCAGGACATCAATACACAAAACAGATGGAACAACTTTACGCCATCCCAACCACCTCGTCGCGGCAGAATGTTCAATCTGCAATTGAACATGAACTTCGGGCCCGGCAGGATGTTTAATCTTGCATAGATTAAACATCTTAACATTTTAACAATTTTTTACTAATAAATTAAGAAATATAATTAGAATTAAGACATAACAATTAAGAAATATGTAAAACGATTAGTAAGTAGAATGAATATAAAGCAGGTTAATTATTGAAACAATCGTGCTGATACAAAAGTGTGCAAGGTTGAAATTACACACATATTATGTACATTATAACTAGTAAGCACAAAAAGGCGCTTAAGTAAATAAACATGACCTATTAACTGGGTCAAACAATAAAATACGTAATGTTAAAATCTGTATATAAGGTGTAAATAATACCAAATAGATTAGTCTTTGAATGAATCTCATTTTTGTTCAATTACTCAAACAGGGTTGTGAGGTCTAGTCTACAATTGATACGAGTGACGGCGTATTCCTCACATTAAACCCCAAACACTCTAATCAGAGAATTGAACAGTAGATTTGTTTCTTATTTTCTTTCCTTTAATGTTAATGGTTTCCTAGATATTCCTAACAATAATTCCTCCTAGTATTTTATACCATTTACCCCCTTTCTAAGGGCAGGAGCGTACGAGACCACATGATCTGAGATGTGAATTCGTGATTTGCTCTTATTGGTGCTAAAATTCATAATGTTTTTTTTATGACTTTCCGACGTTTGTTAAGCTATTGTGATTTTGAGCCTTTTGGTTATCGACAAAATGTAGCAGGGTCAACAATAAGTGGTACCTATTATGAAACATAATTCTTCGGCATTAGTTGATTCCAATTCGCTAATGCGAGAATGTTTTGACCACTTCAGGCAGGCCATCATTAGCATTGCAGTGCTGTTTGCTTCTAAAAGCAGCAGTTCCAAAACTTCATTGTATACAATTAAAAAAAAATGATTATATAAGGGATAGCTCTCTTTGTAAGCCATAGAGGACGTGAAAATAAATTTTTTGTGCCCTCCAACACGTTTACCCCAATTTCCTGCAGCTACAGTGCATCAGAATTAGATTTCTTTATTGGGTGACCTAGAGGACGACGAAGTGTTATCCCAAAAAACATAATTGGGATCTTTTGTTGAATTATCCGGGACTAAATCAGATTGGGTGTATTTTCTTAAATTCCGCAAAGGTTTATGCTCAACGAAGCTTCGACATGTTTATTAGTAATTGATTTTTTAAAAATTCCATAAAAAAGCGTATGTGACAAAAGTAGCCAACTGTGGTACAAATCGCATAAATTATCTATATGGACGACCCTAAAAACATGAACTAAACTAAAACAAAGCGAAAAAGACCACCACAGAAGCGTGTGCTTATTCAAATTAAGAGGAATTGAAAAAATGATATGTGTTAAACGGAATAGAATTCAAGAATCAGTAAGCGTTTGGGGCAGTTATAATTTTGCGACTAATAAAAAAAAACTCTAGTGTAGTTTCAACGCGGACATTTTTGTAACATAGTACGCCTTTATGCGCCGTCAAAATAGATATAGAAGAAAATCGATTTAAAGGAGATAGATATATTGAACATAGTGAAGCTATCTGAAAGCGCGGAGTAAGCGGACTTCTGGATAGCTGAGCTTGATTGATTAATTGGTGCAAGTTTGGTATAAATAGAATTTACTCTACTGCAGCTTAGCTCAAATGTCGGGCACGGGGCGGTTCGAAGGTTTACTTGGATATCAAGTAAACCTATATATATATATATATATATATATATATATATATATATATATATATATATATATATTCTTGAAAGAATGAACAATGCAAGATTAACAGAGCAGATATATGTGGGTGAAGTGAGAGGTAAGGTCGGGCCTAGTAGGCCGCGTAAAACCTGGCTGGATGCAGTAGAGTGTATGGTAAAAGAAAGATAAGGACTTTTAAAAATAAAGTGGCGTGTAGAGACAATGCATGAATCTCGCAGAAGTCAGGGAGGTATGCCGAGATAGGAAACCACGCAGAAAGACTTAAAAATTAACCAGGCAGAGATTGTTTTGTTGTTAAGTTACGTTACTTTACGTTACGTTACGTTACGTTACATTGTGTTAGTACCTGCATTACACTGTCGGATAGATAATATTCAGAATGACTTTATAAATGTATTGCCTATTTACATACAGCTTTAAACGAAAAAATTTCCTTTAACTTATCAATTAAAAATATGAACACAGATTTTGTTCGTAATATACATATCCAACAGTATAATTAACGTCTCTACTTTGAGATCTGGAAAAGTAACAGTGAACGAATCTCCATGTAGAAGTAGGGCAGTTATTCTGATTTCCAGACGGTGACTGACTATTGCTGAGCAAATTTACTAGTAACACAAACAATACAGTAAATATTCATGTGGGAAAATATGTTAATGTACAGCTTTTTAATACTCCCTCGATACGTCTCTGAAGTCAGGCAGCAGTTAAAACGAAACTGCTTTAAACTGATATCAGCTTGTAAAAAAATGTTTATATATATATATATGTATATATACATATATATATATATATATATATATATATAACTTATGTCTATTATTTACAGGATAATACGCTAATAATAATATTGCGGGATTATCTTAACGGGATTATGTTACTGATAAAGAAATAATTTACACTTTCAAATGCTAAACTTTCGTTGCTATTATAGAAGGGTGTTATTTACACTATTAAAGGGAATAAAACTGCGTTCTCTTATAAAATATTTAGTCGCTTGCTATGTTACGCATAGATATTTATTAGGTGTCATTAGATTTAAGTGCCTCTGACTAATAGAGTTTTTACTAGGAGAAAGGATTTATATGTGGAATGTAAATTACTTGGCTACTTTCTTTAATCAATCTGATCGAAACTAAATTTGACGAGATATAGGGTTACAGAAAGATGTACAGAACAGGTTATTTGATACCCTTTTACTTGCAGGATCAAAGATTTAATTACAAGTTTCTGGTTAACCAATGACACTCTAAGTGTTAAACAACAGTTCTTAATTAAAACAAAACAGGAGACTCATTAAATTAGGTCTAACAGGACAGGTGGTTTATACTGAACGTGGATTGACTGTTATCAATGTAATGATTTACGTTCTCGCGGTAAATATTCTGTGGTTTTCCTTACTAAATATTTACCAGGATTAACTGGAAAAATAGGCGGATCTCTAGAGGTCTGGGTTTTAATCTTCAGAAAATGCTTCTGAAATATGGGGAATTTTTGAGTTTGCTCTTAGATATGGTTATGTTGAACAGGAAAATTGCCTGAAGTAAATGGAAATAACGAGTAGTTTATTATAAAAATTCAATGAAGGTTTCTGGAGCTAGGTGGCCTTTTTCTACACGATTACGTTTATTCTACCTAATTGGCGTGTGTAGTTGGTTGGGCGTCTGTAGTTAAAGTCAGTAAGGTACAAGGACGAACATCCCATTCTTTCTATCGCGTTTGTGTCGGATGCCTGGGCTTTCGGCTTACTTCCTTGCGTGAACGCTTCCGTCTGTGCATATTAAGCTGTAGGTAACGTTTTAACGTTACGTATGAGGAAGTCGGACACTAAGCGTTATCTAGTCGGGAGCTGGTTAGAAAAGGTCTGGCGGAGCAGAAGGAGAATATCCGAAGAGAGACAGGCTTGGATTGAGGCTCTTGTTTCACTTGTATGTTATATATGCATCTATCGTAATTTGTACACTAAACTAATTGTATTTTATCAGTGTTTGCACTACGTTTAGTTTGTACGGCACCCAAAAGAAATTAACTGATCAATTACTTTAATCCACAAAGTGAGTCTCGAATCTGCCACCTACAATTTTAAAATAAAGATAAACGTTACATCTTAGCGTTTAAAACTAATATCTAATTCCCATTACCGTCTTCTAGAATGCTGGAACGTTAGCTGTAACTCATCCTACTTAGGACAGGAATACTACATGAAATATTTTATTATCTCCCATTAGAACTCAAATTTTCGCTGCTAAAGCACTCGTGGTGATTTTCGTCACAACAACTATTCGTGATCTGACTGACAAAAATGACGGGCAAGATTCCTACCACCTCTTGTATTATATACGAAAATATAGTGTCCTAAGCACTGCAACACATAACTTAACCGCACATTTTGAAATTTTAGCTTTGACTACGTACGTAACATTGAATTCCGGAATAAACTTAATAAATCCAGATCTTAAAACAGATTTAAATAGACATTGGACTTAAATTTGAAAAATATAAGGCAAAGCATTTATATTTTTATTGATTTACCATACTTGTAAACTCATTATACTAAATGCTATTATTTGGAGCCAATAATAATTTTTGGAGAAAAATCATATATAACATTATGATGGGAAGATTAAATTTAGTTTATTAAACTCTTTAGAAATTTCTTTTTATTTTAGGAAATATATTACCTACCATAACATGATTAAATTTATTTTTCTGTGATAGCGATGTAAAACATTATGTTATGTTAATATTTTGTAGTTTTCCCCCAGGTTCAATAAATAAATTTAATAAGATGTAGTTTCAAACATGAAAATCTCATCACACATAGCAGACGAAATAAGAGGAGATAGGTGAATCAATTGGGTAAGAACCTGGGGTTCTGAGACTGTCATCTGACAACACCGCGAAGGCCACAGATATTGGTAGGAGTAGGTATAAAACAATGGCAACGACTTTGCTCCGGTCAACCAAAGGAGCATTTTTATTTTAAACGTAACTGAAAATGGTTAAGTTCAGGGCTTGAAAAATACCATTTGTCCCGACGAAACGTAACTCCAGCAGAAGATAAACGATGAAAAACTTTCTTTAAAACATCTAGATATTATTTAAGAGTAGATCATAAATGCAAAGCAATGCGATATTTTCTCATAGAGCGCCATCAATTAAGCGTTGAAATGTTACAGGTGAACTATGCACCCAAAGTCATACGTTTACCTAGTACTACCTTTAAATAGGCAATACAGTGCCACGGTTTTAAAACGAGCTCATAGAACACGCGGTAAGCACGGAGCACAATCAATGATAATACACTAATGTTGAAAAACGCGTATATACTTCTTAGAATAAACTACAACACGTCAGCATCAATAATATCGTAATATCCTAAATTGGTAAAATCGTAATGAATAATTTGAGTACCTCTAAAAATACCAACATATAAGACAGATATGACAGCGATAGCCCTGTCAGTAAGCGTTATTCAAATACATGAATGGTCAAATACTTACCCAAGACTCCTACGGATTTAAATACATACACTTATGTTCTTAGTTTACCGATCCTGCGACTGAGATTAGCATTTATCGTATATAATACTGACAAGACATTGACAAACCCAAATGCAGAGCATAAATTTCGAAGGTATTATATTCAAGAAGTCACTTAAAGTTTCATTACATAACAACAACTTGCATAAGTTGTAACCTAACTCAAAGGTTTCGATCGCAACCTCATTCAAAAATGAAAGAATTACACGATGTAAAGCTGACATTGATGAGATTACACTTTTTTTATAAAATTTATTTTCAAATTTGCAACCTGATGTTTAAACTTATAAGTAAAGGAGAGCAATGGGTTACACTTGAAGAAGAAATTTTCAAGCGATAGTTCTCGCCAATATAATAAGAGATCTTTGGTATAACTTGGTTATTGATATAAGACATTCGTTGGTCATTGCTTCTTTAACTGGTAGCATCATCGGATAGGAGGCGTCCAAGAAGTTTTTAATATTAATTACCGTCATTATTGTTGTCCTCATGTGCACTATAAACTTGTGACAAGTGTTTTGCAAACGTAATAGCTTTATCCTGTTCAATTTTCCCCCAACTTCAGTCTTCTCTTCTTAGAAGTGGAATGTGCTGCGTCGGTCGCTTAAACTTTTTGGCGGCCTTCCAGCAATCTTTTTTCGACAAACTGGTGATATATGATTCGAAAGTGGCATTTCGGGCATCTCCCAGTACAGTTTTTAACCATAGGGTTAGTCTATTATATTCTCTTTTGTCTGTGGGATTGCGACTTCTTTGCCATATGTGCCTGGATCTTCTTTTTTGGGCAACTGGATATTTTATGTGTACAAGAATGTTGACCACATGTTCTTTTCCTAAGTTTATTTGGGGAGTAGACAGTTGTGCTGCCATATGCATAGCTCTGGTTAAATGGTGTACCGCACCATTAATTTCGTCTTGCTATTTTATGGAATATTTAGGCATATGCATGTTTTAAATACTGACCAGTCTGTTTTCGGTAATATTATTTTGGGAACTGTTGGTCCATTTATGATCTGAGTTGTATGTCATAATAATGGGAGTGTGATCTGTGAAGAGGTCCCAAGATACTTTCATGGTTACATAATTGACCCCCAGTCAGTATGTTTTGTATTCCAATCGTTTCCGATTAGGACTTTACTTGTTAGTTGTCAAAAAGTTTTCATATTCTATTGTACTAATTCCGTGTCTTGGTGGACTATACATTGCAACAATGTTAAACGACCACAGCTGGGCGTTGATATGAACCGCTGCTGCTTATACTTGATCAGTTTGGTATTTAGTTTCCTCATGGTGGGATATGACGTTACTCATAAGAACTGCAGCGCCACCATGTACTATACCATAAGGGTGGTTCGTGTGGTGTAGAGTAGTATGGTATTTTAAACATCGTTCCGTCAGTGAAATGTGTTTCTGACAAATAATATATCAATTTTGTTGTATTGGACAAAATTTATTATTTACGCTTTATGGTTGATTAGGCTGTTGGCATTTAACTCGGCAACACGAATAGATTTAACGCCCATTACTGAATTTATTTATGTGGAAATTATGCTTAGTATAATTCTATTTTGATTTATGATCTGCGAGAACATTGGCTTGAATTCCATTAAGAAGGCGTTCAATTGGATTCCTAACTCTGGAGTTTGGTTGTTTGTATTGCTGTTTCTGACTGTTTGCGCATAAGATGTATGGTTTAGTGGTCCATTAGGATGGTTTTCTCCAATTTTATATTGGTTTTGGAATGGTTGTTGGTGTTTTGGAGTATGAGGGATTTGTCCGAATGTTTGGTGTTTCCATTAAGTAAGTCACTATTAACCATACATACTTTATAGTTTTCTGTATAATTTCCATCGCAAAGGGCACATTTAGCAGGTGTGGTTTTAAATTTTTTGTAATCAACTGGGATGTGGTTACCTCCACATGTAACATATTGATAAGGTCTGGTACAATACCTCTTTGAGTGACCATATAATTGACACCTGATGCACTGGATTAGATTTCTTTAAATTTGTTCATTGCTCTCTTTTGGTTCAAGGTCTACATAGAACATTATTAATGGTTGTTCAGTTACTTTATGCCTTATGTTAATCATGTTGCGTGTGGTATAGCCATGTTGTTTTAGGTCATCGATGATATCGTTGGTAGGGATTGAGTAGTGTATGCCCTGTTTTGTTTCATTTGGTAAGTGTGGTGAATTATTTTATTGCTGTTTATATGTCTAATAAGTTTTCTGTATGTATCAGGGCTCTTAGTGTTAATTTTTATTTTATGGTTTTGTAAGGTTGTGCATTGGTGGTTTTCTCTTTCTGTCACATTTGTTAGGTTTTCAATCATCTTGTGGAATTATTACTATTGTTTTATTCTTGAGAAGCATTTTGACGGACGTCGAACTTATTTTGGGTACTAATTTGTTTTGTATTACTAATATCATTTGGAGATTTAGGATTCCTTTTACGTTTTTTATAAGCTTTAACTGTCGTGAGTTTTTGTTTCTTCGTTGTCGCTGTCTTCCATGGAGGACACTTCGCTCGTAGTTTGTGATGGCACAAATGAGATATGTGAGGTGTTTTGATGGGAATTTATCGTAAAGTTGTGTTGAATATTTGGATGTGGTTGGATATTAGTTAAATATAAGTTTGAAGGAAAGCAATTTGATAAGTTTTAAAAATATGGCATTGAATTTGGATTCTGTGACAAAATTAGGAATTGGGGAAAAGCTTGATTACTGTAAGTACTTTGCGGCTACATGATTGGTAAATTTTGTGTGCTGGAAAAGTTAAATGTATATCCATAGTTTTTGCAAGACGTTTGCGTATTTATTGCAGATGTTCGGAGTCCGGGTGGAGCCGGGCCATTATCATTTCCAAGCGGACACATGAATGTGAGTGCTTTCTTCTAAAGAATTTATAAGAATATGTTTACGTACGGTTTTGTGTAATATAATTATGTTCGCGGAATCGGTTTTGTTGACCTCAAGTTCACTAATCTACATATGGGACACAATCTTTCAAAGATAGCGGAGCACAGATGTCGTGTTTACTCTTCGAAATTCAAATCACCAATCAACAGATGGTGTTGCTTTAATTTGAAATTAAAAACACACGTAAAAGACAAACTCTCTCTGGTAATTAGGGTAAAGAAATATTGCAATTTTTCCTCAAATAGGCTCCCAGCCGAGTTGTTTGAAGTAAATCGAGTAACTGATTAAATATAAATATTCCATCCAAAATAACCCCAGTAAATTATTTCCACTCAAGTTTTGTTAATGAAGCAATTAAAAATCCAAAGTATTTTACTAAAATATTGCAATCCCCAAAAAAACCTATGTAAATGTAGTTTAAAGGTCTGATATATATATATATATATATATATATATATATATATATATATATATATATATATATATATATAATAAAGCCTCGTTAATTGGTATTTAATGTCAGGAAGCAGACTGTTAATTTTAAAAAATTTTTTAAATTCCATTATTAAGTCGATATTTCGAAATATTTTATTTCTTCTTCTGGACTTAATACTAAAGGATGCAAATGGTCAGGAATATAAAATTAAATTTACAAAGTGTGCAAACTTACATAAATTAATGATGACTTGAAACGGAATGTGACAATGTAACAATTACTAAATATTGATGAATGTATGATTAAATACATGTAAGAAGTACTTAAAAACAGGAAATCTAAAATTACAATTAACTAATTAACATTTTAAAAGGTTATTGTAAAAGACTTAGCCTCTTTAATAATATTCCTTGGATTCGCATACAAGAAGCCATAGAGATCAGATGGGACTCTATTTCTTTACATACTACAATTGATTTAAACCTATTCATTGAAATTATAAAATACATTTTTGATTCTACATATTTTACACATGATGGTAATTTCTACAGGCAATTGTTAGGCGTTCCTATGGGAGCTGTTATCAGCCCCGTCCTCAGTCAGGTCGTTATGGATACCCTCCTAGATCAGACTCTACCAAAGCTTTCTTTCAAACTCCCATTTATCAAAAAATATGTGGACGATATCATATGCAGTGTTCCATTAGATCAGATCGACAACACACTTAGTATTTTTAATAGTTATGACCAGCACATACAGTTTACAGCTGAGGTAGAAAATGGTAAAGGGGCGGTACCCTTCCTAGACACCCTACTAGTTAGGGATGGTTCGAACAGCATTAGATTTGATTGGTATCAAAAAAGTACACATTCTGGTCGTTATCTCAATTATAGGAGCTACCATCCTTTGAAATATAAAGTAAATTTAATAAAGGCTTTGAAATATAGACTTCTAACTATCTCTGATGCGTCATTTGTCAAAAAAATTTAATAAAATTACCAAGACTCTTCATCGAAAACTCGTATCCAAAAACCTTAGATAATAAAATACTTTTCTCACAAGAAAGTCCTGCTATACAAAATCATAAGGGTACTCCACAGCTTTCGGTCAATAATACTTCTCAACAGGCACAAAATGATAATATAAAAACCTATATAGGCCTTACGTTCTTAGAAAAAGTCACACCACAAATAAAATATATCGTAAAACCATTTCCCATTATAATAGCAGATAAACCCTTAGTTACTCTTAAAATCCTCTTCTCTCCTTTAAAGGAAAAAACACATTTTCTATTACATTCAAATATCGTATACTCTCTAAATTGTACAAAATGCACGGGCACTTATATAGGGCAAACTTCACAATTTTTAAAAGGTAGAATTTCAGCTTATAAATCAGACATAAAATATAAAAGACTAGGATGTCAATTAGCACCACATTCAGTGGAGAACAGTCACTCTTTCGATTTCGATAACCCAAAAATATTGGCAAAAGAACGGAATATATCAAAACGCTTATTCCTTGAAATGTGTCATATACTTAAGGATGATAATTCAATTAATAATAGAACAGACATTAGTGGCCTCAGCACTATATATAATTATCTATTAAATATGCAATTCATCAATCATTAATTCTTAGTTTCGACTTTGTACTACTTTGAAATTCCCGCTTTACTGTACTCAATGAAGGGGGGAAGATTGGTACTCCCATCCTTGTCTAATATAAAATTGACATTTCCCTAGTACACATGCTTCTTATCAGTTAAAATTGCAGTAACACGCATTTAAAGTAAACGTCTCCATTTTGTACATTAATTGTAAGTCTTTTACAATAACCTTTTAAAATGTTAATTAGTTAATTATAATTTTAGATTTCCTGTTTTTAAGTACTTCTTACATGTATTTAATCATACATTCATCAATATTTAGTAATTGTTACATTGTCACATTCCGTTTCAATTCATCATTAATTTATGTAAGTTTGCACACTTTGTAAATTTAATTTTATATTCCTGACCATTTGCATCCTTTAGTATTAGTCCAGAAGAAGAAATAAAATATTTCGAAATATCGACTTAATAATGGAATTTTAAAAATTTTTTTAATATTAACAGTCTGCTTCCTGACCTTAAATACCAATTAACGAGGCTTTATTGTATTTCAAAAAAGTAGGTCAAATTACTTCCCATCACTCTTATATATATATATATATATATATATATATATATATATATATATATATATATATATATATATATATATATATATATATATATATATATATATATATATATATATATATATATATATATATATATATATATATATTAGTATATATATAGTAGGCATAGGCAATCTAAAACTTACGTTAGGTTACTAGAGTGCCTGGAGGTGTAGGCGACCCTCATACATGTGTATAAACGCACCATAACGTGGCCAAGTAAGCATAAACATAACAAAAAATGGTAGTCAACTGTTTACGATCGATTCAGAACTAAAAACAGGTGTGAAATTCCAATTTGTCCCTGCTAGTTATACAACCCCTCCCCTGAAATTTCCGATGCAAAATCGTCGTGACTTTAGTACTTTTTACGCAATATGTATACCATTGGTACAAATTTTGTGCAAACTAATATTAAGTTCCACTTGAAAATTTGTATGCTTTTGTATCAACGGAAAACATCTTGTACTGTTTAATATTGACTATTTATTGCTTATTTATGCTTATTTTAGGATACACCTGTGGTATATAGAATCAGACCGCTATTCTAAAATCTGATACCATCAAATTTATGATTTATTACTGCGTTTTAAGGAGGTTAGTGTCACATTTTCTTTATATTCCATTATTAGGTAAAATCTCAAATACCTTTACTGATGTCACAAACGAAATATATCTCGAATTTGGAAGTTATTCGGTTTAATGTTAGATTTCGGTTATTCTTTTTATATTTACGCGTCTGCAGCTGCGAGACCATATTACTGTATTATAGCTATATTATAGATACAGGCAGAGAAAGATGTGCTGGTGGTATCATTCTCTTACACCAACGTACGGCCAGGCATATTGTTTTCTTTCTGGATATCTAATTAAGTGCACTGTCACAGGGATTGGTTTAAACCGTTGATTGAGGAATTTTTTAGACAATGTTTAAACTTAGTGTTATGATCACAATTTATGTTAACCTCTCGTATATAATGCGATAAGAGATGTCGATTATTGAATCTTAATCCCTTGAGGATGTTTGATATTTGTTGAGTATACAAACAATTTTTTTCGAATTTTCGTTTCTAGTACACTAGTACACTTTATTTGTACGTTTGGTGGTTTATCTATACACTTGCTACCAATCTGTATTGATCTCTGACCGGTTTCTCACCCATCCGAGTATTCTACCCCTAGCAACCAAAGAATTTGATCCACTGACATGGTATCCTTCACTTTAGGACAGCTTTTCCGGGTTACACAAGAAAGGGTGAACTAAATACTTCAACTTAAAAATGTCATTTAGCCACACAAAAATACATTACATTACCTAAAAACAAAATAATGTACGGGACACGCAAATATATTTATACTTTTACATTACGACTCCGTCTGGTACGCTTGCTGGTAAATATAACGGACTGTAACTATTATGTTGAAAAAACGCAAATCTTTATTTCATTCTATTCCAAAAGGAATTTTATACAGTATTTTATTAGTATGTATTCAGGTCATTATCTCTCTCATAGAAATGCCTACTGGGTCAATGTTCCTTTCAGAAAGAACGATATTTCTATTTTAAACTAATTACGTTTACTACACAGGGATAAAATTATTACATTCTATTATATCCTACTATTCTACTCTCAGAGCGAACTTCACTAGGAAAACGTATTTATTAGTACACACAAGGTGAATTTTATAATTACTGAATGATAATTGAAAATCTTTACATTTACGTGGTGTTAGATGTGTTCTGGTATTAACTTCGCCTCTACTTAGTGAATTTAGTTTAATGTAATTTAATATTGTTAAATTACGTAAACAGAACAACTGGTGTTTATTACGGAGCAGGATTTACAGTAACGGCGTAAATTGATTTGGTTTTGAAATGAAGAATTACTAGGTCTTTGAGATTTTGTCGAGCGGTTTTAAAGATCAATTACAGAATGGCAGAAACACTTAAAAATGTTGAATGAGAGGATGTTTAACAAAAGAAAACAAGAGTCTAACATGAGTGACTTTACGTAAATATATGGTACACACTTAACGACTAGCGGTTATAAAACTTGTGAACATAACACTTAATATGTTCAGGTGATAGAAAACTAATATCATTACCGAAAAACGGTTTTAACCTGGCACTGACCTTTTGCTTCTGGGTTGCGGTTTAGATATTATGGGTTTCCTATCGAAATAATCATTTTAAAATAGGACCTACTGGATATAACTATATTCATTTCTAGACTATATGATAGAACCTAGGAGCGTGATACTGTTGCTTTAAGACGTTAGTTTGCCTTGCATGTTTATTATTCCTTACGGCGGTTTGAAAATTTAGTTATAATTTTTTTAACCTTTCCAGTGCACAAGGGCGTTTACTCAATTACTTTTCAGGATGGCCATGCATCAATACACTTTCTCTCTGGTGGACGGTGGGTCAACGCGGTCAACAGACAGCTGCCCCTAGTTGGGGTGTTAAAAAACTGTGGGCTACTATCCCACATTCTCCGTCGCCTGGTGGTACAAAAGTGCGATGTTGGGCTACTGCCCTATTAGCCGCCTTTTTACGGTGTATTATTAGGTGTATGTATAAGGTTTCAAACTTACGTTCAGGTGAAGTTCCATTTTACAAGTTTGCGGTCTGAGGCGAAAGTCCTCATTTGTGCTGGCTGGAGACTATAAATTACAATCATCTTATTAAAACAAGGATAGGGAGCAGACAGCTGTATGTTTTGTTTCCCTTATTTTTATTATAGTTATTCCTTGATTAGGTTATAAGCGTGTATGCCCAGCAGCGTATATTACACCGCTCCACGCATTGTGCATGGCGCGGTAAACATAAATACCTTGCCATGATCATATGACAAACTGTATACTTTTTTCAAGGCAACAGGTATATAAATCCAGACCCCGCGTTGTTAACGACTCATTACGCTCCCTGATTTGCATCGGAGAAATCGAATTAAACTTGTTTATTAATCCTCTTATTCTATTCGGGTCAATATGACCCAATCGAGTTCTAATGCGCATAATTCGTTACTTTATTTAAATACTATTTATTACTCTAATAATGGTGTACCTAGATTGATCATAAAACATTATAATTAGTTTTTCTTTAGATGCATTTGTTACACTCACTGTGTCTGGGTATATATGGCCCGGTGGTTTGTGTGGTTCAAATTAAAACAACGAGAAGCAGATTATTATCATAGACGAATGTATATTATTATTTTTGTTTTATTTTCAGAAATATAAATAACTTACATAATATTGCCACATTATTGCGCATATTGCATGTGTTATTTGCGTACCGGTAAACAAGTTTATTCCTGTTGAGACTTGACTGTGGCTCAGCGTATAAATTCAGCCAGTGGACATCTATGTGTTAATTTCGTAGTAAACATCAAACTTGATGCTATACTCTAATAAGAAATACCTAACAATTGAAACTCATTGGAACTGTGTAGTGATAGAGTGCTTACGGATAGTGAACTTGTGAAACTTTTATGTGCTTCTGATAGTGATTGTAATGCTTCTTTCTGGAGAGGAAGCCCATTTGTCCGAAACCGAGATATATAATAGCGAATCGGATAATGAAGTGGAAGCTACTATTTCAGATGAAGCTAGTACAGATTATCACGTAACTTCAAAAGATGGCAATATAGTATAGAATCGGGAAGGTTATCAGCAGCAAATATGATTCCGTTAATTCCTGGGCCAGCAAGGTATGCTACGTCGCGTATAATTAATATAAAATCCGCGCACTTTTTACATTTCACACCCAAAATTGTAAAACTAATTTTGAAAATGTTAAATTTAGAAGGCAAAAGACTTTGTCGCGACACGTTTCAAGAACTAACATTAGTTGAACGAGAAGCACATTTTATCCTACTGTTTCTAGCTGGAGTGTATAAATCTCATGGAGAGGCAATAGACAGATGGAAATGTGGGTCGCCCAATATTCAGAGCAACGATGTTCCAGCAACCATTTCATGGAATTGCACGAATAATTCGCTTTGACGATAAAAAAACTGATAAATTAGCTCCCATACGGGATGTGTGGGATGAATGGGTTGCAATTCCACCTAAGCTCTATATTGTCCACGAAAATGTAAGGTAGATGAGCAACTGGTACCTTTTAGGTGCCGTTGTCTTTTAGACAGTATATCGCGAACAAACCTGCTAAATACAAAGTCAAGATTTGGACTTTATGCGATTCTGTAGCTGCTTATGCATATAACATGCAAGAAGGTGAATCTCCAGAGAGAGATCAAGGTAAAAGAGTTCTGCTAGATCTTAATTATTGTCTAAAAGGTCAAAACGTCACGTGTGATAATTTTTTTACCTCATATGATCTAAGACAGATGCTATGGAAAAGAAAAATAACCACGCCTGGCTCTGTTTGCAAAAATATTCCTGAACAGCCAGCCGCATTGGTCTGCAACAGGAAAGAATTTCTTTCTTCAAAATTTTACTTTACCAAGGACACGTCGACAGTTTCCTATATTCCGAAGCGGAATAAAAATGTTACGTTCCATGTACCACGATAATGGAGTGTGTAACCTGGATCATAAAAATCTGTTTATGTTTTACATTACAACAAAACTAAAGGTGCTGTAGACACCTCAGACAAGTTTATAACAACAAACACATTCAGACGGTAAACTAAAAGACGGCTAATGACTATATTTTACTATATCATGGACGTTTCAGCTTACAACGCTTATGTACTGTGGTGCGATGTAACTAAAACCTGCAATGCTGGAAAACTTACAAAACGGCGACTATTTCTTGAGGAACTGGGTAATTCCTTGATCACTCCATTATTGCAAGAAGGAAAACGTCTCCCTCGAAGTATTCCTGCAGCTGAAATGGGTATAAAGTCATGTTCTTCAACCAGTAATGCCGACGTAAGGGAACAATCAACCACAACCCTGCGTAAAAGATGTAAATGTTCCCTCTTCAAATGATAATAAAACTAATCTGGTATGTTTTAATTGCTCAATATACCTATGTATAGCTCATGTATATTACTACTGTCAAAACTATAACAAATAAGTGTATATACATTTATAATAATATGTCATAAAAGTAAAATAACGTAATAAAATGTAATAAATAATAAATACTACATCTTATCTTTTATTACTATTTCCTGTTATATCAATTTAACGACAATGAAACAACTATAGGCTCCCGGGTCATAATGATCCGAACACAATTAGTGAAACCAAGATGTTAACACAATAGTAGGGTTAATATAGTTTGTGCTAAAAGTGTAAACATATGGTAACTCACACCATCTTTATGGTTATACCTTTCGCAGCATTTGTTTTATTTATTTCACAGGATTTTCTTTGCTTTCCTTGTTCACCTAAAAACTTATAATCTACGAAACTGAATACAAACTAAAGATATCGACAGCATCTGTCGTTGTTTATTTTTCCTCTTGTGTCGCACGCATAAGACTACTCTTCTGTTTATGAAAATGTATCACCGCGATCCGTATGGCGCCTTTAAAAATTGATCTATTAAGGTGTATCCAGAAACCAACGCTACCCATATCTATGAGTCGGTTTTGACAAGATATAGAAAACAAACGTGATCTCTACGTTTTGAGAGATTTATGTAACGGTTGGTAGGCGACACACTACCTCCGGCAGGATTGCTAGCCATTTACTTCTGCTTAAAAAAGTTAGAAGTGACAACACTGCGTACAATATTACACGAGGTTTACACAAAATTTAAGCTTAACTTAAAATTTAAAAGGTCGTGTGATTTTTTAGACCGCATTTTGTCTAGTTAATGTCTATCAAATTTACGTTTAAGGAACAACGTGCTGGACATTTTTGTAATATGTTTAAGCGATACACACACACGTACACACGTACGCACGCACGCACGCATGCACACACCCACCCACCCGCTTGCCAACCCACCCTTGTATTGGTTTATACGGATGAATAGGCTTTCTTTTGTGTATAGTATTGTATACAATCCCTTCAGGCGGTTAAGATAATTTTACCGAAGTGTATTCAACCGTTTATCGTAATAATACATATCGTGTGTTATTTTTTTACTCTTATCACTGCACACCAAGATTCTCATCACCTAAGTTTGTCAAAATTATGTTTTCAACGTCATTATTGTACCTTTAAAATGTTACTCATAAGGTTTAATGTAAAGTAAAATTAGAGTACATAAGGTTGACGACCGATCAACTGGTTCATTAGTACTTAATTTTATTTTGACTGCGTGCAAAGGGATTGCCGAATCAATGCTTTTAATTTACCCATTCAGCTGGTTTCTCACTGAGCTTTCGCACCATTTTTCTTATATGTTACTTCCACCCGTAACAATGTACGTATTACAAAACGGATGCATAATCATCCTAAATCTATCTGCACTAGATATTTTTTATTAGTTTCTTTTCGAACGTGAAACAGTATTAGGTACTATTTCTGATGAACTGTAGTAAAACTATTTTGATTTGTGAAAGGAATACTGACATAACAACTATACAAGTTTTTAATGGTTGCATAATGCAAATAGTTCCAGTAAACCAGGTCTCCTCATAATACCTTGAGTTGAATTAAAGCCTTCTGATATTTGTTTGAAATCAGCAATTGCAATATTTTCCAGTTTTTCTTTTCTCTTAGTTTAGAAACTAAAGTCAAATTCCCACAATTGTCCCTTTTAACATTATTATTCCCCCATGCAAGTAAAATATATTCTGTACCGAATATTCCTTGAATGTGTAATAAATTTACACACGTTGATGTTTATTAGAATTTTGGTTCATATCTTAACTTTTAATTGTACCTATGTTAAGTAATAATGTCTTAAGTTTTAACTTATAACATCGTGAATTTCAAAAATTATACTTTTAGAACTTTAAGCGCTTTTCATGTTTAATTAAATTGCTGAAATTAATGCTATTTACAGTGAAGTTGCTACTTTCTGAAATAAATTGAATCGCTTATTAAATTAAATGAGAAATTGTTTGTTGTATGTATTGTTTGATGATTGTGTTATATGAAATATGCAGGAATTTTAATACACTTCCACACCTGTCTTTAAAATTCACTAACTGTCAAAATAGTATTTAAAGTGTCCTTTACCTGAAATCAATGTCTTTGTTATTAGCAATTCTTTCGTAATTGACACAAAACTATGCTTCATTTCCAATCAGAACGTAGCTCTACCTTTCATGTAAATAATATCAACTTGTAATTGTCTTAGAAAACTTGAGATGGGAAGACTTTGGAGCACTATAAAAATAACTGGTGTGAAACAACACACGAGCTTCCAACCTACAAAATGGAATTAAAGGAAATGAAATAATTTTAGTAACAATTTTTTTAGGATAATTATGCAGTCTCTTTTATAACAAGTTCATTACGAAAATAGGTAACATTTTTGAAAAAACCAATAATCTCTGTCGAACAGACGATCAAAACTTCATGTCAGATAGACGTTAATAGACATCTAGATGCCAACGTAAAAAAAATTACAAAGACGCCCGCATAACATTTTCAATCATATTTATTTAATTTTTATATTTAGTTCGCTTTACATTAAAAAACTTTATAAAGAACAGTTATGTAAAATTAAATTTTCTTTAAATAATATCTCTACACGTTTTCCTATAAAATCAATCATTATTCAAATATTGGAAAAATTTTAACTAATACTTAGGTCCTACCTTAAGAATATTTTTGTCGCTAAACTACGCGTCGTATCAAAAAGTTACATAGAACACAATTAATCTATACGATTAAGGTTTATTTATCTACTGGTATTTTTTTATTTTTGAAATATATAGCTGTTTCAGAAATATTTGATAAAAATCTAACGCAGTTCATAATAACTCCCTTCCCCTCCATTGAATTTCTCCCAAAATCTAATCAGCTCCAGGAAAAGTTAAACACGCACACGCACTCGCATACGCACGCGCACGCATACACGCGCACGCAAACGCACGCACACGCACACGCATACGCACACGCACACGTATACGCACACGTACACGCGCACACGCGCACACGCGCACGCACACGCACACACACACACACACCATGGCCAATCTTGGCGAAAAGTTGTAAAATGGGCTAGTAAGCCAATTTAGTGATAGTGGAAAAAGTATGCATATATATATATATATATATATATATATATATATATATATATATATATATATATATATATATATATATATATATATATATATATTGATATGTTGAATAACTCAAAATTAAATGGGGATAGAATTCTATTATTGGGAAATTTATAACTAAATATAATTATTATGCACCGTACTAGCTCAAATCTCAAATGGGGATAGAGTTCTTTTTGTTGGGAAATATACATAAATATAAATTTAAACTTTGATATGTATTTAATTTTTATATTATGTAAATTGCATTCATTCAGTAGTACAATTGGCATTATTAAATGGTTCTTTATTATGTGGATTCCACGTTATATCAAACATTTTGTATGTGAAACGAGACTTACTAAAGTTTCCACAATGACTCATGCGTTGCGTATTAAATTAAATCAAATACCAAACTGTCAGAATTGTTAAATGGTAATTTCCTAAAAATGTGATCTTAATAATGTAATTGAAATTGAAATTTTGAAAGAAGACTAAATTTTTAATTGTTTTACAGATGTTTACACAGCTATTGCATAAACATTTACACCTATACATAAAATATAAATGCAGGAAATCACACAAATAATGAATACAAGTTGAAGGGTTATGATTAAAAATTAACTCACATGTGCATCGGCATAACTTCAAAAGTATGTGTTCATACAGCTGGTTCCATTTCCAAACGTAGGCTCCTTCCAATCTGTGATCGATGTTATTGATCTGTTTCACCTGCTGCTGCAGTACTTCCAATAATTCAACAATGTCTTTCGGATAAATGGTTGCTTTTCTTGTGGTAAACGTGCTTATAATTTACTTAAATGTTTTCACTCAAGTAGTAAATTATTAACAATATTTATTTAATTGTTGTATTAAATTGCTTCAATTATTTTCGGTATAAATATTGTTTTAAAGTTGTAAAATTTTTAAATTAACTTCACTTTTCTTTTTAGCATCCGATATGGAATATGATTTATTAATATATCGCAGCAGGAAATAAACATCAATTGGAAAAATTGAATAAATTTTATTTACGATAACATAACCAAAAACGAATTACAACAACCGAACTTTTTTAAAACGTCAAACATAAATCGTAACAACTTGTTAAATTTAAATCGTAATAAACTTTACGAACATGGAAATTTATCGGTAACCTAACTTTATTTTATATTGTAGGTTAAAAACAATTGCTTCTGAACTCTCGTTTCATCAACAAACTCGTATCAAAATTTCCGATAAAAAACGTGGTTTTAAACTTACGTGTTAACACAAAACACAACACTTTGACCTTTGTCATAAAAATTTAAACTTTCAGAAACAAATAGAAGAGAGAGAGAGAGAGCTATTCTGGAACAATTCCTTATGTACTCTCCTGTTAGCTACAAAAATTTCAATTTTTTTTTTAAGAATATAATCAAGGTAACCAAGTCTGTGATTGGTTAATATAAATTTGAAAACCTATCTAAAATATAAATTATGCTATAACTTTCTTAATAAGCTACTGATTTAAATTTTAAAAACAGAAATTAAATCTGTACAAGATTCCGCACAAAATGATACCTCACTTGATATACATCTGTTAAAAAATGTACGATTTGAGTTATCCTATACTAAATTTGCTTATATCTAAAAAATCTTACTTTCTACACTTAAACTAAATACATATTCGTGATCTGTACGAAAATTTGAATTAGAAAGCATTTATTTCATCTCCAATATCTTAAATTTAGAGGAAAATTCTTTTTTACATAGGAAATTTGTGTAGTTAACCCCATTTTATTTATGTTCAAATGACTTGTACAAAGTAAATTATTGCATGGAAATGAGGAAAACCTCCTATTAATCACATTAACAACTTATTCTAAGCTCAACTTACTCTATAAAACTATAAATTTGTAAAAAACCTTAAATTTAAAACTTAACCTAACTTAATTTAAATGTTCATATAATTTGCGTAATTAACGTTCAAATTATTCAAAATGTTACTCACCCAACTTATAAAATCTGTCTTTAATGTTCTAAATGTTCACTTTTCTTGTAGGGTTTAAATATTAGTCACTTTAATGATCCATATTGTTAAACACATTTCTTTAAAAATGTATCTGCATGTAAATATCCAAATGTTAAATTGTTGTGTAAATTGTGCTTAATGTTTACTATGCATTACTTTGTCTGTCGCACTTATATTTTCCTGCATTTTACCTGACTTATAATATATCCCTAATATAAACATAACTCTAGACTGTGTGATAAACATCTGTAAAATACCAAAATGGCAAAATACTTTATGTCTACCAACTTAATCGTACTTACAATTTAACCTTCCTGGCATGTTTCTTATGTAGCACAATGCTTTTTATGACTGAACCAACTTGAACAAATCTTATTAAGCCCGTTTCATCAAAACAAATCACTTTCTTTCCATCATTTACCAACATACTTCAAATAAATGCAGTGTAAATATACCAAAATTGATCTCAAATTGTTCTATATAGAAATTAATATATTAATATTTTTTTAAATGTTAGCAATAGTTCGAAACATGTAGTTAAAAATAAATCATTTGCTGATGACACTTATACATTTCGATTTATTTAAAATCATTTTCAAGAAGGTAAAATATGAAATAAGCAGAAAATTACAAACATAAATAAAGCATTGCTACTTACAGAGCAGCTTGATTAAACGTTAACTTTAATTAATAATATAAAGAATAGTCTGTCAAATACAAAGGCAAATTATCTAAAACTACCAAAATGGTTACTTTGACATTGGCATTCTATGTTATTTAGTGTCAACATCACACTCAATCCAATTCAAACAATAAACAAACAAGTGTGCAACAAACTATAAACAAGGAGATGTTTAATTAGGAAACATGTTAAGTTAACAAAAAATTACTGGTCCATTGCAAATACATTGTTGACTAGCTTTCATCGTGGATTAAAGTGATATAAATAAGATTAAATAATAATAAGGTTATCAATTTTTTGTTTATAGTTTAAAATGTTTTGTTTTTTATTAATGTGGTATGACTAAGAATAATCTTTTTTTATGGTTTGGCTCTATTTCTAGTATTTTGGTTTCTTCAAAATTTGCTCTATGAGATGTGGTGTGAAGATTATTATTAACCAGTTAACACCACTTTTAACAAAAATTCTTAAACAATCACTACATTTTCATTGCAAACTCGTATGATATATCTACTGAAAACCTATTCACTAAACTAAGAGATAAAATTCCTAAATTACTTTTTAGTAATATAGTGTATAGCATTCAGTGCCAATGTAATCTTACATATATAGATAGGACAAACTAGCCAATGGTTACGTTCTCGTCTAACCCAACACCGCAGTGCCGCCAAGATTGGTGTAAGGTTTTGAGCTGTATCGACACATCTTCACACCACATCTCATACAGCAAATTTTGAAGAAACCAAATTACTAGAAATAGAGTCAAACTATAAAAAAATATTATTCAAAACATTTTAAATAATAAACAAGACATTGATAACCTTCATATAATGTACTCTTATTTATATCACTTTAAACCTCAATGAAGTCTAGTAAACAATATATTTACAATGGACCTGTAATTTTTTGTTGACTTAACATGTTTCCCAATTAATAAGACCTATCCTTGTTTATATTTTGTTGCACACCAGTTTATTTATTGTTGAATTGGATTGAGTATGATGTTGTCAACTGAATAATGTAGAATGCCAATGTGAACGTAACGATTTTGGTAGTTTTAGATAATTTTAAAGTTTATTAATGTTAATTTACTTTGCCTTGATATTTGACAGACTCTTCTTCGTATTATTAATTGTAGTTAACGTTTAATCAAGCTGTTCTGTAAGTAGCAATACTTTATTAATGTTTGTAATTTCCTGCTTATTTCATATTTTAGCTTCATGAAAATGATTTTAAATAAATCGAAACGTAAAAGTGTTATAAGCAAATTATGTACCTTAAACTACATGTTTCGAACGATTGCATTCCAAAACAACTTACAACTTGTCATTCTAATATTTTCCGTTTGTTCAATATATATATATATATATATATATATATATATATATATATATATATATATAACGAATTTTATTCGAATTGATTTTTACCTTTCTGTTTATATTTAAAATCGACCCTTTATAAACCTATATTAATTATGAAAAAGTACCCTTGGAAACAATTGATAAGGAAATAAAATTATGAAATCGCTTAAATGTAAATTGATGAGTTTCCAAAAATGAACCATTCCTGTAAGCGTAGATGGATTTGTGTTTAAATTAAAAGTTAAGATTAATGTTCAAAAATTATGTACATATATACTACATATTAATTAATGTTCTTTGATGTGTATTAAATAGCATAATGACATGATTTTAATGTGATTTCATGTGTTAACTACATGCAGCGAAGTGGACCTTAATGTTCATATTTAAGGGAGGTTTTTTTTATTATACAAATACATATTACACCTTTCTCTGAAAATGAATTATCTGGCATTATCTTCTTTACAGATATATTGCATCTGTTTTTACTAAAGTACGCTAATGTACAAAACATTGTCTTAAACCTAATTCTGTAATACATGTTCAACTCATGGCCAATTACGGCATACATGAATAGCTGAAAATGACGAGAAATGAACCAATGTAATATTTTGGTGCAAAAATATCGGTAGAAAAGGGTCTATGAAATGAATTTCTCCAGAAACCGTCATATTTTATAAGTTCCCCATTTAATTGCCAAAGTTTAAACACAATAAATTAATGAACAGATAGGGTATTGATGCGCATACTCAACTAAAACAGAGATTAAAAACTTAAACTGCAAATAAAACTCAAACATGAAAAAAATTTAATATCAAATATACAAAGTAAATACACTTAACGGCAAAGTAAATACAGTTTTATTTTGGAAAATATGTATTCTTGGTGCATTGATGTCAATTATATGTTTATTATTATAACTTTTGCCGGTACTTGTCTGTCTTGTTTGTGTAATTTAGTAATTTTATCAGGTTTTCATAAATATATGTTTTTCATGTAAATTAACTTCTCCCACTTTTTACATCATATGTTGCATTTCTCAATCATATAATTCTCATTAGTGCAATAGATATCGTTTCCAATGGAACATACTAGACGAAAATTAAATCGTGACAAAAGGATTAAAATTTTACAATTGTTGAAGGAAGGATTCACAAATCACGTATTTGGTACAAGAACTGTAGGCTCCTATACAACGATAGGTATGATTCAGAAGTGGTTTATATTATAGAGACTTACGATCACCCCAGATGACGTAGCCAAGGCAAACAAAATAAAATAAAATAAATTGCAGTGGAGAACCGGTTTTTAATATTCTGTTTACATCCGACGTCAATGAAAAGCCCACCCCCGATGCGATCTAACATAGAAATTTTGGACACCCTTTAAATGTTAGCAACAACCAAGAACGTATTGTAATAGTAAGGTAGATTTTCCATTATATTAAGGGAACGTAGATATTCTCCCAAACAACCATCTTGTTAATGAAAGAATTCTTTTGAAAATACGTAATTCCTGGCTCGAAACTGACGTGAAAATCTGTTATAGGAAATGAAGAATTATATTTTTTATATTTTTAATGAATTTGAATATATGTGTATTTATAAAAGGAAATAAATGATCTTATTTTTATTGTATTATAATGGAATTAGATAAATTTAAATATCATTATGGTTTACTTCAAGGAATTTAAAACAGCCTCAAGTCAGATGTTTTTCTTCACGTACAGGAATTGATAATAGGAGTAATATATTTTTAATATGAATTAACTTCAATGAAATTGTTGCACAAAAATAAAAAGAAATTAATCTACGATATAATTCGACTGATTAACCCTGCTGTTCTCCTCGACAAGACTATACACTTGTGCTCCTTCGAGTCATAATGATCCTCTCCTGAAATATGAATTAAAACTAAAATAACAACAATTTTTACACATTTATTAACTTTATTTCTCTAATGCAATGTTTTTTATATCAAACGTGAAACTTACAATAAACTCAACCAAATTTAAATAAAAGAAAAGAAAACGGAATAAAAAATGTCTAATAATTGATATGATCCACTACTTCTTACAGTTGGGACAATAATGGGTCACGTGTTCTTTACACAAATATTTTTTACACTTAATGCAGGTCATATTAGTTTTATTATCACATTTAGAAGGGCAAAATTTTCAGCGTGCTCGTTTGTTTTTGTTCCTAGTTCCAGGAAGAGGTGCAGTAGAATTTTCCACCAATGGTTGTTGAATAGCTGTTACAATTGCAGCTGCTTGTTCATTACGGGAAAGATATTTTCTGGACAAAATGTAAGGATTTACCAATTGTTTGCCCAGTTGCTCCAAAAACAGTCTTCTTTTGAACAAAACATTTTTATTCCAGTCTGGATTTATTTCGCGCCATAAGACGAAATCATTATAGGCACCGGTATCTAAAATGTTATAAAATAAGATTATGGGCAATCGATTTGTTTTTCGTTTGCATGTGTATGCACCGATTAGCTGATCTAATGTATCAACTGCTCCCTTTGTAGAATTATAATCAAGTATAATTTGTGGTTTTTTGTCTTCTCTGTCGCTTCTTTGTTTCTGGTTATGAAACGTACTCATTAGAATGACCTTCTTGTATTTTTTTTTTGGAATATAAGACAAAACTACGGTATCTTTAGTAAAATAAAATTTGTAACTATGCACAACGTTATTTACTTCCATGATAGGTAGCTCAGGCTTGCTTTTCCTGACAGTCTCTAACATAGTAAGATTTCTTTTGAGAAGAATTTGACCCAATTTATACGATGTAAAGAAATTGTCACAAGTTACATTCTGACGTTTTAGTCCATAAGTAAGGTCTAAAACTACTCTCAGCTCCTGATCCTTCTCAGGTTTTCCCCCAGGTGGTTTTCCCGTATATACTTGAACTTCTAAAGCATAAGAACTTGCACTATCACAAAGCGTCCATATTTTGATGCCACACTTTGCTGGCTTGCTTAGTATATACTGCTTGAATGGACAACGACCTCTAAATGCCACCAGCTGCTCGTCCACAGTTACGTTTTGCCCAGGATTGTACAATTTTGGTAGTATTTCAGCCCATTTGTCCCAAAATTCTCTAATAGGAGCCAACTTATCCCGTAGCCTTCTTTCTTGACTATCTTCTTTATTATCAAACCGTAACACGCGTGATATATAATAAAATCGTTTCAACGACATTGTTGCGCTAAAAAGAGGTCTGCCTGTTTCTGCATTCCACAAACTTCTGGTAGATTCATCATGCGATCTGTACACTCCTCCTAACAGTAACAAACTTATGTACACCTGCAACGTAATGTCATCTAATACTTGCCACTTGTCACCGTACACTCTACAACCTTCGATGTTAATCACTTTCAAAATTATATTTTCCAGAGGACTATTGCAAATAGCTGAAATGTAGATTTTGCATCCTGGACTCGCGCATTTCTGTATCTAGTTGGACCTGGAGCAACTTTTATGATATTTACACTAGTTGCACGCCCTGATTGAGGAAATGGATCTAACATCCAAGTTCTGGCATTATCTTTAGATTGAACCGATTGAGCAGGTGGCATCAATTTCGTAGGATTTGTCCGTCCAGCATCGTCGAAAAAATCATCGTCTGACTGTTCATAATTACTATCTTCACTGATATGATCTTCCTCTTCAGAAGCTTCATCGTCACTAATGTCACTCAAATTATCAATAAGTCTTCACCATTAAGATATTTTTTCTGCCATTATTATTATTTCAGCACTTTAGAAGAACTAATAGTACGTACAACAAACCGCACTTTACTCTGCAACGTAACAAACAAAACTGTCGGCTGCATACTGCGATATTATATTTATACCTGCTGCAAGTTGCAAGTATGTTCCTCTTTCGACTTGCACACGCGGCTACAGACCTGCCGAAAATGCTGTAGTAACTCGCATACGTAGGTACATTTGAACAAGCATGTGATGATATGCATATTATCTATCCTCAAATTTCAATATAAAACAATTGCAAATACAAATTTATACGTCCAACTAATGTATTACAGGCTCGGGTCATAATGACTCGAGGAACATCAATGTAACAATCATGTTTAAAAAGGAAAAAAAATTATTAAAACAAACAAGCCACCTCATTCTTCAATGGATTAGAAACAAAGTCATTAAATACGAGGTTTAGATATTAATAAACAAAACAGTTATCTAAACAACAATTTGATTTCGGGTCATATAGACCCGAAGGTAATAGCAGGGTTAAAGGAAATATAAATAACAATGCCATTCCAAATTATTTTGATTTCCCTAATAACACAGTACTTGTTTTATTGCATTTTAATTCAAAACACTACTAGCAAAGGAGGAATATTTATGGAATCGTATTATCAAGGATGTAAATGAAATTAAAAAGCGTCCTAATTGATAAAATAAAAACACGTTGTTTGGTACACAATTTCCCATTAATTGTGATTTAAATATAAGAAATCCTTTATCTCTATAGATCATTGATGGCAGAAGTACCGCTAAAAATCGAATTAATATAAAAGTGACAGTTTTCAATCAAAAATGAAAAACTGTTTTTAAACTTTAGAACTTCGTTTTCGATAAAAATGGAAATTAAATTCAAAAATCAATTTCTTTCTACCTTTCATAATTATTATTTGTTATTATTAGCATTACAACAGAGTTAACGATTTAACTAAAAGTTAACACGAAACACATGTAACAAAATAATACCATCTAATCATGGTCTACTAATTACTAAAGGTCTTCTTTTTCAATATGTACTGTTCAAATTCGGCAAAGCTTTCTCAAACGAAAACTGACAAATCCTACGAACAATTAAAATTAAAGCATTACCAGTCTTTTCGCGAATGCCATTATAGTTATGATCGTTCCAATTCCTTACCATATCGGCCCAAAGGTTATCGATTGGAGAGTTTAGAGTAATAATATAAGAAAATAGTGTGATGCGTAGTGAGTGCATTGTAAAGGATGTGGATGGCATACGCTGAAGAGCAATGGACCAAAGTAACCGACCTGAGAACATCGGTGGAACGCTTGAAGCAATAATTTTCGGCATTAGTATTCGATGCCCAACATGAGGCGGTTTACGGGCGAGGTGATTATAGTGAAGAGGAGTATAACGTCCTAGCGAAAAAGTATGAAACAGGAGTAACGATATGTAAAAAGTTTATAAATTTAAAGAAAATATGTGAAAAATGTTTTTTGGAAGAACCAAAAGCTGCGCAATTGCATCAATTTTGACACGCTATAAAAAAATGGACAACATCTCCTGATGGCAGCAGTTATTCATCATCAGATGCAGATTAGCCTACTGGTGCAATTTTCAAAGCACACTCTTCCCTCTACCATTAAAATCGTGATGCAGTAATATACATATACACTGTGTCTCTTGAATTTCTAGACATAGGGAATTCCCATGTTAAAATAAATTATTGTAAATATTAGCCCCCCTAAAATGTCAAATGTAAAACTTCTTAAGGAAAAAAGGCTTCCTATGTTACAATTGCATTTACATTTGGTTCATTCGTTTTCGAGAAATTTAGGAAAAACTTAAGGGCTTTTTCGTAAGTGGTCAGGGTTGCTTTGCTTTAGACAGACATTGCTAACTATAATTATTAATTGTCATTGTAAATCATTCATTGTTCAAAAACAATTCATTCATCATTAAAACTTTATTTGGGACAGATTACTTTTTAAAGAAAAATTTGTTTATAAAAATGAATTATTACACCATTGAAGAAAATTGTTTAGCTGCAAACGGAGATTTATTTGAACACTTGATCAAATAGTAGAAATGATGATTTTTTGTTATTTATTTTCCAATTTTCATAATTAATTGGTTTATTTAGAATATCATCTTCTTGTTTATATCAGACTTATTTTATTTGTGCTCCTTATTGTATTTATCCTGACACTTACATGGCTTATTAACGTTACCGGTTACGAAAAAGCCCTTAAGTTTTTCCTAATTTTCTCGAAAACGGATGAACCAAATGTAAATGCAATTGTAACATAAGAAGCAGCGTTTTTTCCTTAAGAAGTTTTACATTTGACATTTTACTGTAAAATAATTAGGGGAGCCAATATTTACAACAGTTTATTTTAACATGGGAATTCCCTATGTCCAGAAATTCAAGAGATACAGTGTGTGTATAAAAATATATATATATATATATATATATATATATATATATATATATATATATATATATATATATATATATATATATATATATATATATATATATATATAAGGACAGTTCCATTGTAAACTCAAAATCCAAAAGTATTCTCGAATCAGTAAAGATGGATCTATCTGCATTGAACAGTAGCACTTTCTGTAAATACTTCACGATCATCAAAGACTTGGAGGTGGGTGCAAGCTATAAAGTGATTGACATGAACACTATCGACACGAAGTATGGTAAACATGTTATCATTGAAACTGAGAATTTTAAGTGTATACTTCCCTTACGATTTTATGAATACTTCAAAAAAGAAGATCGCATTGAAAAGTTTAAACAATATTTGCCTGAGAAAGACGTGTACATCACCAGCTCCGGAACTGTAGGAAAGACAACTAATTTAACATTTCTGTAAAAATAATAATAATAATAATCTATTATTATTATATATATATATATATATATATATATATATATATATATATATATATATATATATATATAACTGTTTGGAAATAAATGATATATTTTTTATTGCAAAAAATGTCTTTTTATTTCTTGATCAAATGAAGAGTAGGTACATCATAAAGAGAGTTCCTATTAATTAGACTAAAAATGTAGTGTGGGCCTTTGCCTATCGTAATGCAAGAAGGGGTTTGTGGGAAAGTATGGCGCTGGATAGATTACGTTTCCGTCGTAAAATAAAACAATTGGAATTCATTTTATCACCCGTACTACAAGAGCAACATCGCGTTGAGGTATATCATAATAGATTCCAAAAACTGTTCTCCCCTCTATCATCATAATAATGTTATGAGGTGGGGAAAACGATATATAATAACAATAAAATGTATATTTGTGGTTACAAATTCATCAGTTGTTATCGTCAACGCAAGTCCACTCGAATGAATTTGAAATGTTTCTACGTGGATAGCAAGAATAGATGTAATAACTTCTTCACATGTTCTTGTTGGTGTTGTAATGATGGGGATAGTTCTACCACAGCAGGTACATCTACCGGGTGCCCAACTGAAACTGTGCATAACAGTCCTACCGATGAAGGTTTAATTGATTGTAGATTATATGATTCATTTGAGGTCAATTCATCAAAAAAGTATGTTGAAATTGGATACAGTACGCACCTACATCTTGCGCCAGTTATACGAATCGTGTGAGCAGACGGGCTCCTCGTTATGAAAAGAGGAGATTGGAAGATGCTACTCAAGTGGCAAACATATCCGGAAATGAAGTTTTTTTGTTCACAAGAGACTGAATTCCACATTGATTAGTCAAATATCAACGAGGAGACGGACATTGAATACGAGCAAAGTTCGAAATTGCTTGGTAGCAATTGTACTATTTGTTATAATTGGGAAGTAGTGAAAGGTACATCATCCTCATCATCATCCTCATCAGAAAGACTATTAAAAAGCGTAACAATTCGGCAAAACCACGGTCGTTACTGTACGTTGAACATAAACGACACTGAAGAGTTTTTCAACTTAAAGGATATAATTAACTATCGGTTGGATTTACTGGAATCATACCATCTTCCCTGATTCTTTCAAAACCTCATCGAACAAGTCAACAGCTACCGCCACTTTCGTAAGATGGAGTATGGCGATGATGCAGCCAACAACGATAACATTTATCGCGACATTGAAAATGTGTTGAATTACAAGTACAATATAAATTCTCATAATATAGTTTGTAGTATGGAGAAGTTGCATTATCGACCTAGCTATTTACTGCATCACATATATAAATAAATAAAATATTGGTAAAACATCTGTGTGTTTTTTTATTGTAGCATTGATCGTTACCTATAAATACAGCAATCCCTCCTTACATGCACACAATGTTAGTTGTGAAGCGGAGAAGTGCATGTGGGAGTGGTCTGGTTAATAATCTCATTAATAAGCTACCCAATGAGCTCCATATTCCCGGGTATCAGTATTGTGGTCCCGGAACTAAATTATATAAAAGGCTACAGCGTGGTGATCCCGGTATTAACTTCATAGACGCACATTGCAAAGCTCACGATATCAGTTAGTAGTAGATTAGTAAAGACTTGTCTAGTAGACATCGAGCGGATCATATTTTGGAAAGAAAACAGCCGCTTTAGCTGTAGCAGGTATAATAAAGGCAAAATGAAAGTTAGGAATGGGTGTTTGCAGAACAAAACGACATTTAGCAGTCTATTGAAATTACGTAGAATAATTACCAAGGAACTGAAAAACAATCCTAGTACTGTAAAGGCTATAAAATTAACTTTTACAACAGCAAAATTGGCTGTGAAAGCTTAGGTGGGAAGGGAAAAGTAAGCGTTCCCAGAGTAATTCCCCTTCATAAGAGGGTGGACTTTTATCATTTCTTACACCATTATTTGCGGAATTATGGGCGTTGGCGCTTTAGCCGGAAGGGCAGCGGGTATTGCAAAAGCGGTTAACGCATCTAACGGTGCGAGGATAATGTTAGAGGAAACTTCACTCCATAATCATACAATGGAGGTTATCGCTGTAGGAAAGACAAACGGCCGGGCAATATTTTTTAAACCCTACCGGTCAGGAGGAGGTATGGCTTTGCACTTGAAAATAGTAAAAAAAAAGCTTCAAAAATTATCGAAAAGACCGTTAACTGATCTAAGCTAAGAAAGCACACAAAGGATGTACCATACCTTAGGGATGTGTTTATGAGAGATAATATGCCCAAATTACCATGGAATAACGAGGCTTGTATTATTAATTCAGATAACCAAAAGGGACGTGGCACTCATTGGATTTGTTGCAAAAAAAAAGATGGGAGCGTATGTTACTATGATAGTTTCGGAAATATTCCACCACAGAGAGAAGTTCTGGACTACTTTCGCGATTGCAAAGTATACTATAATTACTCTCAAGAGCAACAATTCGGTACCACAAATTGTGGACATCTCTATTTAAAGTTTCTATATAAATAGCATACTCAGTAGTTGGAGACCATGTCAATCACCTTCAGTGTAGAGGGTGTTGGTAACATAGGGAGTAATAACTTTTATACTCCGATCGAAATTAATTTCGAGAAAACCTACTTAATAGCATCAGGAATATACACGCTGGAAACGATGAATTTTATAATATAAAAGCGACAAAACTCAACGCTTTTGAAATTCCACATGGCGCATACGAGTTGGAAGAACTGAGCATCTATATAAAAGTGCACATTCCTACAAGTCTCTTTAGCTTAAGGTCAAATAATAACACGCTCAAGTGCGAGCTTAGCTGGGAATTTGCCATAGATTTTACCCAAAAGGATTCCATTGGACGTATGCTAGGTTTTGAACCGCTGATATTAGAAGCTAACGTTTTACATATCTCTGTATTAGATATATAAATAATTAAACATACAAATATTCACATTGAGTGTAATATTGTCAAGGGCTCGTATAGAAACGGGAATGCCGCGAAGGTGCTGTACGAAACAGACGTGTCTGTCCCACCAGGCTATCGTTTAGACAAAATTCCTAGCAATCCTCAATATTTGGAGGTCAACACCAACACTATCCGTAATATTTCAATTAAATTAACGAATCAGAAGGGTGAACTAATCGATGTCGGGAAAAACGAACCGTTTACGGTGCAACTAGAATTAAAAGAATATGGGCTTAAGAATTAACCAAGACCCGCTTCCATCTTTCCTCACTGATGCTATAAATAAAGGACGTGAGCTACATTACTTTATTCGAACACGGGGCGTGCTGGCAAATTAACGTCTGGCGAATAGTACCCCTTGGACCCTATAGGGTTAAAACCACATAGAAATGGTGGAATCGTTAAACATCTTTCAAAGCGCACGTTTTGATGAGACTATTACCAAGTCAGATATTCATACATATCTTCCGTACGGTTCTTCTGATTACGGATTGTCCGATGAGATCCGTATATTAATACCGAGTCAAGATCTGGTCACCGCTACTTATGATAGTTTCTTGTACATAGAAGGTAAAATTGAATGAAGTTCAGCAGAAGAAGGGGCGGTGTAAAAACATGTTACCTAACAAACAAGTTTGCATGATTCCTTTTCGAAGAAATTCGCTACGAGTTAGGAGGACAGAAAGTGGATACATGTAGAAATCCCGGTATAGCATCCGCACTCAAAGGATATGTATCGTACACATCGAATGAGAGCAAAGGTCTACAGCATTTGGGATGGCCGTCGAAAAACGAGGAACCGTTACAAGTAGAACACGCTAAAAGCAACAAAGAAAAACATTTTGCTGTCTGTTTACCTCTAAAACACGTATTCGGAAGTATGGAAGATTATCGACAAGTTATCGTGAATATGCGACAGGAGTTGGCCTTAATATGTTCGAGAAACGATGCTGATTGCTATAAGGACGCCGCAAACGATGCTTAAATAATCCTAAACAAAATTCAATGGAAGATTCCGCATGTGATGCTAAGCGACAGTGCCAAACTAACTCTGCTCCGAAAAATCAATAGAAATACAGCCATTACAATTCAGTTTCGTCAATGGGAACTATACGAATTGCCCGCTTTGAAACAAACACAGTCGGATATATGGCCAATTAAAACTTCCACTCAATTAGTGAAGCCTCGATGGGTAATTGTGGCTTTTCAAAAGGGGAAAAAGTTTTCAACGACGGAAAGAGCGGCTAATTTCGATAATATGAATATTCGCAATCTAAAGTTACACCTCAACTCAGAAAGTTGCCCACACGAAGCGATGCATCTTGATTTCAATGTCAACAAGTACATAATGGCGTACCAAAACTATTTAAATTTTCGAAGAGACTGTTATACCAACAGCACTCATGAACATCAGGATGCATTGTTTGACTATTCGAAATTTAAGACGTCCAATATTCGTAATGGACTGCTCACAACAAAATGAATCGCTAAAACACTCGACGGTAGATGTAAAACTTGAAATGGAAGCTTTGGAGGCGTTTGAAGTCGGCATCGTTGCCCATTGCCTCATACTACACGATGTCATGGATCAAATCCTCTGACAGGAGAAGTGAAGAAACTGTAATATGTTATAACAATTTTTTGTAATATTAGGTGTATAAATACAGAATCATATTGGCAAGTTGTGCAGTTGTAATTGACGCTCACCAACAACGGCGACATGGGAGTTATCGGTTATCGTTAATTGTTCTCGGTATTACGGGCTCTTTGCCCTCTATGCCTCCGTCTTGTTGGCTTGTCTGGTAGATTTTCTGTACCTGAAATAAATACATTAAATATACCTATACCGCTGTTGTCGTTCCCTGAGATGAACTTCGGCTTTATGCTTCCGGTCACCTCGGTATCGTTGTTCCCTGTCAGTGATTGGGTCGGCCGCTTAAATGGTGCGGCGGTTTGTGCTTACTCATCTGTGAGTTTATCCTTTGATCTGCTTCGTTGCTTTGAGTGCCTTCATGATCTTCATGATGAGCGCGAAGTCCTCGTCTTCTGATTCTTCAGGAGCTTGTTTCTTGTTGCCTGCTGCCATCTGGGCGTAGCTTATCCCTGCTTCGGCCATCCTTGCCGGTTTTCTGCCTTCTGTTGTTCTGGGGGCGTTCCCTTTCCTGATGTTTCTTGGATGGGCGGGGCATCCTCCGTAGTTGGCGGTGTGCAACCCGGTGCAGTTGCAGCACTTTGGCTCTCCCGTCTCTCGGGTCTTCTAACAATCCCTGGTGTGATGCGTCCCCGCACACTTCACACATCGGGGCTGTGCGTGGCATCCGCTGGTAGTATGCCCGTATCGCTGGGAGTTGTAACACTGACCTGTCCCGTTCTTCTTGTCGGCGACTCCACTCCCACCCTCAAGTATCCTATGGTCGTGATACTAAAGATCTCCTTGGCCCTTTCGCTTCTCTCAAGGTGGACCAGTGCCATGGCGGTCTTCCGGTGTTCGCGTCCGGCGAACATCCGGCTAACCTTCTGGACGTCAAACCCCATGGATTTGAGATCGTTCTTTACGGTGTCCAGCATCTCGTCGTCTTGCGGGATGCCCTTAATGACTACCTTTAGCGGTTTTGCCTCTTCTAATAGGTAGACGTTGAACTGCACATCGATGGTGTCCAGTGCAGCTGTTGCCATTCTGTATTCGTCGGGGGTGCTTAAGATCACTCTGATCCCGTCGTTAGATGTTCTGGTAGCCTTTGGTGTAATCCCGATCGAGGCTAGATTCTTCATCGTCTTAGTGTAATCCTCCTGGCGGTGGAGGATTAGAGGTGGGATTCTTTCTTTGCGGGCGGGCCTTTCCTGGATTTGCGCTTCGGCGTCCACCCGTTGCCGCTTGACACCGCCTTTCTTTGTGACGGTCTTGAATTCCCCCTCTTCGGAGAGGGCGTCTTCGTCTTTTCCTTGTTGGGAAGCTGCTGTGCAGACTTCCATCTTGTCGTGGAGTTCTTCGGTCTGTCTTGCCGGTTTCGTTGATGCTTCGGGAGTTTCATCGTTCCCTCTCTTCTTCCCGTTGTGCCTCTTCTTCTTCGGACGCGGGGGCTTTTCGTTGTCGCGTTTGTCTTCTACGCGAGCTTCGGGAGTCTTAATCGTGGTTTTATTTGGCGGTTTGGTGGTTGTCATTGCATCGAGTCTCGCTACGACTTCTGCGTGTTGAGACTTAAGGGCTTCGATGGTCGCCTTCAGCTCTTCGATTGTATTTTCTTGGTCCCGGAATTTCTGTTGATATCCTTCAATCACCTCGGCTTTTGTACTGCTGGACTGTTGTGATTTTACCCATTGTTCTCGGTAGAAGTCTTCTAATGTATAATTTATCTTTTCTTCCTCTTCATACTCGCTTCCTTCGTCTGACGACATCTGGCTGGCTCCTCTCCGAGACCGGAACTGTGCGGTTTTAACCACACACTTCCGGTGCGAAGATAGTAGACCTCTGAAATAAAAGATTAGTGCTCGATACTAGTCGTACGTTCTTTTATATGATAACGCCAAGAGGCGTATCGAATTGTCTGAGCAAACTCTCTCCCAAAACACGTGTGTTCTGTTCAAGAGCTAAACACACACTGTTGTCCGGCGACATGGGAGTAGTGGTTTAAACTCAAAAAATACCTATTGCAAATCTCGATGATTTGACCCGAGCTGGAAATAAGGAGATACAACGGCATGGGAAGTTACTTCCAAACAGTGTATGCGCTATAATTTATGGTCCTTCCAATTGTGGGAAAACAAACACAATCTCAGTCTCCTAACTGAACCGAACCGTCTTCGTTTCAAACACGTGTATGTCTATTCGAAGCCGTTGAATTAGGAAAAATATCGACTCTTGGGTAAAATTCTGGATCCCATGATGTATCTTGGTCATTATTGCTTCAGCGATAATGCTGATATTATGGAACCGAGCGTGGCAAAACCCAATTCAGTGTTTATCTTTGACGATATCGCTTGCGAAAAACAGAATCATATTAGAGCGTACTTTTCAATGGGTCTTCACAATAACGTTGACTGCTTCTACTTGGGTTAAACCCATACTAAAATCCCCAAACAGTTAATTAGAGACAACGCCTATTTGATAGCGCCTTTCGAACAGGATGATTTCTATTTGCGTCACATATATGAAGACCACGTCGCCCCAATAGTAAGCATGCAATCGTTTCGTGACATATGTTCAGAGAAATTAATACGGATTCATGGTACTAAATAAGGACGCTGAATTACAAAACGGTCGTCTTAGGAAAGGCTTCGATCAGTATATAATACCCTAGCGGTATCGTTAAAATATCATTTGGAATCAAACAGCCTACAAGTAAAAAGCATAAATAACAGACCTGTTTATTTACCTGTTAGACCTGTTTATCTGTTTTATTGTTGATCTGCACCGATGGATAACGATAAGTTAGCGTTGAAGAAACGTATAATTCAAGTTCGTAAAGCTATACAGTAAAAATATGATCATCTTAAGAAGGATCGATTTACTAAAGAGACGGATTTCATTAAAGCTTACAATCCACTCATTGAACCACATACAAAAATCGAAAATAAGATCGAACCGCTACTAAAGATCGAACGAAAGACGGAGCCGGAGGAGGAGGTATTTGTTAAACCGTCACCAAAACGTCATTCATCCCCTATCAAAAACGTCACCAATTCAGCAGTATAGGACCACGCCATCATACCTTATCAGTTGTGAGGAATTAACAAACGAAGATCATTTTTTTTAAGTGGTAGTAATTATGGTCCATTTGTTCGACTTTCAAAGAAATCCTGTCCGTCAAGAGACACCATCGTTCCTCGAGACTAATGTGATTGGAGGTATTGCACCTCAAGTGGAAGAAGAAAATCTAGCCACTACGATTGATTTTATTTCATTCAATACCTCTGCATCGAGAGAATTTCTGGAACAATACGATTTATTGCCACGAATATACGTAGAGCGCACGCTAAGCGATTCATCGAATGCAATTGATACCACTTATGGAGTTATTTACATTTCCACCGATAAGTGGGCAATTGGCAAGGCATCAGTAAAGATAGATCGAAATGATTTGGTTATTGAGGGAGTTCGGTACAGTGGTACGAGCGGATTCTATGACCTAATAATCATGAATGAACCAGACAAACGTCTAATAACTAGCGAAGATGAACCGAACTATACACATATCTTAATTACAACTAATGCAGCTCGTCGCGATAATAACCCGGATGAACAATTGAAAGGTACACGTGCCAAAAATATACAGGGATAATTAAACACTTACTGGAGAAGGCGGACATAAATGAGAAAAAAGAGGGGGAAGCAACAGTATTCAAAGAAATTGAGCGACCGGTTGAATACAAGTACTGGAACAACGTGCATGAATTGATTCAAGATTTGGAAGTCCTATGGGCGGAAAAAATGACCAGTAATACTGGACTCGTCAACGATATCATATCAATCGTGGAAGAACTGTACGAGGATGGATATATCGAGAAACCTGCCAAACATTTTTTTAGTCAACTATAGTTTCCACAACGATGGACAAGTTTGGACGCTCTCATGTTCATGCTCAATTCCATAAAGTGGTAAAAACGCAATTCTCCATTACCCATGATAAGTTCAGTGTGGAAAATAAGCGTTTAAGTAATGTAGCCGGTCCCATCGAACGTCAAGATGTGTTAACCTTACAGCACTATAAATTGACGAGGTTCCATTTAAATGGGAACCGCTTAAGATAGGTGGCCGATCCTCAAAAAGACACTGATGTCATAAATAAAGGCTACCTCGAGTTTTTTATCCAGTTGGTGAAGTCGCTTATAGATGGTGTTCGTAACTACGTTGAGGTAGTAGAGGCAGATTTGAATGCAACGTACCTAAAGTAAATTGATAGATGGAACAAGTGGTAAACGAGTTACATAAACCGGCAAGCACACGTAGATGCACTGTTATTAAAGGATTCGATGATCTATGGCAAGCCGATTTAGCTGAATTTGTACTTTACGCCAAACAGAATAAAGGCTACAAATACATGCTGGTAGGTATCGACTGTTTCTCTAAATACCTATGGACGAGAGGATTGAAGACTAAGATGGGTGCAGACGTGACGAAAGCTATGCAAACCATTTTTAAAGAACGGACGCCTAAGAATCTGCATACATATGCTGGAAAAGAGTTCTACAATAATCATTTCGATGAACTGATGATGAAATATAACATTAATCACTTCTCCGCCTACAGCACGAAAAAGGCTAGCATACCAGAAAGAGTGATTAGGGCCATCAAGAATACCTTGTATAAAAAATTTGGGCTGCGTGGAAAATACGTATGGATTGGAAGACTTCTCGTGGAAGTAACGACAGGATACAATAATCGTAAACATCGAACGATAGGAATGGAACCTAGCGAAGTAAATGCTAACACACCGCTTAATGTATATTCGAATCTCAAAATCTTTAATAAAAACGATCGATTCATGGTGGGCGACATAGTTCGCATTAGTCAATTTAAAAGCATATTTGATGAAGATTATGTACCCAACTGGTCGAGTGAACTTTTCAAGATTGTTAAAGTTAGCGTAACCAATCTGGTCACGTACTTACTAGAAGACATGAAAGGGACACCTATACTAGGTGGATTTTATGGATTTTATTTACATGAAAAAGGCTAAATATCCGGACGTGTAGTTGGTGGAAAAGGTCATTTGACGTAAGCAGAATAAAGTGTACGTAAAATGGTTGAGATTAAACAAATATTCGTGGATCGATGATGACAATGTAGTTTTATAAGCATATTATTGCAACTACTTAACTATAAATAAAAACTCAACATACTGTTATATCGTTTTTTATTTCATCTCACCATACAAAGGTTTTTTAACAATATCTTTACATGCATTTTTGAGACTAAAGATAACGTCTTTTAGTATTCCCTCAGTTCGGTGGATGGCCAAAATGCGTTGTCTGGACTGTTGGTCCATCCAAGGAGCGTATTTGTATTTTCAACACCTTTGCGAATATTCTTTAGTAACCATTCGTGCGCTCGTTTATGACGAAGGTCATCGGACGGTCTAAAAGGGTACTTGATATCCCGCTTCTTGCATATATTCCAAAGAATTTCCAGAGCCTTAGAGCTGGCGTATTCGATGGCCGTACGGATAGCGTCGTCCATCACCAACGTCAAATTCTTATAATTACTTAAGATACTGTGAACATTGTATAACAGCTTACTTACTTTACGTGTGGCTGTAAGGCAAATGATTCAAGTTCATTAGCAGGTATAGATTCACTATTTACAACCTTAAACATATTTACAACTTTCTGAATTAAAATATCCAGTTCACTCTTTTTATTGAACAGCAATGTAATTTTATTCGCGCACACATTTCCTGTTTTGATGCACTCGTCCGGTAGAACAATGTCTTGCAAGATCGCATTAATAAAAAATAGTTTTCAGATAATGATATATCCATTACAGCACTCTTTAAACATTTTGTGTATATCACACGCGTAGCATGACCGAGCTCTTGTTCCATGCGAACGTGTTTTTCTGAACGAATGCTCCAACTGGCGCTCACGATCTGAAATGTAAATTCAAAAAATTAAGCGTTACTGAGAAGTATTCAGACGGAAATAGTTGAATTGTAACCCCAAGGACAAGTTGTAACAGAGTTTGTTGTTACAACTCGTTTGTCATCGTAGGGACTAAGAACAATTTTATTCTGATTGATCGTATACACTGAATGTTTCTTTGATTTAATTAGGTACTGATGTTTCTTTACCACTATCTCATTAAACAAAGATTCTTTGTAATCCTGTAAAGTTATTTCTCTAATGCTGGCCGCAGTGGAGCCTTTTGATTTTTTAATTTCTTTTTGTTTATCCACTCGGTAGGCATACCTTTTTGCACAAAGCCCAATAAATTCTAACATAATTTTACCGTGACTTTCGTCCTTCATCAAACCGGATACCTCTTTGTTGACGAGAGGAATTTCATAAATGTTATTGCATTCATAATCAGATGTATTATATCGTTGAATATCCTCCTTAATGGATTCGTATATGTCGGCAACTGTGAAAGCGTAAATTAGACTATCGGTGTCTGTATATAATAATTTAGCATCATTTTTAAAATTCGGCAAAACGCAACTATAATTGAAATCGTACAGGAAAGTTTTAGAGATGTCCAAGACTGCAAAGCCTGCACATATGGATTTATTTAGGAAGACTTCTAATCGATTTATTTCAATGATGACCAAATTCTCATCGAATATGGTACAACTATGAAAATTGGGTTTTCCGATATACGCAAGTGCCTCATATCGACCCGCACATTTCGTAACCAACCGTACGTCTTTATATTTTCTTACATTTTCCAAAAGCTTGCTATAGACGCTGTTCACCATTAATTTAAAAAAATTTAATTTGTTTTTGGCCTGCCGTCTCATTTTTGCATTTAACTCCATATAGCTTCGTAGCCACGGTGATTGTGTAAAACGCAAGACACGATTGATTTTTACAAGTTTTAAACCGTGTTTTATATACAACTTCAAGTTTCTATAGTGCACGATATAGTGCTGCTTAGGATACAAACTTAACAATAGATTCTTAATTTTAGATCCGGGTAGAATTATATGTTAGGGCGCTAACGGCAAGTCGCTGTGGGATTCATGCAAATCTCTCGAATAGCCTAAATCGCAATCCAAAATGTACCCAATCTCGGAATCATATGGATGATTTATTATGTCCAAGTCCTCAAAGTTTTCCACAAAATTAAAGTTCCCGATCGGTAACTATTCACACATGATGGCTCCATAAAGCGAATTTGCGTCATAGTACATTAAACAGGTGGTTTTAAGTTCGGGAGCGAATCCTTCCGACATGTATTTGTTGTTGGCTTTTGCATAACGACTACTGCATTGAGTGACGCCGCCCCTGATACCCTTCTCAATGAAAATAACCTGATCGAAGTCGGTTAAAAGTTCCCATCTGAACTGTGTAATTTTTAACATTGCATCAAATGCTAGACCGGGAGCCGTATAGTAGTGTAATGGATCAATAAGGTAGGTTTGCAGGCAGGTCTTGCGAAAGTTTTCAAAGATATCCACTGAAAGAAGCACGTTAGTTTTTAGATACAGGTCCGAATACTGGTCCAACGTTCGAATATCAAAAGCATTCCATACTTTTAAAGCATGTTCGTATGCTTCACTACTGACACCTTCGTTACGTAAATAACTAAAGAATTCCTCTTTAGTCGGCAGGGAGGTCTTATTCAACCTTTCTCAGGAATCTATGTATTTATATGGAAAAACATCTTTTCTCGTTATCAAATCAAATTCGGTTTCGTTAAGGCTGTGTAATCTAGTTATGGATTCTTTGTCATTATCCAAGTAGGAACATAACTTGTCTAAACTGCAACTCATAAATCGAAACGAGTCGATAAATTTAAACTGTTGCTTGTATTGTCAACGTGTTTTGCAAAAAAAAATACTATTCTTTGTTCAATGGTAAGAGTTTAACAGGTCCAGGAATACCGGTTGCTAGTTCTTTAATGAAAAAATGAACATCGCGCCCGCTTAGGTTACGGAATACTACAGGGTTTTCGAGAGAATCTTGAAAGTTTAAGTTACAGTTATTATGGACAGCTCCCCATAGATCCCTGTGACATTCGAGTAGTCCTTTACTTTAATTTCATTTTCTACGACAGGTTTTTCGCAAATGTGACACTGCGTAGTCTCATCCAAATTTTGTTGTTGAACAAAGTTTAGCGGTTGCATGGGAATTACATTAGTAACATTTAAATTGGCCGAATTTGCAATGTTCCATAACTGACTGATAAACCACGTAATGCAATCTGCCCCTCTATAGCAGAAAAATTTTGATAAAGTGGTATCGTAAAATCACGTGAGATAAAATGCAATACTGAAGGGTATATGGTTTTGAAACAATTTTGTGATTGTACTACCAACATCTGGAGAGTTGGAATATTTTTCTAAAATACTCTTAATATCTGCATAAATAGCACTAGGAACCTTTTCCTTATATGAATAGTGCGTAAACTCTAAATATTTTTGGTTTTCGTTGGGCCATCTTCCCGAGCATTTATTTATTTGATATCAGTTAGTGGAGTGTTAGAGGAAAAATCATTTAAGCATATATTACAAAAGAATTTTTAGTGTCCTCGATTGGAAAGTTGAAAGCACAACAACGCTGGCATGTTCTTGATCCACGTAAAGTGGTAATATTGGTTGTTGACGTTTGCCCCCTATACACTGTTTCAGGAGAGTACTAATAAATTTATCGTGGAAAAATCATGGTTGTGATTATCACTTATCTTGAATGGCATTACATGCTTTTTTACTATGCAGTATGAATTTACGAATAGACGGTTTAGTTTTTTAATTTTTTTATTTATATCTGTTAATTTAACAGGAAATTTAATCGTGCCACGATTGAACACCCTATCGAAATGGGGATAGCTTTCTATTCTATCGGGGTGTTTGTTTGCAGGATACAAAGCGGAGACCACCGATCAAAGAAAACAAAATTTATCGTTATTTTTAATATTAACAACCCTCTTTAGTGCAATAAAACGTGGAACTGTGATGAAAGTAGAAATGCCACCCCTTATGGGAACATAATTATTCATGTTTACCTTCAAATGCAAAATTTCACTTAGAGCAAACCCCGATCCTTCCTCTTGAAACTCTTTCAGTTTAACTGTCAATTTCTCAACTATTTCCCTTTGATACCACAGCTTTTCACTTTTAACAAGGACCTCTTCAACATGGTATTAACCTTTCTAGCAAAGCTATCATATGCCTTTGTTAAAAAAATTAAGGATCCTTGTATCCTAAGTTGACTATAATTCCCGTTAATAATCTCGAATCAAAACAAGATTTAAGGGAATACCAAAGTAAACTTGACGTATTGCATTCTCCACCTATCCTACCACCCGTTATGGGAGAGGTTCCTAATTGCTGTTTTAATCGAGCCAAATAAAATTTTGAAAGAGCCAAGTTGCTCTCTATTCTAAGGCGATTTTTGTTCCTATTATCTAAGTGAACATTATTGGTAATAGCTTTTTCTATCAGAGAAATATTGGTTCTAAGTATTGAAAGATGTCTCACTATTTCGGGCTTGTGTTTTAATAATTTTAATGTATTTTGAGTCAACTCAACTAGGAAGCTGCTGAGGGCAGACAGAGATGATGACGATGACATACCTACCGACATTAAACTTATCCTTAAAATATTCAACAAAGGTATTCAGGGTTTATTGCAATTTGCTCAGCGAAATCGAACGGAGCACACAACCCATGTATTTCACAAGACAACAAAACGCTTAATCAATTTGAGCATCAATAAACTTCTTATATAGATCAGGTGCTCCGTAACTAAGTATCGAACATTCAAGTAGACAGACGCTACGTTGCATTTTTTCTCATTTTCTCAAAAAGCACTCCCTCCCTCTCACTTCAGAATTCTGAAACAACAAAAATTTATAATAAATAGTGAAAATAGTTATGTTGCTTGTATCACTTAGAATCAGTCCTTTTACCGGTAATAACATGACAACTCTAAAGAAACAAACGAAGTTATCGTTATCATTAAAAAAACAAAAACCAAAAGCTCTACAAAATATAAACGTGCACGAGGGGCAGAAAGTGAAAAGTGAAAAAGTTCAGGAGGCTAATAAACAGCCTGTGTTGAACTCGAAATATAGTGTGATAACAACACATTCCGACGATGAATCGAGGGACGAAGAAGTTAGGTAATTATAATATCTATACAATTTGTATGATTGTGTATTTACCATATATTATGTATTTTACTAATTGGAGTAAATTGTTTTACAGAGCAACACACACCCTCGAATCTTTACTTCGGGAGATGGAGGGCGACATAGATTTATTTCAACCACCAATTCCGTAATTATTACAAAATATGTAAAGTTCAAAGAAATTATAACAGAACGTTTTCTTTGCAGAACAACAGCGTCAGCACCACCACCACGGTTGTCCATGCCTCCGTTGTTAACGGAGGGTTCGTTTCATCAACTTCAATAGTAAGTTGCAAACCACAGCCAAACAAAAATTTACCTAACCTATACATTTTATCATAGTAATGCAGACTCGCAGCCGTCTTCATATCCTCTAGGAGTTACTGTGTAAAATATAAAATCAATCAATCTGATTGGCTGTCAGCGATGTTGAAAATTTTAATTAATTATGAATTAAAATTTTCAACATTGGTCGTGCAATCATGGTTACCAATGAAATTTGACATTTGTCATTTGTGAATTCTGAAACTGACAAACATATCCAAGTAAAACAGTTCCAACTTTGAATAAAAAATGGAATTTAACAATAATGAAAGCGACAGTGATAATTATGAAAACCTTACCCCTCCGGAAATCGCAGAAAAAGCCGCAAAAGAATGTGAGAATTTGTTACCATCACTGTCGAAAGAGCGTTATGAATATGCTTATAAACAAATTCATGCACTGGAGACTTAAAAGTAAAGTAAATTCTTTTTCTGAAAAAGTATTACTGGCATATTTCGGCGACCTTAGTGCAAAATATAATATTAATCCAGTACGTTGTGGTCAATATATTCCATGCTTCGAGGAACCTTAATAACAAAACATGATGTCAACATTGCTCCGTATCCCAAGTTAAAAGCTCTGTTAAAGAAGCAGTCAGTAAATTATGTGCCAAAAAAAGCAAATATTTTAACTAATAACGACATCAAAACATTTTTGGAAACAGCTCCTGATGAAGTGTTTTTATTAACAAAAGTATGTAAACATGACATTTGAATTTCAATTTCTAATCTCAAATATTTTTAGACGGCCCTTATTTTTGGAGTTTGTGGATGCATGAGGAAAGGTGAAATTTATAATGTCAAACTGGGTAGCTAATGTTAAAGATGTGAATTCAGCATTAATTGTTGATGTGCCTTATACCAAAACTAAGTAACCGAGACAATTTGTTATTTCAGACAATTTTTATAGTGTCTGTAAAAAATATATGAATCTGCGACACTCAACAATCACTGACAAGAATCAAAAATTCTTTATCAATTATCAAAAAGGAAAATGTACTAAGCAATATGTGGGCATTAACAAATTAGGCGAAATAGTTCAAGACATTGCCAAGTTTTTGAAGCTGCCTAACCCAGAAACATATACAGGACATACATACAGAAGAACATCAGCAACAATTGTTGCTGGCAAAACTGGTGACCTTCTAGCCCTAAAACGCCATGGCGGATGGCAGTCCAGCGGGACTGCTGAAGGTTATGTAAATGACTCGATCAGTAAAAAGATATAAATCTCGAAACACATTGTTGAAGCAGTAGCATCGACTTCTGGCACCAAACAGCCGCCGTTGCGTGAAAAAGCTGCAGCATCCACTTCTGGTACGTCGCCGCTGCTGTGTGAAACTTCATTAGTGGTTCCTGAGGAGCTTACAGAAGATCGTTGTGCCGCGCAAAAAATTCAAAATTTCTTATCTACAGAAGAAAACCACCGGGTTCTAGCACCAATACATTTCCAAAACTGTCAAAACTTCACAATTAACTTTAATTAATCAAATAATACCAATTAACTTTAATCAATAAAATAATATACCTACTTTTGATTTTTTTATGGTGGTCGTCGGGAAAGTATCGTATAAAACACGTGTTGAAAAGTCGATTTCACACTCGTTTGCTTAATCTACTCGCCTTCGTCTCGTGACTCAATCCTGCAAACTCGTGTGAAATCTTGCCCTTTCAACACTTGTTGTACAATATACTATTAAGTAATCATAATAAATGTAGATAATTGAGTATCGGAATTATTTGCATTAATAACGGCCTCATATAGGAAATCCTGAACTGATGCTAGGGTTAACATAACATTTATGAATAGTATAACGAATATATTTTATAACAAAAATATACACCTCATGTAACTCCTAAAAAAACGCGCTCTTCAATTTTTAAATTTGCCCATAGGTCCTAATCGAAATTAATATTTTTGAAAATGTGATTGCGTGTTACATGCGGCACTTTATCTATTGCGTTTTTTAATTTGTCAAAAATATGAAAAATGGTCCTAAAATTGACCTATACAATTTTGGAACGGTAAACTGCACTTAAAACACAACTTTTTTTGGTTTACTTACTTATACTTATAAGAAACACAACTTACTGCACGATTTCAACAATTTTAATTAGTTTAGGACCACCAATTTTGTAGTTCCCACGCGATGTAAAAATTATATATGTAATTTCATGTAAAATCAGTACTATAAGAATAAAATGTACTTCAAAAGAAAGGAATGTGTATGGTCAGCATTCTCATTGGAAGATATAATTACGAGCGTTATTTCAATCTTATCTAAACCATATAGTTCATTATCATTTTACAAGTTTTACTCATTTATTACTATATTGCTTATATTTCGTATAATTTTTGATGTAACCATTAATTAACATAACACTGTTGATTTCATTATTTGAAGATGAAACTTTACTTACTATAAAAAGTGTACATTAGTACAACTTCGTATTTCCCATTTGTTATTCATATAATTTTAAATTAATGATTATTCCATATAAGTTCTATTTTTGGAGCGTAATATTTTAAATTAAATCAATATTCAGATAATATATTATATAATGCAGTAAAGCATTTTCGTTTAATGATTATAATTAATGATAATTTTTAAATACATCTACGTTTAGTTTAAAAATTTTCATGTATATACAAATCCGTTAAGCATCTTTATTTCATTTTCGTTTTTACGTATTACAAACACATAGGTAATATTTTGTTTAAAGAATACGGTATACACCACTTCACAAATTCTAATAAACTATAAGCTTTCAGGACTATTAAATTTAAAAATTAGGGCAAACAATATTACAACAGTTACAAGAATAAATAACAATTTCTTTCTAAAATAAGGTATTTAAAATCTATTCAAATTTTACTAACAGATCATAAGTTTTTAACTTTGGATTTTATTTCTGCCAGTGTAACACGATACATATCAATGTCTAGGTTGTTACCAATTCTACAATAATGCACTAATAACAAGACCTTAGTTTAATCGTGCTTTTTTCAGCATACGCTGCACTTCATACAACTCCAAATCTTATTTTAGCTTCTTTATTTTGCGTATCAGGTCTTCTATTTGTTCCCTTTTTGGAGACTTCTTACAAATTGCTCCTGATGCAAACTTTTACATTGAATTCTTCATTAGTATATTGTATTTCTGCAGACTTATTAACTTCAATGAAACCTACATCTGTCTAAAGGCCAGTTTATATACCCACTTGTTATAAACCCCACATCTAGTTACTTTCCTAGTTACGTGTGTTTAACACAGAAACGAGCCACACATATCTGGTTATTTCCTTTGTGACATATTTGCATATCAGAGATTCAAACCACACATGTGTTTGGTCACCTACTTTTTTTTAATGATGACGCACATCAGCTACTTTAATGATGGTGCTGTCGCTATATTTTTTAGATAAGATGCGAACCGACTATTTTTAGCTATGACGCGACCACCTTTTAGTGAGGACATAAACCCGCTATTTTTAGCTATGATACAACCACCTTTTAGCGAGGACGCGAACCAGATGTGTGCCTAACGCACACACACGAACCACACATATCTGGTTATATCCTTTTGTGACATATTTGCATAGCAGAAATTCAAACCACACATGTGTTTGGTCACATACTATTTTTTAATAATGACTCGCACTAGCTATTTTTAATGATGGTGCTGTCACTATAATTTTTAGCTAAGACGCGAACAGACTATTTTTAGCTATGACGCGACCACCTTTTACTGCAGTAATGCACCGACTATTTTTAGTTATGATACACCACATTTTATCGAGGACGCAAACCAGCGATGATCTGACCCCCAAGGTGACCTTGCAAATCTAGTGACTTTTTTCAAATCTAGTAACTTTTTTAGTGACTTTTGGGTTAGGATGGCCATGTATTACTATCTTAAACTGTCTTAAAGATGACAAATTAGAACACCCTCTAACGGCGAAAGCTAACAATGAAAAGTGTCACCCAAAAACAAAATTTTATTTTATGATGTAAGTGTAAAGTTGTGAAAAACTTCAATTTTAAAATGATAGAAGCATTCACAAATATAAACATGACATCAAATAAAATAATCCAGTTAAATCTAACAAAGAGGTATCTTTGTCAATAATTGCAAGTGTTATTAACAATGAAAAGCATAATGCAGAACGTTTTTTTGTAATTTTTTTATTTCAATCTTAATTTCATCTACTTATGTTAAATTATAGTGCTGTGGTATTTTAACATATAATTGGTAATGAATCTGCTTCATGGTCTAGGAAAAACACAGCAAAAACCTAGACATACTAAAAGTCAAAACTAAAATCAAAATTAAGACGTATCATTATGCCTTTTTTATTATAAGATGCCAAAACCTATTTAAACGAAGATTTTCTTCTTGTCTATTAAAATTATTAGGGTGTTTATATTTATCAATAGCTTCACGTTGTAAACGAGCATAATAATGAGTTAGTCTTGACAATATTTCCATACTGTCAAATTGAATATCATCATTTAGATTATTTATGGCATGGTCAGCCACCGCAGACTTCTCTGGTTAACCTAATCTACAAAATCCCATATGTTTTTTAAGTCTTGTATCAAAACTACGTTTAGTGGTTCCAATGTATACTTTTCCACGTGAACAATATAACTGGTATACCCCGGAAGATGATAATGGGCGTGACACATCTTTAGGAGATCTTAAATGTTCTTTAATTTTGCTTGTAGTTAATAGCCCTCATGCCATATTTAATTAAGATTTTTTCAATTCTATCTGTAACATTAGCTATAAAAGGAAGAAAAGTAGTGCCAACATTAAGAACTGGTTTTTTAATAGATATTACTATTGACGAAGATAATTGTAAGTGTTATCGAAACGTTTAGATTGTATAATTTAAAATACACCATTAAGAAGCCCAAAAGAGAAAAGAATTTTATTATATGTGATGATGGTGAAAGTTTACATTTTCATATTAATTTAGTTAAGTTTGTAAAATTTTAAAAACACTATAAGTAACAAAATTGAACTACCGCTGTATAAATAATTTTAACCCTCAGAAGCATGTATTACATGCCTACTCGGTAATTTATGATAGGTTGTAGGTCAGCAGATCGTTGGTGATGCTACACAAGCAAATTCAAATATCCACTTACGGTCGGATGCATGTTTATCATGCCACATATTCTAAGTCTTATATCTCGTTAAACATTTCTGAAATGACAAAACCGACATTGTATTCGGTTTCTACATATCAAATACTTGTTAAAACAGTTTACACTTTTCATTTCACTCCAATCCGCAATGTCCTGGCATTGTGTAAATGTCAACACTCGCTATCGTTCTACCTACGTATTGTTACAGGATATCTCTCATCTTTATAAAATAAAATGTAACAGTTAATTATAATTATAATATTCAGTTGTATGTTGAATTCGTTAGAGTTAAGAAATAAATATTTGAATTTTTAAAAAAGTTATTGTTTTGAACCGACCTCGACTAAAACTCGTTCATACAAACACATTTTATTTTATTATAAGTACTCTAGCAAAGTATAGGTCGTAGGTTCAAATCCTACTGGAGGTAAACTTTTTATTTATGTGTTTAATAAAGTTAATAATAATTTTTAATTACATATTTACCTTTGAACTTATTCGTTCATAACAAAACCTATAATAAATTAATATTTGTCAAGTTGCTTTGGTATATGTGAATCATTGCGATATTGTAGGCTCGCATTCTTTTAATATAAGTAATTTGATTGTTATCTCATTAAGTTTAGAATTTACATCAGTTCTACATACATAAAGACAAAATTTACATCGATTGGGGCTTGCACTTCGACAGCGCAGTTAGTAGCGCGGTACTCTAGCAAGGTAAAGATCGTAGGTCCAAATCCTACTCGAGGTAAACTTTTTATTTACGTATTTAATAAAACTAACAATAATAATTTTTAATTACATATTTTTATTTTATTTTTTGAAATGAATAATTATATGAATAAAAGACCATTATCTGGTAGAGAATTACAATAGTTGGTTTACAAAGACGATGATTTTGAATTCGAATTCGCGGAAAGTAAAATTGAGAGTAACAAAGAAATAGGGGCAAAAATTGAACCGGAAAACGAATTAGAAAATGTTGAAAATGCAATATTGACTTGTGATGACTCAGAAGAGTTTGAAACTGACAGCAATAATTTTGAAGGAGAAGCAAACAATGATGTAAACTGGGATAAATGGAAAGATGGAGCAGCACCGTTTTCAGAGCTTCCCTTCACTCAAAATGTCAGTTTCCACCCACCAAGAAATTTTAATTCAGAGCGTGAATTGAACTTTTTTCAACAGTTTTTTAAAGACGAACTATTGCAAGCAATTGATGATGAAACAAACAGGTATGCTGCCGAAAAAGTTATTATGAATATGCCATTTACCAAAAGATCAATCTGTGCTTCCTGGAAACCTGTATCTTTGGCAGAATTTAAAGCATTCTTGGGGGTTATTATTAATATGGTATTGCATCCTAAACCAGAAATAGGATATTATTCTTCTGCTTCTTGGACGCACTACCAACCTTTTTTTAAAGATATTTTTTCAAAAGAAAGATTCTTTCAAATGTTCCGGGATCTAAATGTATCACCACCAGAATAGAATAATTCTAATACAGTAAGGAGTCGTAGCGCAAAAGTAAAAACCGTACTTCACTATTTAGAATCTAAAATATATAGACCAAGCAAAACATTTCTATAGATGAAAGCACTGTTGGATTCAAAGGAAGAGTCATTTCGTGTATGCAATAGCGATAATCCCACTAAATGGGTAATAAAAATATACGTCCTTGCTGATTATTCAAATGGGTATGTTTTTACCTTGGAGCCCTACTTTGGAATTCAAACAACGGCAGCTTTAATTCGACCTGATCTTGTTGTTACTGCACGGATAGTATTGCATTTAACAAAGAAACTTTTGGACTCCGGGAACGGCACTGGCAGATATCACATTTTTACCGATCGTTTCTACACGAGCCCATTGCTAGCAAAAGAATGATTGGATATGGGGTTGTACTGCTCTAGAACCGTGATGGGAAATTGTACTTCCACATCAGGTGAGGACTGGGTCTACAAGAAAACTTAAAAGAGGCGAAGTAATTGGCGTTCATAACAGAACATTATGTACTTTGGCATGGAAGTACAAAAGAGTAGTTACTATGTTATCTACATTATATGATAATTCTGCACAAGAAGTCAATCGGAGGATGAAAGTTGGTGATGGTATATGGGTTCATGAAATGGTGAAAAAACCTAGGATGATTTGTGAATATAACCAGTACATGAGAGGCGTCGACGTTGCTAATCATTTTGCCACTACTTATGCTTTTAGGAGAAAAACATTCAAGTGGCGGAGAAAAATTTTTTGGTTATTTTAATCCTAACAAATTCAAAATAGAGTTGGAAAAATTTCATAACAGATTGGAAAATTGCAACGTGATCTTGAGCCATTTTATTAGCATTTCTGTAAAAATTTTAAAGTGCAGCTATTATTACTATATTACATGAAGTATTTTCTAGTGAATACGTAAACATTAAAGTTTCGTGTCAAACAGAAATAAAAATACTGCATTTTTACAAAGTCATTCATTGTTAGGCAATATTGCAGAAAATTTGTTGAAAGCTCTGCATTATATGCATGCCTACGACTTATTATACTCCTTGGACAATACCGACCTGTCCGACTGCAAAAGGTTATGTCGATTTTGCCATTTATGTAAAAACATGCCCATCCACATTTGCATCTTCTTGTAACGCATGCACTTAAATTGAACCTAGGTTATAACGTATTTTGTAGGTTTTAGTTCACCACCCGCGGGGTGGTGAACTTCAGTCCTCGTCATATAACATGTGTAAAAGTGACAAAGTTGCATGTTAGACCGTAGTACTTGAATAAAAGCGATAATCCGATAATGGAGTTCTCTCATAATTTTAACTATAGGGAATGCTATATCGTCCGGGCCCGAGTTGGATAGTACCCGGTCTGCCTTTTAAATTAATTATTATAAACAACAATACAAATTCGGTGGAAATCTAGCTACAAGGGGCGGTCATGTTCGAAATAGGCAGGTCCCATTGTTACCGGCAATGCAAAGAATGGATACCAAGTTGATACGTGCTATGCTAGAGGATACATGTTAAAGGATTAAAATTTGCGAATGTAATGAATGAAAGCTTGATATTCTATGTGTATCGGAGACAAAACGCGAAGGAAATGATGATGCGGAGATGGAGGATGGTCAGTAGTTGTGACTGAAATGCATGGCGCTAAATGAGTTGATCGTAAGTGAAAGAGCGAAAAGATACATTAAACATCAAGAATTTGCACCCCCCAGGGTAATCCCCCTGTATGTAAGCCAAACGAGAAATTACTATATTGGGGGATATGAACGGATGGATGGATGTGCAGAGAGAACATACTGCAAGCGTCCTAGGAAAGTTCGGATAGCAAAGAGCCAATGAGAATTGTGAACACTTGGTGAACATCTGTATGGAAACCATTTTTATCTAATACGTTAAGTTTAAAATGTGCATATGCATACATGGTAAAGAAATTAATCTAAAAGTCTAATTGACTTGATCGTGTATGATGAACGACCTGCTGATAGACACAAAAGTAAAGCCATAATCGGAGTGTGAATCGGGTCACTTTTTCGTTGTATCGATAGTATATCTAGAGCAAAAGCTGGTCTGGAGAAGGGAACCAAACGTATTGCGAACGTCCAGAATTAGTGTATATAAACTGATAAATAATGGTGGGAGATGAAGTATGCAGATGCTGTAAGTAAGGAGTGATATAAGCAGTGTGGAATGAACAAATAAAAGACGATGACGTTGAAAGTGCGTAAGTAAGCTTGACGGACTACGTTGACAATTGTGCCATGAAAATAGTGGAAAGGCGATTATAGGTAAAAGTGTAATGTGTAAGAAAAAAACGCGTATATGGCAATGATTGATACCAAAAATGAGACTGAGAGAAAGCGAATGTATGAGGTGTACAGATTAAGAAACAAAGGAGTTAAGGATCCAGGGAGAATAAGTAAAGAGGGAATGATGTCTATAGAAGGAGAGAAAATACAGAACGTGGCCTAAAACTGAACGCTGCAGAAGTAATGAATACGAGCAACCAAATAGTATAGCACGATTGTGAAGTGAGGAAATAATGGCAAGAAAATGTAATAAGGAGAATGTAGAAGGAGTAGTGAATGAAACTGATTGGGATAAATAAGATAGAGAAAACGGTAGGCAAGTTGAAAAACTGTAAAGTAGAAGGTGCAAACCTTATACGAAGATTGTGTGATTTATTTAACGTACGCCTTCAGCATAGGAAAGTGCGTAGTACGATCGCGGTTTTCCAACCGCGATCGTACCACAGTATAAAGGTTAGGAAAATTACAGTGATTGCAGAAACTACAGAGGAATAAGTCTGTTCAGTGTACCTGATAAAGTATTTGGAAGAGTACTGACTGATAAAGTACGTGAAACTACCCAAACTGACGTTTGGCATGTGGATTAAATGAATATGGTGTAAGTAAGTGTCTAATAAACGGAATATGTGCGGTATATAACGCGGAGTTGAATATGTGTTAGGGCGAGATAAGATATGAGTGAATTATTTAATATTGAACAAGAATTGTGTAGGGCTGTGTCATATCACAGTAGTTTTTCAATGTACACATGGATAAACGTGTAAGGCAAATATGTACCGATGCAAATGGTATAATTGTCGATGACGAAAAAGTACGAATACTGCAGTATACAAATGTCTTATCAAGCGAGAATGCGGTTGAGCTGCAAACAGCTCTGAGGAAGTTTGATATAGTCTATGAGAGCATGGACCTAAAGGTAAACGTTTGTCCCGTCATGTCAGTAGGTACTATGTGGAAGTGATACATGAGTATTTAAAAAACACGAAAGCAAAATAAATGCGGTGGGCATGAGATCCCTGAGGAACGCGTGCGGTAAAACGAGAAGGGATACTATGAAGAATGAGTGAATAATGAAGAAGTGTGGCGATGGAAAAACGTTGATAGGTAGGTATAATAGTAATACACTACGTTCGTTTCGTCATATTGAGTGAACAACGCAAGATTAACAAAGTAGATATGTGTAGGTGAGGCTAGCCGCGTAAAACTTTGCTGAATGCAATAGAGTGTATTGGGCTGGTTTTCCAAGGGAATGGTGTGACTGTTATGTTATTTCATTTTATTTTGCCACCATAATGTTCTTTATACGCCCCCAAATGCGGGCGTAATGTGGTCTTTATAGCACGGAAATGTCATTGTTGCTAAGCAGCATGATTGAAAGCAAACACATGACATGACATGTAACGTAAGTTGAAAGAATTGTTGAAACAACAACCTTACTATACAACCTTAATTAATAAAAATAATAGTAATGAAACTTATTCTTTATAAAAATTGAAAATACAGTTGGATGGATTTGAAATTGTAACTCCAGATGAGCCAACGCCAAAGCTGACAGTTGCTTCGCCGTTTTGTGGTATACTTATAGCTGCTGTACCAGTAATGTTCTGAGCAATTTTAATTTTATTTTGCAGAGAATTCTCTACATATGATTCGGCTACTTTATCCGATCGCCATCCACCAAGCTGCTTCAGTGTATCACCGCCGCTTTCTGCAAAGATCGTCGCCGCACTCCTGCGAAAGCAGTGCCCTGTGTACTTATGGGCATCCGGTAGATTGAGAAACTCTGCTATTATCCTCGGCATTTTGCCTAAGGTGTTTTTCCAAACAGTCTGAGCACTACATGTGCCATTATGATACGACAAAAACAAGCTGTCAATTTTAGTATGTTCCGGTCGTAATGCTGTGTATTTTCGGTACAAAGATACGTAATCAACCAATCTATCGCTTGGTACAATTATAAATTGCCTCGAAGTATAAGTTTTGGTTTTTTTGATCTTCACTAATAACACTGATCCCTCAGTTGTTACGTCCTGTACAGCCAAATCGTGCAGTTCTTCGCGACGACATGCTCCAAAAATACCAAAGGCTGTGACAACCTATAAAGCACAATAATTTTTATAATGAGAATTGGAAAAAAAACTAAAATCGTTATACCTTAACTAACAAGTACGTATGATCAGGCGCCTTCAACATGAATTCTTCAATTTGATGCCGTTGCAATACATAGGACTTTTTAGCTTGATCACCTTCAGAATTATTCTTCATGAATTCTGTGAGCATGGAAAAATGAGATATATCAACATCTTCCTTCAACTTGAACATCTTTTTCAATTTAGAATATAAACACCACAGTGTCGACGGCTTATAGATCTTTGACTGCAAAATAGATATTTATTGAATAGAGATAATTGACTAATGAATATATACAATCCCTTACCATTTGAGACAAGTATGCCATCACAACTTTTTCATCACATTTTGTGGACACATTTTTTATGCTCCGCCACGCGCAAAACTTTTCGTACTCTTTTATGTATAAATATTTCGATTTACTTGAAATTATTTTTGCCTCAGCGGCCTCACATTCATCTAAAATTTCTTGTGAATAAGTTTTTGCGTTTTCACCTTCCATTTTAGAATGCAAATTATTTACAAACAAACAGTACCTTAGCAACAATTTAGCAATATCACAGTATCTTAGTAACAACAAATTAACCTACTGTAGACTTTATTTCACTGCATTTGCATTTAAAAACTTGCCGAAAATACTGAATCTTTTTAAAATTTTGTTCCAGTTTCATGGTGCAAAATAAAATAAAACATTATATGTACCACGGGCATAATTATACATTATGGATCTCAGGAATATAAAAGCCCTCCGCTTCGCGTCGGGCTTTTAACATTCCCTCGAGCCATAATCTTCTGATTATGCCCTTAATACATAAATATCTATTACGTTATCCTGAACATGTAATTAAAAACATATAAAGGTATACACAATGGGTACAAATGAAATGTTCATTGCTAATCTATTTGGATCAACACTTTATTTCGTTAAACGATTTGTACTCAAAGTATTCAAACCTTCAAATTTCATAATTGATTAATGAAAATAATTTATGGTTATTCAAACTTATTCTTACATCTCACAGCCATTAAATTTTAGCATTTTTACATTCAAACATAAAATTCTTAATAGCATTAATGGTTTCGAAATTAAATAATCAATTTTACGAATGATATATTTTTAACAATGTAATATAAATGCAAAATTGGTGTAGGAAACCATTTCCACTGTAGATGTGAAATTACACTTCCTTCTTTTCAGAAAATTTATTTTCAAATATATCTTCAAATTCTAACTGGAATATTTTATGAGCAACTACATTATTACCAAACTTGTTCTTGTGTTCTATAAAATGACAGTACAGCATTTGATTTTGTTATTACAATTTGTAAGGCATTGCAGTGCAGATGAATGCCGTAATGGTAAATATTTGTAAAACCTTTAACAAAGCAGTTATTATTGTTATTTGAAATTCAGTGGCTCGATTTTTCATTCCGGATGCAAGACATGCAGAGAACAAAGAACGTTTCTAAAACTGGAGGGCATTTATGTTTAGCGGATAATGATAATTGCGAACGGGAGTCGAGTCTGAATTGTAATGTCTTCAGTTATATAATAGCAGTTGTGTAAGTAAGTAGTACAGTTAGTAGCATGTGCTTGCAATCAGCACGTGCGAGATCACAGTTTGACCGAGTCATTACGCGATGTACCCTCACTAATGCGATAACCTATAACTGACGTCTTAACAATTGTGAATTAATGAGTTCGTGTTCAAATGCGGTATGGCAATAGGATTTTAGGGTGTATACCAGCTTCGGGGTATACCCCACGATTTGAATTCCCAATATTTTATAACCAACGTACGCGTGATTCCAATGACAAGTTAACGTAGTTTAATTTTTTTTTTATCTGTGTTGACCTATGTCTTTTATTCATACCTCGTACAGGAAAGATATCTGTAAAAAGCTTTTAGATTTGCACAAACGTACACGATTCGATACCGTTACAAACTTAATCATTTTGTAAGTGAACAAACCTAAATGTATACATATTTTCAACTAGACCTCAAACTGTTCTAACTTGTATTTACATTTCTTTGATGTGGCATAAATAATCCCGTACAACAAAATTGGTCTTTTATTTGTATATGATTTTTTTGTTTTGGTATGTAGGCAGGTGATGTCTACAATGCGTTCAGTGGAAAATTACAATTTTAAGCATGGTTGAAAATTTTTGTTAGTTCTGCTCATTTTAAAAGTACATACATACGTGTTTCGTGCTTCCGAATTAATAGCACCTGCTATTTTACATAAATGTTTGTGTATTTACACATTTGAACTAATTTCCATTTCTAAATAAATTACAAGTGTGCACATTACTTTGAAATTGTAGTGCCTTTCTCATTTTGATATAATCGCTCTGGGTTTATTATTGTGGCTCTTTTTCAGGGTTCATAAAAATTTGCATCTACTTTTTATTTTAGTATCGACGATAGCAGGTGTCTGATCAGAAACAAAACGTGCTTCATTATTTATATGAAAGTCATGTTGTCAGTTATTCCTAGAACGGCAGATAATGAAATACCTTGTCTAGGTAACAGTAAATAGATTATGCAGCAAATTAAATTTATTTTTGTTTTCTGCAACAAGTTTTGTTAAAAATGAAATTAGCTAATTGCAAACAAATGTAAATGATTTTCTTATATTTATTTCTTGCAAGACAGTGTCATTGATTGACAATATTTATCATAGAAACGCCTAATGTGTTACAACTTTAACTTCTTGCCACCATATTCTAATTTGAAGTGTAATTATAATTTATTATCACCAACAATTGCGTGAATTTGTAAAACAAAGAGAAAAACAAATAAATCCGATTGTTATATTTAGCAAGCTCTATATTGTATATTTTATTGTCGAAATGTTTTGATTTATTTTCAATTTGAAATAAGTATATGTTATGACGATAAATAAATTATTTAAGTTCACCCGTAAAAATTTTAATTTATATGATTACTAAAACCTATTTTCCTGTACAACATGTTAATTGATATTAAACTTTATTAATTCAATTAATGTGGTCCCTGACCTATAAGTCATAAATATTAAATTTAATTTTGATTTCGTTTAACTGTTCCAATTTGTAATGAATATTAAACAAACGTAAACGTGTATTTTTTTGCTCTAGGTAAAAATGTTTAACCTAAAAAGCATAACCAAAAGCAATTAATTCTCATGTAATCTGGAATTTCCTTGCTGTACTAAGTTAAATAAATTAAGTTTGGTCTATGGGTACGTTACCAAACCTAATGCAACGAAATTATTTACATTATTTTGTTATTAAATTGAATGAAATCATCAATGAAAGTAAAATAGTATTAGTGATAAATTAAAACTTCAACTTAGCACTTACAATTGTTACAAATTTATTTATAATGTTTGTGGTCAACTACAAATGTAAATATGACATTGCTCATATCAGGCTTGCTATGCAGAGATCTTAAACTAAAAATACATACACTACAACTTATTGTAAGTTATTTTGGGATGCAATCGTTGGAAACGTGTAGTTAAAAATAAATCATTCACTGATAACACTTGTACGTTTAAATTTATTTAAAATCATTTTCAAAAAGCTAAAATATGAAATAAGCAAAAAATTACAAACATTAATAAAGTATTGCTACTTACAGAACAGCTTGATTAAACGTTAACTACAATTAATAATACAAAGAAGAGTCTGTCAAATACAAAGTCAAAGTAAATTCTACGTTATTCAGTTGACAACGTCAAACTCAATCCAATTCAGACAATAAACAAGCAAGTGTGCAATAAAGGATAAGCAAGGAGATGTCTTATTAATTAGGGAACATGTTAAGTTAACAAAAATTTACAAACACAGATCAATTGCATAGATTTCATTGTGAATTAATGTGATATAAATAAGAGTAAATCACATTATCAATGTCTTGTTTATTATATAAAAGTTAATATCAGAAAATTGCCCAAAAATTTATATACACTGCTCTTATTCAAAAGAAATGCTTATAACCTCCATCAAGATAATATTTAACAACACTTATTTCACTTTTAATTCACATTTTCATAAACAGATATTTGGCACCCCTATATCCTCAATTCTAGCTCAAATTGTTACGGATTCTCCTTTAGATACGGTGGTCTCCACATTACCTTACTATATGATTGACATCACAATGCAATTATTTAACTCATTCAATCCCCTCTTAAAATTTACAGTAGAAATAGAATCTGATTGTAAAGTTCCACTTTTAGATAAGGTAGTATACAGAAAGGGTGATAATTTTCTAAGCTATATGATATATATATATATATATATATATATATATATATATATATATATATATAAACCAAACAAAAATTGGAGTTAACTTCACTGTTAACAAAAATTCTTAAACAACCTTATATTTTCCAAGCAAACTCATATGATGGATCTATTGGAAACTTATTCACTAAACTAAAAGAAAACGCTGCAAAATTACATTTGAATAATATAGCATATTGTATTCAGTGTCAATGTAATCTTACATTTATAGGACAAACTATCCAATGGTTACGTTCCCGTGTAACTCAACACCGCAGTGACTCATAAAATTGGTAAACAGTTTTGTGCTCTATCGACCCATCTTCACACCATATCTCATACAGGAAATTTTGATGAAACCAAATTAGTACAACTAGAGTAAAACTGTAAAAAAAGATTATTCTTAGAGTCATACCACATTAATAATAAACAAAACATTTTAAATAGTAATTATGACATTAATAACACACACACGCACGTACGTACACACGCACACACGCACGTACGTACACACGCACACTCACGTACACACACGCACACACGCACACACACATACACACGCACACACACACACGCACACACGCGCAGACACCGCACACACGCACACACACGCGCACACACGCGTGCACACGCACACACACGCGCACACACTCACACCAGCACACAAACACACCTACACACACTCACCCACCCACCCACATACACACACACCCACACACGCATCCACACTCACAGACACACCCACACGCACACACCCACACAGAGACACACACACCCATACATACACACACACTCACACTCACATGCACACGCACACGCACACGCGCACGCACGCGCACACGTAAACGCACACGCACACGCACAAGCGCACGCACACGCACACGAACACGCACATGCACACCCACACGCACACGCACACGCACACGGACTGGCACAAGCACACGCACACGCACACGCACAACCACGCACACGCACAAGCACACGCATACGCACACGCACACGCACACGCACACGCACACGCACACGCACACGCACATGCACATGCGCAAGCGCACGCACACGTACACGCAGATGCACACGCACACGCACACGCGCACGCACACGCACACGCACACACACGCGCAAGCACGCACGCGTGCACGTACGCGCACACGCACCTGCGCACCCACGCACGCACGCACGCACGCACGCACGCGCACACGCACTCACGCACTCCAGCACTCACCCACTGACGCACTCGCGAACTCACGCACTCACGCACACACGCACTCACGCACCCACGCGCGCACGTCCACACGCACACACGCACTCACACGCACACACATACTCGCATACACACGCACACACACGCGCTCGCTCGAACTCACTCACTCAAGCTCTCACGCATACACGCACTCACGCAATCACGCACGCACCCACTCACGCACTCACGCACGCACGCACGCATGCACGTACACAAACGCACACACACGCACGCACATCCACACACACGCGCAGACTAGCGCGCGCACACACACACACATACACATACACACACACATACACACACCACACTCACACAAACACATCCAACCACGCACCTACGCATGCACACACGCATGCACGTGCACACGCACCCACGCACCCACGCACGCACGCGCGCACACACGCACTCACGCACGCACCCGCACACACATACACACACGCACGCACACGCACGCACACACGCACGCACGCACGCACGCACCCACACACATACACACACACACACACACACACACTCACACACTCACACACTCTCACACAAAGAGAGGGAGAGGGAGAGAGAGAGACCTTGGCGAAAATTGGCCAAAAGTGAATAAGTCGATTTAGCGATAGTGAAATAGTGGGTTTCAACAAATATCGAGTATGGTTGTCGCAAGTTTTGTTCACCCTGCATCTTCGATAAAAGGGGTTTTACAAAAATCATCATAGAACAAAATATTATTAGAATACGCGATAAAATAGAATGGCGTGTACAGCGTTTAACTTGGTCAAAAATAGGGCGATTCCGGTGAATATACCTATATCCGGGCACATAGTTGTAACACAAATTCACATAATTTGACCTAAATGGGAACTTTTTTCGATACGTAGGAAATGAGAAAATCTACGTAGTGTCCAAAAAAAGGATGTATTTTGTTGCCCCCTGTAGACATGAGTTTTATTATTTTTTAATAGTAGGTAGTTTTGTTAACTTTTTGTACTCCCCTAAAATGTTGGTCAAATATATAGTTTCGGGCAAAAAAATAATTTACTCGAGCCTACATTTAATCGTCTGCTTATTCGGCAGGAAAACGGGGGAGAGAAAATACACAAATTACATAAAAATGTTTTAGTTTCAATAAAAATTTAAATTTTCAAACACAATTATGGATGTATAACGCAATAAGTTATTATGATAATTGTTCTAAATTTCCTCTGTGAGTAACTACTTACAATTATCAGTAGTTAGTACTACTTTCAAACTTAATTTGGACAATCGTGTCTTTTCTTCTTATGGTCAGTGCAAGTTTTTTACAAATTTTCAATCTTACAAGTTTTTAATTGGGCAAACGGTTTAGCCAAAAAAAAAATTTTCCTAAATTCCCACAAATCTGAATCAGTAAGTGTAACTTAACATTAATAATGTTTTTATTAAAGGTTGGCTATGATTTAGACAACTAATAGAAATAATGAACTATTAATTACCTACTATTACAACAAATGTTCAAAATGGCCACCACTTTGTTGTACACATGCATTCTATGTTGAAAATTAAATTGTACTTTTCGTAGTGTAGCGGGATTCCGTTTGCAACATTTAAATTTCTACGATATAAATATTCCTCGCTTTCAATATCCTTCTATCCATCGATTTGCATTAATCGTATTTAAATACCGACGCATTTCTAACGAAAAATATGGCATAGCACTATCATGCATAAACCACATATTTTGTCGTTGTAATAAGGTAAAGTTCTCTAATAAAGCGGTAATGTTTCTTGCAAAAAATTTAAAGAATTATTTCCATTTAAGTTATTTGGTGTAATAACTGGACACATAAGGAATTCGTCAATAGTTCCTCCCCACATATTAAATTTAAATTCACGTTGGCAATGCACCGGGATTTTTATCAGAGTAAACATGTTCGTCATGTAAGTTAGTTACACCGGATCTTGTAAACGTAACTTCGTCGGTAAATAAAATTCTACCATGGAAATTTGGAGTTTCTGATATCTGATTTTCAATCAAATTGAAAAACAGTATGCGAGGTTCTGGATCAATAGGTAATAAATCTTGAAATTTTTGGAACATGGTATAGACGTATAAGCTGTTCTTTTAAAACCTCATTAATAACTGATTTTGGAACCGCCAATTCCAGCCCCAGGTATCTAGTACTTACTTTTGGGTTTTCATCAACCCTGTCTAAAATTTGTTCCCCCATAGTAGGCTGACGTCCACAATCAAAAGTTCGTGACTATAAACTACCATTCTCACGAAGACGTCTAACAATGTTTTGGTTGTTTTGGTGCTACACGGTTAGGAAACCTGTCCCTGTAAACTTTAACACGCTCGCGACCATTACATTCACAAACCCCATAAACTAACAACGTATCTACATGTTCAGCATATGAATAAACAAAATTCATGATTACTCCGAGATAAACCGTCAGAAGAAAAATACTAAACCCTAAACGGAGTTCAGTTTAAATGGCATTAAAGTAATAAACCCCCTTTACTTGTCAAATTAATCATAGCCTGAATCATAGTGATTCAGACTTGTAGGACTTTAGAAAATATTTTTTTTGGCCTCGGCCTTGATTTGTAAAACATTTCTTTTATAGCTAACGTTATCTAAATTGCACTGCATCTCTGTAAAGTTTTTGTGAATTTTGGAGTGGAATTTTTTTATGATTGTGCAAAAATGAATGGATGGTGCCTCATTTGTATGAAAACTTTATCGGAAAGTGAGACTGTAACTGTGGGGTGTGAATTGCAAACTTTAAAAGATCGAGTATTAAAGGAAATGACGGAAAAATTACCCATTTATCTAATGTCTAATGTATTAAATCTAATTGATTGTCTGAACGGGTATGCTTGTAAAGATAGCGTCGTTTCTTCTTTAAAACAATCAGGAGTGAACGACGGTGCTAGTACGTGTGATCGACCAAGTGTAAGACGATGTTCAAATGATCCTAGTTTCAATTTCTAACAATTCTGTATTTTATGTGGTGAAGAAGATGATGAAATGAAAGAGAAGAAAAAGGGTTAAAAGCAATGTCGTTCAATATCTCACGCGTAGACGGTCCATTTTAATGATTGTGTACTTTCTGCTGTTGAGAAACTGGCAACGCTGAAGCCGTGAAACGCATAATAATGTTTGAGCGTGATTTGGGTGCTGCTAAAGCCAAATATCATTGCGATTGTGGTACAAAATTTTTTAAACCCATATCATCAGGTAACTGTTCAAGTAACGGTGGTCGAATATATTCTGGTGCTGTGCGCGCGATGGATGAAATATTTAACTATACGAGGGGCAGCAGTACTAATTGCACTTGCAGGAAAACTGGTCTTCCATGTTCCATCGTATGTGGTCATTGCCGTGATCAATCGTGTTTAAGCACATCTACTGATACGAATTCCTGTGAAATTACTGATATAGACGAAATAGATCCACTGAATGTTTCACATATAGAGAACCAAGAAGCAGAGAGCGACCATAATATCAGCATTGAAATGGATTATATTGACATAGAACCACAATTCGAAGAACCTGATGAAATAGAATTTTAATAACAAATACACTCAATTTTATTAAAAACACTGTGGATTAGGCCTACTGGGGATACCACCTTAGAAAAAACGCACATAGACCTCTACCTCCGCGGTGGTGTAGAAGAGAGGCATTTTATGCATGTAATGACTTTACAAAGAAAAGTGATAGAACCATTTTTGTAGAAAATTTAGTAAGATTTATTTTTAATAATAACTATTTTTGCGAAAAACCTAATAGTTTAGGAGATATGCGAGAAAACGATTTTTCGCCACTTTCAACCTCTAAAAAGAAGGGTTGCATAGGGTTTAGTGATCAGGGCTTTTTTGGGGTTATTTACAACACCAAAACAAAAGTTTCTATGTAAAGTCCGGTCTACTTCTCGCAGTTTTCAAGTTGCGCCCTTATTTCGTCTAATTTGACTGCACTATAAGCATTATTTATCTTCACTTACAGGTCTGTTAGTCTTTAATCAACATCTGTGAACATAAACGCAAAGGTCAATGCATTATTGGTCTTTTCTGCAAACTAAACTGATCTCGCTCTTAAGCTTCTCTTTTGTGTAAACAATAGCCGTTTGAATCACGCAATATTGAAAGCATTAATTTGTATTTAGTAATTGAACGTCTTGGAACGTTCCTTGAAATAAATTTATAATTTAGGTTTGTTGTAGCGGAAAATTTCAATCTAATAACAAAATCGTTGCTTCAATTAGGTCAAATGATAACTACAACTCTGATCAGAAGTTTTTGTCAATTTTGAAGGACATTTTTATATCATAACATAATTTCAACCAATGTATGTTGCATGTTTTCTGAAATATTCTTACTCTTCGCTTAGTTACTTTATATAATTTAATGAATGTTAAGTTTGTTAATGTCTATTTTTATAATTTTATTAACACGTTTTACTTCATAAATAAGATAAAATTAATGAATATCTTACCCTAGAGGGAAATTAACGAGGAAATTAATCCAACATTATTTATCTCAGGTAGAAGTGAATTAAATATAAGTGCTTTTATGCAGTGCATCTAGATTTCTAAATCTTGATGTTTGAACAACAGTGTCTCAGTTTTTGATGAAGGCCCTCATTAGCAACATACAACGTTTGTCAGGACACGAGACAAGTAACGTAACGGTGCTTTATATTTTAACAATTTAAGTTAATTTGAAGTTGTAATAAGCATAACCATTATTCATGAGCCATTAGGGTTAATGTGAATAATTGTACAGCGCGTAATTCTTTGTGTAGCAAAAGACGAAAATTTAAGTAATACAAACAAGAGTCGATGCAAATTACGAGAGTAGGCAGGTAAAGTTTTCTTTGCAGTAAAAGCAACTTAGTTGTCTGATATGCTGCTTGGCTGTATGTTAAATGAATCAGACGATCTTGGAATATTTTATACAATTTAGCTCACTCGTGTAATGTTTAGCTAATCCAACAAAATGAAAAATACTTGATATACCAAATCTATAATTTCTAACATCATTATGCTCCGTAAATACTGTCCAGTACAATCATTATAAATTGATTGTGACTGAATTGGTGTGAGTAGAATTTTCTTAATTATAACAGTTTTCCAAATACGTAGTTATACATGTACAGCTATTATTACGTTTATTTAGGGAAAACGGTTTTTTTTTCAATTCCCTCTAGTACGACGCGTAGGCTGGAGCCGATAATTTGATTTTACTCTTGTACATATTATGACTCGTTTCCAATTTATATGACGCTAAACTTAACTGTTAGACCGCTAATTGGTGTTCCTTATCCCTTATTTGTATTTTTTTTTATAACATTCCATACAACAACTGTAAAATAAGCGGTAAACAAGATAATAAGTACACGTCAATTTCATAAAATCATCAGAAAACTAGCTTACATATAACAAAAGAACAAAAAGTAAAAAGTAGCTTTCAAAGCTAACACCAATGTTCTGGAATGTTTATTTAATGGCAAACATTCAAATAACGGCATTTTGAGGTCGGGTATTTATCTTGATATAAAAATACACGATAAGTTTAACGATGTAAAACTGTGCTCCTTACATGTATCATGTAAAGCTCGCTCTATAATTTTTACACCTCTAAAATGAATTTATTTTCCTAACAGTCACAAATCATTATTAAGGAAGTATTTCGACACAAGAACATTATTTGGATATTCTCGTAATTAAATAAAGACATATTTTAATTTGTGCTTGTGGGTACAATTCCCCAACTTCGTACTTTAAATTTTCTTCAGTACAGTTCGATATTGTAAATTGTAAAGAGGTTTGGTATACACAGCAATGCTGCACGTTAGATATAACTTACCATCTTGTGAGACTGTTTGTATTGATCTATACTGATTCAAATTGGTGTCACAAATAGTTACGAGTTGTTGCTGAAAATCATTACATTCATTTTGTATTAGGATCATTAACGTATGGCAGTTACTTTCTAATTTACAGGCATATTCGGCTAATACTCGTACATCCGGCTGAGGTTGTTCATATCGATTACTATATGCCACTACATAACATCGAAGCAATTCCAACCTAAACTCTTCTATATCCATTTCAAATCACTGAAAATTAAAAAGTAAACAACTAACTGACAAATGCATCGGCATCTGCGCTGTTGCAATATATATATATATATATATATATATATATATATATATATATATATATATATATATATATATATATATATATATATATATATATATATGCAGGGTCCGGCAACAAGAGCGCCTTCTTCTATATTTTTTATATAAGCTAGATTAACACAATTTGGAATGCAGTTATAGTTTAGTTGTGTTCATATTTTAAAATTATTCAAGCGAATACAGGTTGTTTATTTGAAGAGGACCAAATTATTATAAAAAAATTTAAATGGAACACCCTGTATATTATTACTTTTTTGAATTCTATACATTGTTTCTAACAAATTCGCAATATATTTCCCTATCCCTAAATATAGCCGTTTTTGAGTTATTTCGATTTTTCTAAAAAAAAATTCAAATTACAGAGTTTGCTTTGAAAATGTACCTCCTTAACCGTTGAAAAATAAAAGTTATCTCATTTATATGAGAATAAGTACAGAGCTAGAGCTTCCTTTTAATGTGAAGAATCTGACATAATCGCTTACAGGGTGCTTATAATTTACTTGCCAATCAACCATTATTCGAACTAGTAAAAGTTTACTTTTTCAAATAAAACACCCTGTACATTATTACATTTTTGGTTTCTACATATTAACCCTTATCAGTTCGCCATACAACTCCCTATCTCTAAATATAGCCGTTTCCGAATTATTTTCAATTTTTCAAAATGTATAAGATTATTGAGACATTTTTAAACCTATGGCCTCGTATAGATAAAAAGAACATCATAAAACAATTGTATTATACATTAAAAACGCAACAGAAACTAATATATTATGATAGAAAACTAATTACAATTTTTGTACTGGAGGCATTGCGTGTTAACAAGAATTTGACAAATATTTACTTCAATTTCAAGTAAAATTCTAAAATCAAGTGTGCTTCTTATAAAAATTGAATGTTGGGTGCTGCAGAAAGAAACTGTTTATTGGCCAGCAGAATTTATGCTGAAAGGTATGCAGATAGAAGACATCCAAACGCAAGATCGTTTCAGAAAGTTATGAGTAGATATATTGCAACCTCATGTGCCAATTACTCCAAACATGAACGTGCTAAACCTTCCACAAATGAAGATAGTGAATTGAGGGTTCTTCTCGCCATCGAAGAGTATCATCACAGAAGCCAAAAGGACATAAGTCAAATAGTTGGTATAAGTGAGAGATCAGTAGGCCGTCTTTTAAATAACAATCGCTTACATCCCCATCATATTCAGTTACACCAAGAATTGAGCGATGCAGACTTCGATCATCGAGTAAGATTTTGTAACTGGGCCAGAGAAGAAATTACTCAAAACCCAAATTTTCTTTATAATATTTTATGGACAGACGAATCAACATTTCATAAGAATGGATTTGTTAATAGACATAATTTTCATTATTATTCCTCAGAAAATCCACATTTATTAAGACAAGTTGATAATCAACATAAATGGTCTTTAAGTGTCTGGGGTGCCATCGTTGGGGATTATGTCATCGGTCCATTCTTTTTTGATGGACACTTGAATGGTGAGAAGTACGTTAACTTTTTGCGTAACGATTTACCGGGCTTATTAGAAAATATTACTATTGATATTAGAGCCACAATGTGGTATCGACATGCTCCTGCTCACTACTCTGCAGATGTAAGAGATTATCTCAATAGAGTCTTTCCAAATAAATGACTTGGGCGAAATGGATCTGTGAGGTGACCAGCTAGGTTGTAACATTAAAAAGCGGCTGCTAAAGTATATAAACACTAAAACTGGGCCAACTTATAATGTTAAAACAAATGCGATGATGTAATAAATTGATCAAATAATTTTAATTAATAAAAATAATTACCAAATGATTTTCGCTACTGCCGTCGGCTCATCGGTTGATTAAGATGGGAGGGTTCAATTAACGCACCTGAAATACTGCATGCTTTTCATCAGCTTAATTATTTTCACTTATCCTTAATTCAAAACAAATGTAATCTAAAAATTATGAAAAAATGATAAATTCTCGAGCGCCATGTTGTCTTTCTTTTTTTTCATATATCCATCTAGGAACAACAAAACCTAGTTATTGAATACTATAAACAAATTAACACAAATGAAAATAAAATAACAAGTTATACATAAGTTTATTTAATATATGTTTGAAAACGAGAAAAAAATTCAGAAGTCATAAACTATACTAAATTATAAAAAACTTTACTTTTTAACGGATCTGTACATACACTGTGACAGGTACTATGAAGCAGAATGGTTCATATGGTGAGGTCAGTGTCTTGCGTAGTTATCCTTAAAATATGGAATTTCCTTGAAGTTTAATTCGCCCAATTTATTTGTAAAAGTATGTAGAACTTGCGTTGTAAAGGTAACTCAAGTAAAACTTGCCATTTAAAATAATAGTACAGTAAAATATTGACTTATACGTGCCATTAAAGATTATTAGTCAAATAGGAGTGCAAATAAGTGCAATCTAAGTGTACAAATTAAGTGATTAAAAGGTAATTAAAAGTGCGTACTTAAAAAGTAAGTACTTAAAAAATAAGTACTTAAAAAGTACTTAAAAAAAAAGTAGTTAAGAAAAAGTGCATACTTGAAAGGTGCCTAAAAAAAAGCAAAGGCTTTAGTTTTAAATATAATGAGAAAAAAAAATAACTTACCACCAAAATTCTGATGGCACCAAAATATAAAAAATTAAGTAAAAATCATGCTTATTGCTGTTAACAGTCAGCATTAACTGAATTAAAAAAAAAGCTTTCAGAATAACTCAAGTGTATTCCCCTTAAAATCTTCGCGCTTGCGCGGATACAATAATATAAATCCAATTTTTTTAAGAAAGGGAACTAAAACTATTTATGTAATATTACATC
>JARFJB010000966.1:1702500-1740000 GCA_036346205.1 Vesta saturnalis | reverse complement strand
ACAGGAACACAAGAACAACGTCCGGAAGGGCGAAATAGAAAGATCAAGAATCGCCGAACATGTCTGGAACGAATACCACCACATCAAATGAGATAACATACATATAGTGGCAAAGGACGAGAACACAACTCGTCGAAAACTCAAAGAAGCCACATACATAGCACTAGCAGAAAATCCAATAAGCCAAGCTAGTGTAGAAATGAAACCCATATGGATTCCAATAACGCGCGAAGAGCTCAAGCGCAATACACCTGCGCAAGAAGTTACTGCGCAACATGCGCAATAAACTTCTGCGCAACCACGAAAGTTTATATATATATATATATATATATATATATATATATATATATATATATATATATATATATATAAAGTTCTAAATATATATATTGGATTACTCCGTGGCTCAGTGGCAAAGGTGTCAGACTAGTAAGTAAAAGGTACCAGGTTCGAATCTAAGAGTAGTCAAGTGCTTGGGAAAAAATTACATATAAAATACGAATTCGACTCAAGTGCGAAAACAGTCCTTCTCAAGACTAAGCCTGATGACGGAAGCAGAGTCCGCTTCCGAAACGTCGCGCTCAAAAAAGCATAAACTGTGGAAATAGGCCGATCAACTCCACTAAAACAATAATTTGTTTGGATTAAGGAAGTATTTTAAATCAGCTGTATTCGTTTATTGTTCCCTTCACTCAATCTTAATTAAATAACTAGTTTGCTCTGTGGGGCTTTTTAAAATTTTACCACGAATTTATACCACCCTCTAAGTGACTAACAATACCACTGCATAAAATAGAATACATAATTATTAATTTCGTTGTAAACGGAAAGCACTCCGATTTCGTACCATTCCATAAACACGGTGAACATACGGCGTATATCGACAAATTAGTTTGTATTTTCAGTTCACTTATATCGAAATTACAAAGTTATTTTCGGGTATGTCAAATTAGTATGTTATTTATGCGTTCAACCTTTCCCCGTACTTTCATATATGCAAATAATATTCACAATCAAGACAGGTTGTACGAATGTTTGAGTAAGTAGGTCAAGAAATACGCTATAAATTTACCTTTTAAAATAAACTTAACTATAAAGTTAAATCCAGAACAGTCATTGGCTAAGAGGACGAGAGTAAGTAAGACTAAGATTAGAAATTAAGAATAATAGATTTTACACTACAAGAAATTGGGTAGTTCCTTCGATCCAAAATACCATAAATTTCCATAAATTTAATTATAGAAAATGAATTACTCAAGCCTTCATTTCTAGCTAGAATACTTCATTTATAAGGTAATAGTTTATTAGGTTTTTTATGATATATCATACTTTTCTATAAAGTAAACAAGCAGGAATATCTTTTAATATGTGTTGTTTAAACTAAGTTTACGGTGAGGAAATGTTTAAAGTAACATAGTGAATTCAGAATTGAAAAATAGTAATTTTTTATGTTCATAATTAAACACATAATCATAAACGACTCTAACCTTTTTGGTAAGTAATAAAACAGTAAAACAATCATTTGGTAATAACTCTCCCTTAACCCTGCTGTTCTCCTCGACAAGACTATACACTTGTGCTCCTTCGGGTCATAATGACCCGAACTCCTGAAATATGAATTAAAAACGAAATAACAACAATTTTTATACATTTATTAACTTTATTTCTCTAATGCAATGTTTTTTATATGAAACGTGAAACTTACAATAAATTCAACCAAATTTAAATAAAAAAAAGAAAACGGAATAAAAAATGTCTAATAATTGATATGATCCACTACTTCTTACAGTCGGGACAATAATAGGTCACGTGTTCTTTACACAAATATTTTTTACACTTAATGCAGGTCATATTGGTTTTGTTATCACATTTAGAAGGGCAAAATTTGCAGGGTGCTCGTTTGTTTTTGTTGCTAGTTCCAGGAAGAGGTGCGGTAGAATTTTCCACCAATGGTTGTTGAATAGGTGTTACAATTGAAGCTGCTTGTTCATTACGGTGAAGATGTTTTCTGGACAAAATGTAAGGATTTACCAATTGTTTGTCCAGTTGTTCCAAAAACAGTCTTCTTTTGAACAAACATTTTTATTCCAGTCTGGATTTATTTCGCGCCATAAGATGAAAGCATTATAGGCCATCGATTTGTTCTTCGTTTGCATGTTTATGCACCGATTAGCTGATATAATGTATCAACTGCTCCTTTGATAGAATTATAATTAAGTATAATTTGTGTTTTTTTGTCTTCTCTGTCGCTTATTTGTTTCTGGTTGTGAAACGTACCCATTAGAATGACCTTCTTGTATTTTTTTGGAATATAAGACACAACTGCGGTATCTTTAGTAAAATAAAAGTTGGAACTATGCACAACGTTATTTACTTCCATGATAGGTAGCTCAGGATTGCTTTTCCTGACAGTCCCTAAATAGTAAGATTTTCTTTGACAAACATTTGACCCAATTTATACGATGTAAATAAATTGTCACAAGTTACATTCTGACCTCTTAGTCCATAAGTAAGGTCTAAAACTACTCTCAGCCCTTGATCCTTCTCAGGTTTTCCCCCTGGTGGTTATGTCGTATATATTTGAACTTCTAAAGCAAAATAACTTGCATTGTCTCCTTTTTTTTTTTATGTTAGTATACTTATATCTTATGCTTATATGCTTATTCGTAGATTGGATTCCTCCTCTTCAGCCCTGGTCATTCCATTATTGTTGGTTTTGCGATATTTTTTGTAATTGTGTAGTTTACAATCATGAGTTTAGTATTTTTGGGGTAATAAAAAAGAAACAAAAGACAATTTGTTGAGGGTTTGTTATTTGGTGTTAAAGAAAAAAGGTTTGAATTATTTCAGTTGTGAATATTTAGATTTAGGTGTGCGTGTGGTTGAGTCTGGTGAGGTGGGTGTTGATCGATTCGTTAGCCGGTATCCTTACGTGGTTGTTATCCAGTAGATTGTGGGATGCGGAGTGCATATGGGATGTTATCAAGGGTCTCTTCTATCACCTCTGGGATGTCGTCTAATAATTGGGTTAAGATCGCGGGAGGGTGTTTAAATTTACGTTTGGGTTTTTCCGTAGGAATTTGGGAGGTTGGTAGGTGTAGGAAGTTGTGATGATTTCTTGAGATGGTATCGCCGAAAATCCTTTTGTGTGCAAACTTTTTCTGAAGTGTTCGGATTCTGTTTGTGATTGGTGGTATGTTTGCGTGTTGTGTTGTGATGTTGCTGGGGTACCTGAAGGGTAGCCCATGTATACGTCTAAATATCCGGCGTTCACAGGATGCTATAGAGGAAAGGTGGTTAGGTTTAATGTTTGTGTATATTGGTGCCCGGAAATCCATAACAGTGCGGATGTAAGTTTTATATGTGTGTTGGAGTGTTTTGGGGTGGCCAACCTCTGATTCGACCCTGGAGGGCGCCCAGTAAGTTTGCACGGTTTGTTATTCTGTTAAGTGTTTTCCTAATATCGGGGAGCCAGTTAAGTGTTCTGGTGAATATGATACCTAGGTAAGTGATTTGGTCTTGAAGGGGGATTCTTGCTTGGTTAATGGTGAGGGAGACGTTTCTGGAGGATAAGTTTGGGAATTTGTCTTCGGCGTAGCTAGGGTGGCGGAAAAGGATTGCTTAGGTTTTGGAGGGGTTAATGGAAACCCTCCATCGGTTGGCCAGTTGGCAAAGTTCCGAAGGGTTTTGGATATGCGGTTGGAGGCCGTTTCGCTGTTCCGATTAACCGACCAGAAAGCGGTGTCATCTGGAAACTGCGCAACCACTACTCCGGGTTGTGTGACTTGAGGGATATCTGAGTACGGGTGTGTGTGTTGCTGGAGGTAGAGGGTGTGGGAATAGTGTTAGGTATAATTGGCTGGGCTCATGTGGGAAACAGGGCGGGTTTGTGTGGGTGTTCGGGTTTGTATGTGTATTCTGGTTTGTGTGCGGGTTTGTGTGTGTGTGTGTGTGTGTGTGTGTGTGTGTGTGTATTTGTGTGCCTTAGCGAAAGCGATGGATCGTGTTGAAATGTAGGAATATGTAGAGGAAGTGGAAATGGATGAGACGTTTGAATGGGATCGTGTGCGTGCGGAAGGTGGTGGAGAGGCGAGTGTGTGGGTATGCGTGTGCTGCGTGTGTGTAGGTGGTGGTGTAGGTGTAGGTGGACGGGTGCGGCGGGGTTAGTGGACAGCTTTGACAGTAGCTCGGAAGCGACCTTACTTAACCATCTCGGCTGCGTTGTTAGTAAGGGTTTGTGAAAATTGAGGACTAAAAAATTAAAAATCCGTTTATCGAAAGGTCGGGCCTCTGCCGAGGTGCAGCCTCACACCCCGAGGAAAAAAGGCTTGGAAATCAGAGACCCAATTCGAAACAGAGGAAATACACTGTTAAAATAAAAACAACAAAGTAATTAAATTAAAATATTTTTATTAATGATACCTATTACAGTTGACCTTGACCCGACGACGATCCTGCTGTTGGCGACTATGTCCTGGAATTCTTCTGTATCCGGCTGTAGTTGTAGATCCTCTTCTATTGACCGCTTCATCGTGTTGTCTGTATGTACGCAGTGACAGATCTAACTCCGATGCAGCGAAGATCACGAAGCCGGAACGATGAATAACGTCGAGTTAATTTTTTTTTTTTGGAAATTAAGAGTTTTGCAATAAAAATCACAAAGGCTCTTACAGAGAGTAGGGGCTTACGTTCGATACCGAAGTCCGTACTGCCTAACTCCCACTATCACAAAGCGTCCATATTTTGATGCCATATTTTGCTGGGTTGCTTAGTATATACTGCTTGAATGGACAACGACCTCTAAATGCAACCAGCTGCTCGTCCACGGTTACGTTTTGTCCAGGATTGTACAATTTTGGTAGTATTTCAGCCCATTTGTCCCAAAATTCTTTAAAAGGAGCCAACTTATACCGTCGCCTTCTTTCTTGACGATCTTTTTTATTATCAAACCGTAACACGCGTGATATATAATAAAATCGTTTCAACGACGTTGTTGCGCGAAAAAGAGGCCTGCCTGTTTCTGCCTTCCACAAACTTCTGATAGATTCATCATGCGATCTGTAAACTCCTCCTAACAGTAACAAACCTATGTACGCCTGCAACATAATGTTATCTAATGCTTGCCACTTGTCACCGTATACTCTACGACCTTCGATGTTAGTCATTTTCAAAATTATATTTTCCAGAGAACTATTGAGAAATAGCTGAAATGTAGATTTTACATCCTGGACTCATGCATTGCTGTATCTAGTTGGACCTGGAATGACTTTTATGATATTTGCACTAGTTGCACGCCCTGATTGAGGAAATGGATCTAACATCCAAGTTATGGCATTAATTTTAGATTGCACGGATTGAGCAGGTGGCATCAATTGTATAGGATTTGTCCGTACAGCATCGTCAAAAAATCATCGTCTGACTGTTCATAATCACTATCTTCACTGATATGATCTTCCTCTTCAGAAGCTTCATCGTCACTAATGTCACTCAAATTATCAATAAGTTTTTCTTCATCACTAATATATTTCTTTGCCATTATTGTTATTTCGGCACTTTAGAAGTACTAGTAGTACGTACAACAAACAACTGCAACAACAACAAATGTCGGTTGCATACTGCGATATGATATTTATACCTGCTGCAAGTTGCAAGTCTGTTCCTGTTTCGAGTTGCTAGGGCGGCTACAGACCTGCCGAAAATGCTGTAGTAACTCGCATAGGTAGGTACATTTGAACAAGCATGTGATGATATGCATATTCTCTACTCTCAAATTTCAATATAAAGTAATTGGAAATACAAATGTACACGTCCTACTAATGTATTACAGCCTCGGGTCATAATGACCCGAGGAACTTCAATGTAACAATCATGTTTAAAAAAATAAGGAAAAAAAATTTATTAAAACAAACAAGCCACCTCATTCTTCAATGGAAGTTTAGATACTAATAAACAAAAAAGTTATCTGAACAACAATTTGATTTCGGGTCATATAGACCCGAAAGGTTAATTACAAATACACATGTTAATTATTTAAAAAAAATATAATTGTAACAGCTAATTTAAAGAGATGATTAACAAATGACGTATCTCAAACTATCCCGCATGCTGTATATGGAAAGAGGTCTCACGGTAAAGTTTTCCAAAAATTTTTTGCGTTATCCGTCTTGGCCTCACCGAGCTAGCTAGATCTGTAGTAATATAACCTGCTTAACATTCTGGGGGTAATGGGTTCGATTTCCGCTACCGTCTACCTTGTATGCGGTTTTCGGGGGCTTTCCTCATATACATCCAGTGGCTAGTTGGGCGATTACTGGTGTAATATCTTCCTCAGAACCCTAACTCCATTATTTCCGATCCTATCCTGATCGCACCCATCCTTAATCCCACCGTGCGTATATACTTACTATGTGTCACGTGATTAACAGGGGAGCTGGAAGAAAAAGGAAGAAGGAAAGGATTCTCTCCTCATTCCCAGATAGTGATCACACCGAACTAGCTCAAATGTGTCGGATTAGGGCGGGGTGAGAGAAGAAAGGATGTTGATTATGCCGGCGCCAAGAGCCGCTCCCCTATATAGAGAAAACTTCACCCCTGCCCCGACTCTTGGACAGTGGTGCAGAAAGGAATGAGTAAGGAGATTTTAGGAAAAGGAAAGGACACCAGGAAATAGAAATAACAACACTGCTGTAGTGCGAAAGAAACAAATGTATATTTTATTTAAAAAAAATTAAGACTAAATAGTTGAAGGTGTGGATCTAATTAATCCACATAAAAACAATAGGTGTAGATACCCCAAATGTACAAAAAAAAGAAATAGTAATTAAATACCGTTCGCAAGCCAGAATAGTTTTTCCCTATTTTACAAGAAAACCAAACTTAAACATTTCCCCTTTTCAAGGGAAGGCCTTCCGTTGTATTCCTAAAAGAGAAAAGTATATCGACGCCTATACAAAGCGTAACTTATTACTAAATAATTAAAAAAAAACAACTTGCGGTGTTTTACACAAAACGGATCATAAAAGAAATAAATTTTTATAGTGAGTACAAAAATTTTATAGCTCAGCAAGCATTTTATCTTTTAAACAGTAATGAATCAAACATTTATCAAATTTTTCATAAAGGCATAAATTTTAAGAGAGAGAAAAAATAATAATTAATGTCTACACCAAATGTAATGAAAACATATGTTTATCTAACGGTTCGTTTGGCTACTGTGTAATTACTTGTGCGCATCCCAATTACAGTGATGTCGCACACAACACCAAAAATGGCAGCCACAACAGATACAATTAAATGTTATTATTATAATTATAAACAAAATGAGGGAAGGAAAGTAATGGTAAAAGAACAGATAAGGAAGGTTACGTGATTGTGAAGTGAAGGATTACTTATTGATACAGCAACAAGGATATAGGGATAACAGGTATTAAATGCAGATTAAGGTATTATTTTAACTAATTGGTTACGTTATTTTTAGCAGATGTACTTTATCATTATTCAATTAAGGTTCATGTAACAATAGAGAAAACAAAAGAAAGGGAACGATCTAACCTTTCTATACGCAGGTAGTAGCTACGTTCAGTCGATGCTCTCGGATCACGAACATAGGCATAAGTTGTCACGATCCGGTTTGATTTTAGTTGCGACTCAGAAGGTAAACCAGAATAGTACTTGTATGTATTTAATATGGAGATAACAGTTGGAGTTAAATCGTAGAATTCAAAAGTAGAAGGTACTTCGTTGAAGCCAAAAGAAGAAGGTAATTCGTGCAAGTTAAAAGTAGCAGGTAATTCTTTGAAGCTAAAAGGAGAAGGTAATTAACATTATGTAAGTAAATAATCTTTATTAGTTACCCCTTAGATATAACGGGCCAAGTGAGAAGCTATCGAAGTGCTATCCTTTCTTTACATCAATAATTCGTGTTTTGATTAAAACGTCTTCAAACGCTAGGAAAGAAGTCAATTATTACTAACAAATTAGAGAAATTCATCTGTAACTTACTCGATCTTGCCGAAGAAAATTTTTCTAAAACCGCATGTAAGCGAGCAACAAAACTTGTAAATAATGATTAGAAAAAGCACCAATTGTTTTATTGCAAAATTATGCTTCTTGAAGATATATCCGATTAGTTATATCGTATAATTCTATCAAGCAATTTTCAAGAAGACATCAAAAATTTTCAGCTTGGCAAAATGGGCGCCACAGGAAAGAAAGAAGACGTAATTTTTATGTTAAAGTTGTATAAATACAATACATTGTTCTCACCCTTTTTATCTAAATAAAACCAGAAATTCTAAATTGTGATTTCTCCACTAACGCCATCTAGAGAGGACTTCTAAAAGCTTGTAATATAATTCCCCTTAATTACCTATATTTTAGGATACGTCACTAGAGGGAGTAACAATGCAGATTTTAAATGAAATATATAAATGTGAATTTATAGCATTTGAATAACCAAAGGTACGAAAATTTATATTAGACTGATAGTAAAATTACTTGGAAATATGTGGTTCAAGTTATGAACAGAAACAACGTAAGCATTCTTAGAAAGAAGGTTTGAGTAGACATGTACAACTTGTACAGAAATTTATAGTAAAATAACAAAGTAACTTTTAAATATCCAAAACCCAAGTTATTTCGTTACATATGTTTAATTAGAATCATGCTGTGGCTGAAGGAGCGTAGAAAGCTTAAGCAGCACGCCGAAAATGGAACATGTTGCTTTGTATTCCTTTTTCTGTCTTGGTTTCTTGATCAAAATGGGCACGAACCTCCAAAAGTTCACCCTGATGCTGCAGAATACCAATCAGGATAAAAAATGTGATGAAAGTGGACGTATACTGGAAAATTGTTTGCTTTGCATAGACTGTTGGTCTAATCCATACCCAGTATTAAACCTTAAGCGTGCTTATTGACATAGTCGCCGTATTTCGACGTTTAGAGAAGTAGTAGACTGGCGGTTCACGATTTTATAGCTTTTCGTACTTAGTTAAATCTGGAGTTGCAAAGTGAACTCTCATAGGTAGTCCTAGAAAGAATAGCAATTAAACCTAATATTTAATATTGGTTATTAATGTTTGAGAGCTTACCAAAACGAGCCGTAATGCGAGAGATTTTGCTGCTCTTGAAATTGAAAATCGGGTGCGATTATAACTTAATTGCCTTCGGTTTATACTTAGTGAAATTCAAGCTGTTAAAGCACACCCTACTGCAGGATGTAGTGTTCTATTGCAGAGAGCTGAACATTCGTCTTTTGTGTGTCATATTGAAGATAACTTGAGACAGAAGATCTTAGAGGTAAGAATTTGAACACTTGTGGAAAGAAACATGTATGTTCCCGAATACACGAAAACATGTTTACACCACCTTACGGAAAATAATATAATTTACCGGTTTTCTTACTTGGATTGTTTCTTGTGAATAGACCTTATGTAATACCAGATCCGGATCTAGCTGGACTTTTTTAAGGTCTCAGGAGTAGGATCGTTAAAGCTAGATATTTCACAGACGACACTCAAGTCCCTGATGGAAAATTAAAATCTCTTCAATATCTTAAATAAAATATCAGTTTCTGGAGATACTGACCATATTGTGACCCAGTTGCTCAAAACACTTGTCTCGTCTATGTTCACAAGAAAGAAATGATAACCATCTTATGTAAAATACACCCAGTATTGTCGAACAATTTCTTCCGAGTGATATTACGTTACTCTCCTCGTCAAACGCTTTGTACCCTACAACATTGGAGACAATAACCCAAGATAAGTATATCACAGGATAATTTAAAGCATTGTCAAACGAATTGTGCAATCTGAACTCCAGTTACCTTAAGTAATTACATGCACAGATGGGCCATGTTCTTATATTGACAAAAGTTCTTACTTACGTGCATTACGCGAATGTTTTAAACCTGCCCTTTTTGCTCCAGATGGTTTTATTGTCGCTGTTTTGGGACCTAAAAACCAGAAATAATAATGCTCAAATGTTAATTAATAAGTTTAATACAAATTGTGGTGGTTTAAGGATATTGTTACAAAAAGGTTGTACTTGGTTAGTTCATAGAGGTATAGAGTTGCGGGTGATTTCCCTACAGGACTGGGCTTTGAACATAAAATATTACACTTGCTAGAACAAAGAATAAATTACCTCATTACCGAAACAAGATGAGTAATTGAATCGCGGAATGGGCATGTCAAGACTACATTCGAGTTCTTTGATAAAGCGATTGAAACAGCTCACGTAATAAATCTTCAAGACTTCTATAAAATAGCTCGGGCTTTAATAAATCGATTGCATCCATTAATTCAGATCGCAGATAATAATATCGTAATGGCTAGGAGAATGTTATATCGGTCGCGAGAATCAAATATAGAACAGCCAAAATCTGAACTTGATAATTTCCGAAGAATACGGGCACAGTAGATAGAAGATTATCAAGTTCTGTTCCCTAATCTATCTATTCAATACCTAAGAGACCTCACCCTTGGAACCAAATAAAACTAGCTTTATCGTATGAAGCATGAAAATCATGAGCTGAAGAGTTATCCAAAGTTTATTCACGATTCAGAAGCAGTACATAACGTGAGGTCTTTATTAGCGTTAATGTCGATGAGGAGGGAAATGTAGACGGTACTCATGAGCATGTTTCAGCCGACGGATACTACTGTCTGGTGCCAGAACTCTTGGTACTGGCGCTCAGCTTCCCGGAATCTTATGATATTTGGTGTAAGCTAGGTATTAAGATAATCTTAACTGTCCATCAACGTTTACTATATAGTGTTCAGAATACTAGTGATCGATTTCTACAAGTAAAGCCTAACGACCATAGAATAATTAACAGTTAAAAATCTATGCCACACTCACAAAGTCTCACAAACACATGCTCATCCACACGCACGCACGCACGCATGCACGCCTGTACGCACGTACGCGAACTCACATACACACCCAGGTATGCACTTACACATACACAGATACACGCACAGTTGTTAGAACACGTCCGTCAAAAGCTTACACGAGTGTGGAAAACCCGGGATGTTCCAGCTGGGGACAACTGAGCACTATCAGTCTCTTAATACTGTAACCGTGTACTGCATTCAACGACTCTAGCAGTGCGTAGCTAGGGCACGTCGTACAACTATTGGTCGGTGGCTTGCTTAATCGTTTGCACTGCGAGGAAGGTAACCTCTATAAAAAGTCCTCCAATCCCAAGGTCGTTTTAGGTACGAAGGGATTGCGCGAGAGTAAGCTTGAGCGTGGCCATGGGGTAACCTGATCACTAGAATTAAAACGCCTGTTGAGAAACGGTCGCCTCACCACAGTACCATGCCCTGCTGTAGTATGCCACAATTTCAGTTAAGGTAGGATGTATGTGTACCCCAAGCTACCAGAAGAGACACCACCACCCTTACCATGGATTCCTTAATGCTGGGTCTCCGATTTTCTGAGTTCGATAAGGACTGCAGTCACCCATTTCCTTATCCTTAGTCTGTTTTTATCCTACTCTTCCTCTAGCCCTGTGTCTTTCTATCGGATTGAAAGTCCAAAATTACAAAAAATGGTAGTTGTGGTTTCTATAGTATTCAGTGCCAGACGTAAAATTCTGTCCTCTTCAGGTGTCCGGAAGCGCAGCCATCTCGGTCATCTAAATATTCAATTATAACCTGCCATTTTGTTTCTATCTGAAATTCAGGTTTCCTCTGAAAGCTTCGATTCGCCCAACTTGCAATCTCCCCAATACAACTTTCACTGTAACTTTCGATACAAAGGGAGTGTGTCCCTATCTCAAGGACAATATCGTTTACAAGAGTATTTCTTCTTTGGAAGATAAAAAAGTCGACGTGCTCTAAACATTCTGGTCCTAAATTTCTGAACTTCTACTGTTGTATTTACAGGTGTCCTAAGTACAGTAACTTTCAAGACTTGTTCGATTATAATAGTTTGAAAGTTGGCTACCATCTGTCCAAGCTTCCATCTTGTAATATCTCAATTTTGGGAGATTTCAATGTTAATAACTCTAACTGATTCTAATATCCTTCTACTACTAATCCTGCTAGTCATAGTGTAGAAACATTTGTTATCTCATGCAATCTCGCGCGAATGTGTTTCGAACCCGTAAGAATCCCTGATAACCCTAATCATGCTCCACATCATGTAGATCTCTTTCTTACATTAAACCTACTTGTCTATAGACTTTCAGTTCTTTGACCAGTGTCTATCTGCCCATTGTACAATAGAAACAACTTCTACTGTCCCTAATTCCTCTGCTGTTCGTAACACTGATAGAACATTTTAGTGTTTTAATTCAGCTAAACGGACCTGTTCAGATGCAGAGCATTTCAAAAATACATTTTATACTAAAAAGAATTCTAATGAAACGGTTTAGAGTCATGCAGAATACGTTGGTGCTAAAAATGCTTGAAAAAATGTTAACACTAATGCTAAAAAGCTAAAAATTTTGGTCACAGACTGAAGTCATCAGTTAAAACTGTTGACGGATCTGTAGTTGCTAGATCTCAATAAAGCAACTGGCCCTGACGCTATCCCAGCTATTGTCTCAAAGAAATATTTCCCCGAACTAGTACCAGCCCTACCTAAGCCCTATTCGATCTCTATGTCTTTCGGGGAATTGCCCTCCTCATGGAAACTAGTAAATTCGACACCAATATTATTCCTAACATACCACATTGTATTTGTATTATTAATCAAAATGAGACCTAATCAAGTAAAAATTATTCACAACGGCACAACTACGATTGACAGGACTTCTTCTCGCTTTGAGAACATTGAATACTACTACAAAAAAAATATGACGGCATATTCCTATGCAAAATGTCTTGAAATGTTATTAAATGCACTAATAAATAAAATTTTATTTTAATTATTCGTTTAACTCAACATACTTCAACATTCACAGTTTGCTTAACTACCATTTTATAAAGACGTGTAATCAAACGTACCCGTTATAGAACCAAGTTAAACCACACTTCACAGTTTTGAAGAATATGCAACTTTATTGTCACAAGAAGGTTATTTCGATTTTATTCAAACTCCTGTTTCAATTTTTATATAAACACACTCATATGCTCACATTTGTTTTAAAAATACAAAGTATGTAAGTACTAAGTATAATGAAGCCAATACAGCTTAAAGTTCAATTTAGGTTCGAAAATCTATCGATTTAAATATTTTTGGTTACGTATCAATTATGTATGTTCTCCGCCAATTTATATAAATGATACACAAATAATATCTAAATTTCATAAATTTCCTGCAGTATTTTGGTTTGAAATATTTTCAAATTATTACAGATTGCATACCTGTTAGTATACCATTGCTCGCCACTGCCTTATGTTAATTAAATTAAAGTTTTCTCAAATAAATCGTTACTCATTTAATTTATTTAAGCAACAAAGCATAAAACACTATTGCCATCTCGGAGATCATTAATTAAATGAAGAGTATTATTATTGGGTCTTTTTTTCCATATTAATCCATGCGATTATAAAAGATAACGCAGGGTTAATGGAGACTATGAAGAATGCTTCGCTTTGCTTAAGCGTTAATGGTCCAGATTATTGATCGCCAATTTACTGTTAAAGGCGAAAATGGCAATAGATCGGAAGTAGGAGATAGGTAATCAATAACAATAAAAAAAATTGACAATCAAAAAAATTATAAATTAAACAATAAGAATATTGATACAATTGTTAAAACAAATTCAATTTTGTAGAATCTGATACTTAAATCGGGTTTACTCTCGCTAGGTTTAAATTCCCAAAAATCATATACTTTAGGTATATACTTTAATAAACGTCCAGGAAAACTTTACAATAATGTCATTTTGCTTCACGACAACGGGGAGCCCCATGTCTCAAACGTAGTGAAAGGAAATTTGGAAAGAAGAAATGGAGGGTTTTCGAACATCTACACTACAGCCCAGATTTAACGCCGTGCGATTTCCTTATCTTTGGTCTACTGAAGAATGTATTGAGAGGTACACGCTATCAATCGGACGCTGAAGTACAAAACGCCAACAAGCCATATTTTAACCAGCAGCCACGAAAATTTTACGAGCAAGGTATAAATCGGTTGTTGAAGCAGTGGGATGTGTGCCTTAATTGTAGTGGTGACTATTTTTAAATGTATTCCCTAATATATTTTTATAGATCAAAGATTGTTTTCAATTGAACAACCCTACTACAATTAAAACACTTTAATAAAGTCACCAACAAAAAAATAAACGTATGAAATTAATTACCTTAAGTTTACACCAATTGAGCACTTTGAGTTCTCCCCTTTCCTTTGCACAGCGGTATAGGTGATTTTCGTGTAATTGACACTATCGATAATAGATCCGCGGATATCCATGCCTCTGGATCTCCCTGCGCCTCTCCCAATACAGCAACTTCACAGTCGTCAAATTTCAACCTATAGTCACACGAATTCGATATTATTTAAGCCAAAACCAGGTGATTAGTAACTTATTCGACTGGTTTACTACATTATCTTTTAATTTATTCACAAAACGTTCGTTGTCCTTTATATAGACAATTTATTATATCGATGTTATAATTACTGCAATTTCTTTTATCCGTTGGAACAGCTGTAAACGCGGACTTCTTTTCGTAATACACTATCAAATTTACTAACTTTACAATCTAAGAATTCGCTGAATCGCGAGTTAACCGAAATATGAAAACAGAACTTCCTGCTAACGAAATAAACACAAAAGGTCCCCGAGATTATTGAGGTCTCTTAAAGATTCACATAAGGTGAACGGGAAAGCTCCCAAACGACAGCTTCAAGTACCCTGGTAGGGTGTAAGTAAATTTAATGCCTTCCAAGTTCACATCACACGTTCAGCGTCCGAACCACCGAATTCCTCTATGGCTTGACTCCGACTACTAATCTCGCGAAATTTGACAGATTTCGCCAACTCACATTTCACGCCATACCACTCATCATAAAAAAGCAATACTTTCAAATGGCGAGCGCGGTAAAAACGTGAAGATTTTCGAGAAACGAGTTGGAACATTATGTAACTAGCATTAACTTGCACCGTTACGGTACTTCAAAAAAATATTGTAATATGATCTATTTTCGTCTCAAACTCAAACTAAACTATATATTAACAAATACTTAAAAATAAGGTTATCCACTATTTACTAAATATATTAAATTCCCATATAAAATTCATTTTGCTATTTTACTCTCGTCCACGCTTGGAAGCTAATCGTAGTTTAGAAACGTTAATCAACTTACAAACAAACAAACCGAAACATACATATGCATTCCACAAACTAGGTACTACACCCCACTCCAATTTGCAATAAATCCGAACATCGCCAAATAAAGTAATATTTGTGACTAAATTAGTGCTTCCCAAACTTTAACCAACTATTTCCTCCTGCAATTTCTACATATAACACTTTAAATGTCCTAAAATTTGAGAAAAAATAATTTACGGTAAATTTCAATCACACGTGACATAACACACGAGTTAGTTACATTTTTCGTCAGTAGTATATCTGTTAATAACTACCAAAAGTGTTTTCAAAATTGCAATTACACACAGTTATGTAACCAAACTTGCGAACAGTAGGACTAAATTTTATTAGAGGTCAAGGTATTCAGAAATAAATGACCGGTTTTTATGAAACCTGTTAAAAACACATGTCATTAGTTTAATGTTCGTATATATTGAGTTTTATTTATCGGTTCCCTATACCAAATCATTGCGAAAAGCAGTCTATTAAAGGTCAATTTTTCAAAAAAAAAACGTTCATTACCGAGTCTATTAATAAACGATTGACGGAAGAAATGACAACTTTCAAATTATAATGAAAAGCCTAACACAAACTGTAAATACCTTAACCGCATAAAACTCTTCTTAAATCGATACTTTTTCGGTTTACTCTCCTTATGCCATATAAGAAGAGGTTACAATTTTGTATGAGAGAACTTTGTCCCAGTTGAAAATATAAATCAAACGCAGAAAATGTAGGAAATATGCTGTATGAAAATGTTCCGCTTCATAAACAAACTAGCACTCAAAGCAAGGAAGGTTCTTTTACCTACATTAACATGTAGTACTGTTTTCTTAATTAAATTAGTGAAAACAACTTACAAACGTAATTTCTTGAAGCGAAAGGTTTGTTAAGTAAAACATGCCTTCGAATTATTAGCATGCTAATTAAGCTAAAATTTATTATGTGAATACTGTCCTCAAATAAATTATATCGTTTTCTTTTAATTGTGATTTACTGGACAAGATAACTGTAATTGTTTAAAATAGTAAAAACAAGTAATTAAAAGTAATTAAAAATTAATTTAAAAATGCATAATTAAAAATGCATAATTTCATATCCAAAAGATACGACAATTACGTGCAGAGGAAGAGAGAGGGGGAGTGGGAGAGGGAGAGGGAGACAGGGATAGGGAGGGGGGAGAGATAGGGGAGGGAGAGGGAGGAGAGGGGAGGAAGGGGAGAGGGAGAGGAGAGGGAGAGGGAGGAGAGGGAGAGGAGAGGGAGAAGAAAATAAAAAGGAAAAGAAAAAAGAGAAAAAGGGAAAGAAAAAGAGGAAGGAAGAAAAAAGAGGAGAAAGAAAAAAGAAGAAGGAAAGAGAAGGAAAAAAGGAAAAGAGAAAAGGAAAAAAAAGAAGAGAAAAAAGAGAGGAAGAAAGAAAAAAAAAGAAAAGAAAAAGAAAAAAAAAAAAAAGAAGGAAGAAAAGAAGAGGAAAAGAGAGAAGGGAGGAAAAAAAAAAAGAGAAAAAGGGGAAAAGGAGAAAAGGGAAAAAAAAGAAAAAGGAAGGAAAAAAGAGAAAAAAAGGAAAAAAAAAAGAAGAAGGAAAGGGGAAGAAAAAGGAAGAGAAAAGAAAAAAGGAAAGAAAAAAAAGAAGGAAGGAAAGAAAAAAAAGAAAAAGAAAAAAGAAAAAAAAAAAAAAAAAAAAGAAAAAAAAAGAAGAAAAGGAGAGGAAGAGAAAGGGAGGGGGGAGGGAGAGGGAGAAGGGAAGGGAGGGGAGAGAAGGGGGGGAGAGGAAGGGGAAGGGGAGGGGAGGGGAGAGGGAGGGGAAGAGGGAGAGGGAGAGGGAGAGGGAGGGGAGGGAGGAGAGGGAGAGGGGGAGAGGGAGGAGAGGGGAGGGGAGGGAGAGGGAGAGGGAGAGGGAGGGGAGGGAGAGGGAGAGGAGAGGAGAGGGAGAGGAGAGGGGGAGAGGAGAGGGAGGAGGGGAGAGGAGGGAGAGGGAGAGGGAGAGGGAGAGGGGGAGAGGGGAGGAGGGGAGAGGGAGAGGAGAGGGGAGGAGAGGGAGGAGGGAGGAGGGGAGAGGAGAGGGAGAGGGAGAGGGGAGGGGGAGAGGGGAGAGGGAGAGGGAGGGAGGGAGAGGGAGGGGGAGGGGAGAGGGAGGGGAGAGGGAGAGGGAGAGGGAGAGGAGAGGAGGGAGAGGGAGAGGGAGGGGAGGAGGGAGAGGGAGGAGGGAGAGGAGAGGGGAGGAGGGGAGGGAGAGGGGAGAGGGAGAGGGAGGGAGGGAGAGGGGAGGAGGGGAGGGAGAGGGAGAGGGGAGGGGAGGGAGGGGAGGGGAGAGGGGAGAGGGGAGGGAGGGAGAGGGGGAGAGGGAGAGGGAGAGGAGGAGGGGAGAGGGAGAGGGAGAGGGGAGGAGGGAGAGGGAGGGAGGGAGAGGGAGGGAGGGAGGGAGAGGAGAGGAGGGAGAGGGAGAGGGGAGAGGAGAGGAGGAGGGAGAGGAGAGGAGAGGGGGAGAGGGAGAGGGAGAGGGAGGGGAGAGGGAGGAGGGAGAGGAGAGGGAGAGGGAGGAGGGAGGGAGAGGGAGGAGGGAGAGGGAGAGGGAGAGGGGAGGAGGGGAGAGGGGAGGGAGGGAGAGGGAGGAGGGAGAGGGAGAGGGAGAGGGAGAGGGGGAGAGGGAGAGGGAGAGGGAGAGGGAGGAGGGAGAGGAGGGGAGAGGGAGAGGAGAGGGGGAGGGAGAGGGAGGAGGGAGAGGGAGAGGGAGAGGGAGAGGAGAGGAGGAGGGAGGAGGGGAGAGGAGAGGGAGAGGGAGGGAGGGAGAGGGAGAGGGAGGGAGAGGGAGAGGGAGGGAGGGAGGGAGGGAGAGGAGAGGGAGGAGGAGGGAGAGGAGAGGGAGAGGGAGAGGAGAGGAGGGAGAGGGAGAGGAGAGGGAGGGAGGGGAGGGAGGGGAGAGGGAGAGGGGAGAGGGAGAGGGAGAGGGAGGGAGAGGGGAGGGAGGGGAGAGGGAGAGGGAGAGGAGAGGGAGAGGGAGGAGGGGAGGGAGAGGGGAGGAGGGGAGAGGGAGAGGGAGAGGGAGAGGGGAGGAGAGGGAGAGGGAGAGGGAGAGGAGAGGGAGGGAGAGGGGAGAGCGAGAGGGAGAGGGAGAAAATTTGTATTGCATTCAAATAAAAATAGAATTAATGAAGAAAAGCTTTTGTCAATTTCCAGGGGTTATAAAATCGTATATAATATTGGCGTGTTTGGGAGTTTTTAGTAAAACTATTTCTACATTCAATTTTTAATTTTTGTTAATAGTTACTTAACAAACAAGTGTCATATTAGAGGATTAATGGTGAAGATATTTGAATGCTTGATCGAAGTGAACGCGTTAATGAACGAGGTTGTTTTTACTCGCTAATAAACGCATGAGTTGGTTGTGATATTCGTCCGTCAGTCGTATACCTACTCAAAACTATTAAAAATATTTTTAAAATTACAATTTGATGCAGAGTTATGTAACCAAACAAGCTATATTTTATTAGAAACCATTTCACAAAATACATGACCGTTTATGAGATTTACTAAGATATGTCAAAACTCGTGTCACTTCGTACTGTAATATAAGTAATAATGTTTAATGTTTGTTTGTGGTTTATTGAATTTTACTTGACTGTGATGTAGGTTTCCTATACTAAGATCCTTCCGAAAAGTTCTCTATTAGCGTACAATTCCTTAAACAAAATCATTCTTTAACGAATTTATTCATAAACGATTGCCGCAAACTTTTTAATCATAAATACAATTTTTTATTAATAATAAAGTCAAAATATGGAAATGATCAATTAAAAATTTATGGGAACCTGATAAGTAATGAAGCTAGGTAGAGCCTACAAAGCTTAAAGGTCATCTTCTAGTAATAAAGATTAGAAATATTATTTCTGATGATACAAAAAGTTGGTGTTTGTTCAAAAACTATCAGTAATTACCCCTGGGGGATTTATAGTCTTCGATACCAAATTTGATACATGTACTACTGTATTGTTGCTGTTTGCTCTACTTCAAAATAGAAACACCAATGGTTTAAAAATATGGCTCGCCTATTTTCTATTTTTCTGAAATAGAGGTTTAATTCCTGTCTCCAAAACTATATTAACTACTATCACCACATCAATAAGCATTTTCTTCGACTACCCGACGCATCTCACATGTTTTTAGAGCAGATACCAAGAAGAAGTCCAATTTGTAAGATACGTATGGCGTACTATTTACAATGCTCCTATGATCATTTTTTATCAAGATTTAGGCTATACAAAGGGAACAACTGCAACCAATGGTTCTTTAGAAAACATCGAAGCACAGGATATTATACAAATTAATATCTTCAGTAATAGAAACCCTATGAGAGCTTTACCTCCACAGGAAATTCAAGGCTTTTAAAATACGATTTACTACATCTGCAATAAATCTGACTTTGAAGTGGAAAATAGGGTAAGAAACCTTAACCACCTAACCTGGGGTTTAAAGGGGCCGCCCGTTAAAAATGTAACACGAATTATCAGGACTCCCACAACATTCCAATTTGTACTAAGTTAATATTTATAGATTCATGTAAATTTGTGTAATAGTATTGATAAATTATTATCTAATTATTTAGAAACAATAAGGAATTTATTTCTCGATCAAATTGTAATAATAATTAATTTGTATTATTTATACACAAAGTAAGATTTCCTTACGGACACAATATAGTTCTATATGCGAACGTTAACCGCAAATGCATAGGAGATAACGATTCTACATCGAAGTCGGATAACTTGATGTATTTTGACTTGCATAATTCATATGGTGCCGCAATATGTGATATTCCTTTCTACTTAAATCCAATTTTGACTCATATGTTACACTACCCCGATAATTCTGAAATTGACTACATTCTGTATTGCAATTTACTAAAGCCACGTCCCATCTACTTTCAGATCCAAAATAAAAAAAAATTATGTTTCATATTATACTGGAAGTATAATCGCGTAATCTCTATAGTAATTTAATAATATATATACAAGCATGGAGTAAAAGTTAAAGAAATACGCCGAAACGAGTGCTGCATTGCGTTAATAATCACAAAATGAATTTTCTTCATATTTGACATTACATTAAAACAATAAAAGGGGTATCTGAAATTAAAACCATGGCAACATGGTATTGGAATTTATTAGACTTCGTGCGTCAGTATAGTAATGGTGAATGTTATATTTAATACGGAAAGAGCGTACCCGAGATTTGGGCTAAAATATCGAAATTACATCTTAAAACAGATTGCACGTTACCTGTTAAATAAAAATTAATAATATTTTAACAGGAAAACGATTAGTATGACGAGAAGACACTAAAATAAACTAACTCAATGAGGAACATCGATTGTATCTACAATTTACCCCATTAAACCTACCTTAACAAAAATAAATTATAGCTCGAAAAGGATAAATCAAACGTACTCCATCACAGTATTCAAACACAGGTCTCAAAATGGACAATCACTTACATTAACGATTCATCCTCTACAGCTGCGTCTTGTAATACGACAACTATTAACCACAAGTATACTATTGTACTCAAAGATGAGCATGAGATTCAACGATGGTATACTTACCTTAAATGAAAAATAAAGTCTAATTTGAAATAAGTGATTAGCATGTATTTTATTATTTATTAAGGGGCCTCGGCGTAAATCAACTTTTAGTGTAAATTGACATGGTATTGCGTTATTGCAAGTGTACAGCCAATATCACACTTCATTCTAGAACTAAGAAACAAATCCACTGTATCTTAAAATTCAAGCGTTTGGGCACTTACATTGATAGGAACTTGTAACGAGTTATTATCAGTCCCTCAAAAACCTCCTACTGGGGGCTTCATCCAGCACAATGAAGTAAACCCGGCTTGCGACTAAGTAAGAGCACTTGCACGCGTAATCAAAATAATAGCTTTCTAGTATAAGAAGAGTCCTAAAAACTTCATAAGATTAATCCTGAATGTAGTAAGAGGAAAAAGGGGAATCCGAAAGGATAGTTTTAAGGAGCACAAACACAAAGAAACATGTATAAATCAGACAAGAAATTAAGCACTCAGTAAATATATTCAGTACACGTGCAAAAGGAAAATATGTAAATTTGAATTTTATTAGATTCCCAAAGATACTCGTTCATTGAATAATGAGAATCCCGAGAATTCGGGATAAAAGAAGCTTTTTTAGAAATACTGAAAATGTTAACAAGTGGTAGCCGCATATATTCAAATGAAAGTAAATCACGGTGTAAAATGAGTAACCTACTATTTAAATTATATATATATATATATATATATATATATATATATATATATATATATATATATATATATATATATATATATATATATATATATACAAATACAGGGTTCGAAATTACTGTGTCGAAGTACGATATATCCGTTATTACAGGAGATATCAAAAAAAATTGTTTACAAAAATTATAGGCAACTTCAAACTTCACATTATAAAATTATTTTCGTATTTACAAGGTGTTACATATTACCAGGGTGAACAAAATATACTTTCTTTTAAATGGGACACCCGATATATTATTTTAAATTTAGATTAAGCTCATCTCCCCCATGTTTCCAACATAGGGTTTCATTACGTTATAAAGGGTATTTCAGAGTTATGGTCAATTGTACACGAAAATCATTCTCATTTCAACGTCCTGTATACCATAGACAGAACAATCTAACAATAATTTTTTCGAGGCATAACTTTTTGAGATTGGTATAGTGTTACGAGAAAGTGCTATTTCTTTATTATTGCACCAATGGAATATAGATCGAGCCAAAAATCGAACACACGATTTTGTCAATTTTTTCAAATGAATCACCCTGTATTTTATTTTAAAAAGTGTAAATACACTTTATGTTCTTTCATTTTTATTGAGCACTCCCTATAGCTAAACTCGTTAATTTCTGAGATATCAATTTAATTATAGAAAGAGATTTTTTTAAAGATTTCTGTGATAACAAGTTAGTCGTGATTAATTTTATAAGAATTTTGTCTTAATAACCGATGTTTTTGAATTTTTTATAATAATTTTTCACACTTTTATTTGTTCACGGCTAACTTGTTTAATAGAAATTTTCGAAAAAATCTCTTTCTGTTACTAAATTGAAAATATCTCACAAATTAACCATTTTAGCTTACAGAAAGATATTTTTTTAAAGATTTCTGTTATAACAAGTTAAACGTGATTAATTTCATAAGAATTTTGTCTTAATAATCGATGTTTTTTTGAATTTTTTATACTAACGTGTCACACTTTTATTTGTTTACGGCTAACTTGTTATAATAGAAATTTAAAAAAAAATTGCTATCTGTTACTGAATTGAATATACATCAGAAATTAACGATTTTAGCTATAGGGAGTGCTTAGTAAAAATGAAAGAACATAAGGTGTGTTCTCACTTTTTAAAAAAAAAAAAGAGTGATTCATTTGAAAAAATTGACAAAATCACGTGTTCGAGTTTTGGCTCGCTCTACATTCAATTGGTGCAATACTAATAGCACTTTCTTGTTAACACTGCACCAATGTCAAAAAGTTATGCATGGAAAAAATTATTGTTAGGTTGTTCTGTCTAGGGTATACAGGACGTTGAAATGAGAAGGATTTTCGTGTACAATTGACCATAACTTTTGAAATACACTGTGTAACGCAATGAAACCCTATATTAGAAGTATGGGGGAGCTGAGCTTAAACTAAATTTGAAATAATACATTGGGTGTCCCACTTAAAAAAAGTATGTTACTCATTTTACACCGTGATTTACTTTCATTTGAATATATGCGGCTACAGTGTGGTACACATCACCACGCAATATAGGAAAATCCCATGTAGTTGCGCGTTGATTTGTTACCAGTTTGCAAAACGCCATATTGATACATATCAACACGCAACATACGTTAATAGGTTACAATAACGAATAAATCTTCAATTAGACGTATATTTATTGCAAAGTGGAATAAAAAATAACCGAAATTACATGTACCTGCAGTGAACGTTCAAACACATCTCCGAATGCTGCCACACAATATCCCATTCTATCGTAGCACTCGCGGTGTACACGAGTAAGTTGCAAGTGCGAGATATTGGCACAACATTCCTCCATTGTCGTTGAGAAAGGGCGCTGCACCATAGACTGTATTTGTAATATGGCCCCACAGAAAAGTCTGGTATATTCATGTCCAGGGAAATCGGAGTCCAGGCTAAAGGTTCGTAGGTACCTATGACCTGACCTGGAAGCAAGTCTCGCAAGTATTGAGTTGTAGGACAGTAATTGTAGTCGTGGTAGCCATCGTGAAGGTACCACAGCGGTCTTTGTAGGTTGAGGTCTGCAAGTCGTTCATTGATATCCTTCTGGAACCCTCAATGCGAATAGGACTGCTAATGTGTTGGTTAGCGATGCCAGCCCACACGTTAACACGTTGTGGGTACTGTCTCCTGCTGGTATGGACCTCATATGGGTTGGACTGGGTCCAAACGCAGTAATTCTGCTTATTGGGGGCGCGATGTAGTGCAAATGATATTCGTCTGTAAAAATTATGCTGTGAAGGAAATCGGGATCCGCATGGCTCCTCTCCAGTGCAGCAGTGGCAAATTGGACGCGTCGTGCATTGTATTCAGGACGTAATTCTTGACACTCACCCACCCTGTAAGAGTGGAACTTCAGAGTTCGCAATACAGTTAGATGAGAAACCCCTAATTCAGCAGCAAGGGCACGGGAGCTAATGCGTGGATTGGCGGCGACTCCGACTAAGGTAACAGGTTCACTGGCTAGCACCGCGAGTTTTTTCCCTCGCCGTTCAAAAAATGCAGAGCCCGTTTCTGAAAACCGTTGCATTGCGCCGCATTACTGTTGAGAGGTGAGGCTTGGCAAATTGTGGATTTTCTTGAAATAAATTGTTCACTTCGCGAAACCAATAACGAGCAGCTATTTTACGTACCCACCACACTTTGTCCGCGGTTGAATACATTGTAACTGTTCATCCTCTAAAGTACTTTCTCTATGAAAATGCACCTACCAAAAACAACACAATCAAATCTCAAACTCAGTTGTATAGCTAAATTTATTTAAGAGTAGTGATTTGACAGATGCGTAAACATTCAAATCTATTGGTGTAGTCAATCTAAACTAGGTATAACCCCCCCTCGAGTATAAAAATTTGGAACATTTTGAGAATCAAGTTTGCGTTGTTATTAGTCACAACATTTAAGACCACGAATATGGGTTATAAATTAAAATTACTTCAAGCTGGTAAGGTGAACATTAATACATTGTTTATTTGTTTATGTTGCGTGTTGATATCCATTTAACCAAATTATTGGCATTTGCGTTTTTCTACAATTGTACTACCTTAACACCTGTTTCTTTCTTATTACAATAATACATGCATATAAGTAAATGACACATAAAATTAACTAACTTATCTTGTCGCAAATGTTTCTTCTTTTGTACTGTTACAGCTTTTTGAATATTACTAGCAATTCTTGCCATATTTTATTACCATAATATAGCCAAATTTTTGCGACCATTTTCATTTCGATTGTTGTGTTTATTCCACTTTGCAATAAAGTATACGTCGGATTGAAGAATTATTCGTTATTGTTACTTATTAACTTATGTTGCGTGATGATGTGTACCACACGGTATATATATATATATATATATATATATATATATATATATATATATATATATATATATATATATATGTGTGTGTGTGTGTGTGTGTGTGTGTGTGTGTGTGTGTGTGTGTGTGTGTGCGTGTTAAAAGCTGTAAGAAGTATCGTCAATATTAGAATATATCCACATAATTTACGTAAAACTTGTAGAATTCTTTTGTAGGGGAAAATGATGCAACTATTAGTAAAGAATGATGATATAGAAAAGTTTTAACGCAGTTAAACATATAAGATTGATGTCTATTTGAAGAAGTGAAAGAGAAAAAGTAAATGATCACGTATGTAGGAGAATATTGCACACACTTTATACATTTAAATAAATAGCAGAAATTAAAAAAATTCTAATGCGTAAATACAAAAATAAACATATTTAAATATGATTTAAATGATTATTTGTTCTAGTAAAGCAGTGATAACGTGTTAGATTACAGGAAAAAAAAAGAAAAGACCACTTATTTCATTCCCTCCCCAAGGGGGAGGGTGGGCTGCTGGAGCTTTCCTAGTTCCTTCAGCCACAATCACGGATTCCCGGCATACATACATACATTACGTATATATGAATGGTGGGATTAAGGGTGGGTGTGGTCAGGATAAGATCGGAAGGAACGGAGTTAGGGTTCTGAGGGGGGAAATACTACACCAGCATTCGATTAAGTAGCCGCACATGGTGTGCATATACGCAGTGACCATGTCGCTACATGTGTATGAGGAAAACCTCATACAAGGTAGACGGTAACGAGAATCGAACCCATCATCTCCCGAATCCTAAGCAGGTTGTGTCACCACTACGCTACCAGATCGGTAGCTAGACCACACAGATGCTTACTATAATAAGCGAATCGTCGTCCGGACTCGTCGAAGGCGGTCGAGATTCTTAGTAAGGTATCCTGAATCTGAACATAAATCAAACTTACTTGAAGGTTCAAAGTCAAGAGTATAGTCATAACATGCCACTGTAATTGAGATTTGTCAGTAAAGTGTTCTTAGGCGAGTTTTTGGAAATCCTGACTGATCATAAGAATTAAGATTAATATCCGCTTGATAAAGAACGTAATTCTAAAACCCACTTTATGTTTATAGAGTACTTTAAAATTTGTCTACATAAACGCATGAAATTTAATTGTTTCTAAAATAATAGGTAAACAATACATGAATTAATTTTGAAGATGTAATAGTTTAAAGCTATTAGCAAATAATGTTTGCATGAGATAAAAATATTTCATAAAGTCCAATCTCTTCTACTTTCATCGTAATGTCCTTAAACATTTATTTTTATTTAATCTAAACCTTAAATATACATGGATTAGGTCGTCAAACTTACTTAAATATATCAAAATTATAGTAAAAAGGTGGAGCTGACTTTTAATTCAGTAACCCTATATCTTTAATTCATAATTTTTACATACGGAACAAGCTTTGCTTTCACTTCGAGATATATTTAGTTAGGGTGATGTTTAATAACGTAATACCTAGTATTCTCTGAAGCATTAAATAATTTACCAAGAATTAAATTTAACTATTAAGACGTATTATGTGCATTCCTTTAATTGAAGACGTAATTCAGTCTACTGCATAGTCATCAATGAATTTTGTATTATGTTAACCGCCTATCCTTAAGACCAGTTATTTGTTATTTCTCGAGTTTTCATACATTCAAACATGCGTGCATTGAATTTTTATATTGACCCTCAATTTGGTTATGCCTGTAACTACAATTAGCAAAGTATGGAGCTGTATATGTTTTCTAACTCACACCTGTAGCACAAATCGTGAATTTTTAACATCTTACACCTCCTGTCTCTACTTAGTCTAGGTTATGGATGCACGATATACTACAACCTTAGCGCATCCCTTACAATATACAAAATTAAAAATTTGACGCCATCTGTTTAATCCGATAACGATCACTGTATATCCAATAGGGGCCACTCTACTCCTTATGCCTTTATCACTTATCATCACTTCAGTTATTCAGGCAGATAATAACTGAGAGTGTAGCATACGCATTAAAGTGGCCGCTAGACGGGGTCGAATCGCTCGTCACTAGATATCCACCACTATCACTAATTAAAGTTTGGCACACGAAATATTTGCAGTCTACTTTACCTAATTCAAATTTTCTATAAAGATAGCAACTTGATAAGGTGTTAAAGTATAATTTTTCCTTTTGTTTCTTAAACTCAATATAATGAACCTTATTTATTTTAGGTGATCCTTATGTCCTTTTACAGCCATGGTCACTTCCAGTTAAACTCTCTTATCATATTCTAATAAAGTTGAAATGTTTTAATTAGATGTTTATAACAATTTCATCGTTAATTAATTAGTTGGAACTGCACATAATGTTTAATTACTAAATTTACAGTAGTTCGTAATTAGGTCAAAATAACACTTATGTTTTTCCGATGTTAATTTTTTGGTTCACTTTTCGGAATCTCTTAATTTTTATTTTAAAGTACACTATCAACGTCATTAAAAAACGATGACGATTTACCATCATCCCTCGAATTTGACCGATTATAAATTATATACTTCTTAGATGTGGACTAGCATTGATGGTACTATAACCAACAATTCAATTACAACGAACCGAGGATATGTCTGACCCTTATATTTTGTTAACCCATCAGTGGTGGACACTCAACCAGGGCCAGAAAAAACAGTGATTACACACTCCGCGAAAGTGAGTAATGAATTTAGTAATATGAATCAACATATTATATATTTTTTATTTATTTGTCACTATACTCCTTGACGTGTCATATGCCTAGTTTTTATGTATATCACTACTTTTATCTTTCATACTTTGTACAAGTTGGACAGCGCTCAACGGCACAGAGTATGCAGACTACAGGATCAATTTATGCAAAAATTGGTTTCGTAGGTTAATATGTGCATTAATATAGATTACATTTTAAAATTATTTCGAAATGTGCATAAGGTGCTTCAAATTTATGGGACATACTAAGTTATGTTTCTCTTTTAACAAAACGCCATATATCCTAAGTAATTTTCAAATGCAATTAAAAAAATAAGTCAAATTTGTTGAAGATTACGTAGATTGAGATACACTTTCTCTGAAAATGTTAAATTTGTTTAAACCTCATAGTATTGAAACCAACATAAGAGATATTTACTTGTTCTCTACTGTATCAGATAGCTATAACTTTGGTAACTTGCATAGAACACCCTGTACTTTGATGAAAAAAAATTTACTTCGTTAAAAGTTCACTACAACCAAGTATGCCCCGTCTTTAGGATAACATTATTACTAGGAAGTACGAGTTGCGGCGTATCTTTGCCATCAACATCGACAAGATTATTCATGCATACCTCTAACTTTTAATTTTAAAATACACTAATTCTTGTTTTAAAGCAAACTCATTCTACCTAGCTACATATATATATATATATATATATATATATATATATATATATATATATATATATATATATATATATATATATAGAGAGAGAGAGAGAGAGAGAGAGGAGAGATATTTTCCTATTTTAAAGATTATTTTCGTAATAATTTGGAGCTTGATGACATGTATCTAACACCAAAGCTCTAAGTCACCCTGACAATTTTACTTGAATAATTACCAATATCTTAGGGTATTGTTTTCAGTTGCAACAATTGAAATCCTAATTAAACACTATACATTGTTTTTTACAAGAAAGCAATTACATTTTACAAAAAATTTACTGAACTTGACATATTTGACCTTCATTGTTTCATCCATTTTACTTTTGATGTACGACAGACAATCTACTCAGTTATTCTGCGTTCCAGCGAGAATGTTGTAGATTATTTGGACGCACTGAGTAAATGCGGTCTAGCGTTGTGCGTAGGACGTATCTTGGATAATATATGAACGTGAGTTTGCACGAGAGAATTTCTTTGTGTGTACACAATGTACATGCGACGCCAATAGAATGTTTAGTAAAACGTTAAGTACCACATAAAAGAATATTTAAATGTTGTATAAAGATTTAGAAGTCGAAACCAATAAATTTGAATGAGAAATATTGTTTTAGTAACACCCCTATTGAGACGATAAAGGTATTACTGTGTTTGGGCTACTGTATTTTAAGTTAAGGAATGTGAGTTTAAAATTAGTGTAAATTGATAGCGTGTGAATGTATGATATGTTGACGTCTTAAAGTGTAGGAAAAATATGTATGTATATTTTTGCTTATGTAAATGTCATAATATTGCACAACGGGCAATTTTATGTATTCTCAGGGACAAATGGTGTTCAAATTTACTGAATTTTGCAGAAATAAGGATCATGCACTATCACATGTAAAACTATCATAAAAAGTTCTCTAGATCTGTACCGCATGTGGAATAAGTATGAACGCGGCACTTGGTCACTTTTAAGAATTATTAACACTTTTGTAAACATTTCAGGATGTCTGTGATTTTGAAATCTGTACATCTGGGCGGATTATCGCTTACCTGCCCGGCAACCGCGCACGTTAGAATCTCTTCTGAGATAGGCTGTTTTGGTTTGAGTGGGATAAATATAAGGACGTCTTGCCAAATGGGTGACCGAAGGTATATAAGGAAAAGACGCACAGGGTAAAGTAGAAGATACTTGGCCCATAGTTGTACTTAGGAGGGCGATCGCGCGCTAATATTTTGTAACGATCTATTTATTCGTGGCTAATTAGTGCCGCTGTGCATATCAGTTTACTGAAGGACCCCTTTTGAGCATGAATTGTTTAAACGTTTATAAACGAAATGATTAATGAGAATTGGAAATTGCTATTGGGCTTTTCCAAAGTTTAAGAAGTGCCTAAACACATTTGTAATAAACAGCAATCATTGAGTTAAAAAGTTTTGCGCGCGATATAAAAGGAATTTCAGGTGGTCTTTTATTTAACTAAATGAATTAAATTAATCGGTATTAGATATTAACAATACTGAGGTTAATACACGTGCCATTATTATCAGCACTTAATTGACTATAGTCAATTAAGAATTTAGTAATCAAGTGAATCTAATTGCCCAATTTCTTCAAACGTGAACGGGTGTGAATGAACCTGGACCAGTTAGCGAATAGTGCGACGGCCAATGTATGTAAATATATTATTATTAGTGACGAGCGTACATACATACTCAGAATTGATTAAACCAAAGCAATCCCATTCGATAGGACATTAGATCTGCTAAATGAATTTAGGAATATATAGCTGTAAGGATAATTTTAGATTTTTGAATGGTGGAAGTTCGATTATCTTTAGTGACCTCATTGCTTGCATTGTTAATTTCACTCACGCATTAACACATTGGAGGACGTGTCTGCAATTTCAGACCCATATGAAGGGACAGGACTGCGATTGCAGACGATTTTTGGCAAACTGAAAATAGTATGTCTGCTATTGCAGGCTTAATACTAATATGAGATGCATGAAAAGTGGAGGGTAGTGTCCCTAGATAGCGACTTTGTTGTCAGGAAAGTGTCCCACGGAGACATTTCATTTGACCTGGAGTCCACTGCGCCACCCCCACTCACAGTCGCTCAGCGTGCGTCACGTCAGATAAAGCAGCCGGTCTTCCCATAGCGATTGTATGGTGAGGGTGTTTGTTGTGCTTCTTTTCAAACGTTTTGAGTTCTTCGAACGGTCTGATACGCCATTTTTGCAGCAGCAGTAGGTATATGTATTCATTATTTTCTAGAGAATTTTGTGCTTGCATTTACCTCTAAACTAATTTAGAAAAGATTTACATACATTTTGAGTAAAAACGTATCTTTTACGACGACTAACGGGATCCTACGTTTGATAGACCAACGAAATTATGCCACTAATAATAATGGACAGGTCTCAAAAGTAGCTTTCACTTCTAATCCGAATAAAATACGATATTTTTGAAGAATGAAAATTGAATTTTGTTGGACAGCATTTTTTTTAAGATAAATATATATACGCGGCCAAAGTAGATTGCATTATAAAAAAATAATAATTTTTCAGGTCTTGAAAAGAATTGATTCCAACGAGGAAGACAAATTACTAAGGCTTTATGATGAAGTTGAGACTGAATCAGAAGATGAAAATGATGTACAGGAGACCGACGGTTCCACCGAGGAAGATCCGTTTGCTGGATCAGATGATAGAGACCTAGATTATTCCCCGACAAATGATAGTTTTTCTGCTGACTCATCCGACGACTCTAATCCTAATCCAATTCCATCGTGTCGTAGAATTGAATTAGGATTAGAGTCGTCGTAGATCCTGTCGTAAATCAAGCTAAAGCAGCTGCTGAAGATTTCAGTTCCGGTGAAAGTAATGACTGGTAAGAGACATACGACGATATACCCGACTTTCAGTTCGATCATGATGCGGTAGGAGTACAATTACATTTTAACCATGAACCTGCACCACTGGAAGTTTTTATGTCTCTTTGGACTGATGAAGTTACGGATCTTCTTGTGAATTGTACCAATGCATATGGACAGAAACTGGAGACATCAAATCGCCGCAAACCTAAACATTCCAGAGTAACTAGCTTTGTCCATACTACCAAAGAAGAACTGTATAAATTTAAGGGGATATCTTTATTGCAAGGACAAATCAAATTTCCAATTCTTCGGAAACTTTTCTCATATGATCCATTATATTACCACCCAGTATTTTCCTATGTTATGTCGGGGCATCGATATGAACAGCTGCTTAGATGTTTCAACTGCACAAATGACAAAGACACAACTGACAGACTTGATGAGTCACTATTACTACACAGAGGCAAGTTGAGCTTCAAGCAATATATCAAAGCTAAAAAAGACAAATATAGGATAAAATTTAACGAGCTGTGCATAACAAAAGGTTATACTTACAACATCAACATTTATAAAGGAAAAGAAGAAGAAGAAGCCAATATGACTAAGTCGCATTCTCTTGTATTTTTAGACTTCTTTCACCTTTTCTGGACAAGGGACATCACGCTATTATGGACAATTGCTATAACAGCGTCCCGCTATCGAACAAATTACTTGGACGCAAAATACATACAACAGGAACTCTTAGGGGAAATGCAAAAGGGATCACCACCAAAATTCTCAAGAAAGGTGAGCATAAATGGTTGCGAAAGGGGAAAGTGTATGTTTCCAAATGGAGAGATAAGAGGAAGGTATTGATGATTACCACCAAATTCCATCCAGAAATAATCCAGACAACTAATTCATATGCCAAAACCAAATCTAAACCAAAAGAAGTTTCCAAATACAGCCTAAATATGGCAGGGGTTGACAGAAGTGACCAGTTAACCTGTTACTACAGCTGTCCACGAAAATCAATAAGGTGGTATAAAAAGTTATATTCCATATGCTACATGTTGCCGTTGTCAATAGTTTTCTTCTTTATCGGGAATTAACTAAGTCGAAAATTAACCTTCTCAGTCTTCGAGAAGCTATCATAAAAGGCCTTCTCGGAATTTCACATAATACAAAAGATGGGCGAACACTAATAAAACGTGGGCCAATAAATAACCGGTGAGAATCTTCGAAATTACTCCCTGTTGGAACCTCAACCCGCTCTACAACACATCCTGGAAAAAATTCCGTTGCCTGTCGGTTACAACATAAAAAGTTATTTTTTGAGATGCCGCCAGTGCTCAAACAATGGAAAAAGGGGACAGACAGTTTTCAAGTTTTAGGCTGTTCAGAACATGTTTCTTATACATAATAAAGATTAAAAGGGTACGTAGTTTTTTCTTTACTTAGGTCACTTCCCTTTGACTATATGTCCGCAATAGCAGTTGGGTGTCCTTGCCATATAAATTTTCAATGTATAAGGACATGTCTGTAACAGCAGATACTTGTTTTTTTTGTAAAAAAATACTGAATCATTTCTCTAAATGATGACTAGAAGTCATATTCACCTAAATAAATCGAATAATTGAAAAAAAAGAAGTGATGTTCTGAGTAGATAAGAAATGAAGTAGGTGTTCGCCAATGTGTTAAGGGTGGTCAATCTCCATTACCTGTTGGTTAACTTATTCTTTGGTTTAAACTGTGATGGACTTTTCTTATAGTGTAAAGTTTTAAAAATAACCAATATTCCATTATTTGGTTTCATTGTTTTCTTTTGTGTGTGACGCTATATAAAGGATTACACCGTTTAAGAATAATTAACCTTTCCACATTTTTGCTAAATGATTGTTTTGAACATTGTTTATTTTGAGTCAGATGGTTTGCAAAGCTTAATTAGTTTGCATTCATTAAGTCACTGAATACACAATACTGATCACGATTTACTTATCAAGCAAAAATTTCAGATTTGGGTTACAGCGATTGATTCATGCTTATGAATGTTTAAATACAGTATAATAAAAATTCAAACAATGTTTTATAGAATATATATATATATATATATATATATATATATATATATATATATATATATATATATATATACGTTTTTCAATTTTGTAAATACGAATTAATGTTTTAGTGGTTAAAAATTAATAGATCAAGTTATTTTTTTTCCAAATTCGGTGATACTTATTTATTCCATAATTTTTATAGAAGTTCTAAATATTGGTTTATACGTGTATGAGGGTAAATTAGAAAGCATAAAGATAAGATTGAATGTTATTTGTTGTCATTTGTGTTATGGTAAGGGTGAGGTGTTTTACTAAATTTCAACCATTTTAAGTATTCCTTCGATCCTTCCCTTTTCCACTGCAGTTAGCTTGGTAACCCGCTTAGCGGTCTTCCTACATGGTAACCAAAACAGTAAAAGCCATAAGCATGCCCATTTCTTGCTTTATTTCATTTTTCCTTTAAAACAATTTATTAAAATGTCAAATATTTTTATTCTATGGTCTAATATAATTATTATCGACATTATACGATCCGCCAAAAATAACAGTGGCGTAGCATTATGCCAGTATGTAACAAAATTATTTAAAAAAAATAATTATAAATAATCCAAAATATTCTCAAACACAAGCTACTAAGGTGAAATTTGTATGTGTATTTACATAAATTTCACGATGAAATGATGAATGTGGAGTAAAATACTGCAAACAAAGTTACACGAGTCACATACAGTCCTTTTTTTATCAGCGACGAACGTATTTGTGATTCATTATTACTTTATTTATATTTATTTAAAACATGTATCCTGCTAAATACAATTTTTGTGTTTAAGTAACTTGAGCAAATAGTTACTAATTTTCGGACACAAATTGTAGCTCGTTTGGGAGTAGGAATAAGGGTATATAATATAATAACATAAAAATAAAATTTACAAGTGTTTGTAAAATATTTCATCACGGCAAATTAATTTAGTTGTGAGTTTCTCAACAGTTTATAATTCCAGTATTGCTCGCATGATGAAATAAAGCGTAATTTGTATTTTAGTATGTAAGGGATTTTGAAATACAGAACCTGTTACGATCATATACCTTGCTGTTTTATTTATAAGCAACATACTAAAATTGATTAACGTAGACCTAACGCAATTTATACTCTTAGTATTTGCTGGAATAAGGTAATTAATTCATTTTCGTTTATTTTCAGAACCAATAACTGAAATTTTGGGTGGTCCAGACTTATTTATTAATCAAGGATCAACAATAAATTTAACGTGTCTGGTACAGTACGCACCCGAACCTCCACCAATTATGATGTGGTCGCATAATTCAGTACCCATCAATTTTGATTCTCCTAGAGGTGGAATTAGTTTAGTTACTGAAAAGGGGCCTACAACAACAAGTCGCCTATTAATTCAAAAAGCCTCACAAGCGGATTCAGGAACATACACCTGTACTCCTTCCAATGCCAATCCCGGAAATGCACGGGTACACATTTTAAATGGTAAGTTAATAGTATAGCTTATTGTGTAATCAGAAGTAATTGAAATATCTGTTACCGTTATTCTGCTATATACATTATTAGAAGGTATATAACTACTCAGTTGTCTGTGTCTCGTCAAATTTAATAAAAGTTTTAGGTATTTTGTCGCAATCCCTTGTCGAGTTGACAGAAAAAGAAGAAATTTAATAATACAAGGAAAAGTTGGAAAATTCTACAAAAGTCAGAACACTTTACAGCATTAAAGTCTGACAGAAATTCATAGAATAGTGATATTTGATTTTCAGTATTTTATAAAAGAGGAGCAGCTGCTATTCAGTTCTATTAGGGCTTACGCCTCTGTGACATTTTTTAGTTGATTGCTGATAATCGTATAGGTGTTACACATTCACCACAGAAATTATAAAAATGGTTTTGTAGCTATTAATATTAATACGTTAATTTTATACCAACTAACATTGAGATTTTAACTATTCTAGTCTAATCTTATGACTTGAATTTCATTAAATAATGTAACGTTAAGCGAAACAGATGCGTATGCCATGTATGTATTTTACATGTAAAGCGCTCAGTTTCAGTAGTAAAAGTAAAACACTTTCTAAATAAATTGCTTGGTTGTAACAGAACAACAATATTATACTGAAGCTTTCAGAAAAGGTATAAAAGAAAATATGTCACATGTCTTAAGTAATAAAAATTTTAACACAAAAATTTTATAAATTCGTAAACTTAGTTTAAACTTAACTGTCTAATAAATTTGAAATAATAATTAGTGTTATAAATATAAGCAAAATTATTGTTGCTTTATTAAATACTGCATTAAGGACATTATAATTTTATTGCTCCCTTAAGTAATTTTCCACATTCAAAGGTCGTAAATGTCCTAAGATTTTACAAACTCTTAAAATATGTTATGTCGTAAAGAGTTCCTTTTAAGGATAACTGGGACAAGACAGAATCGAAGAATGTGAAATTCAACGATGCGCAAAATAAGTCTTACTGTGCCTTTGGTTTGCCACTACACAATACACCTAGAGAATCCAAAGCATCCCTATTAGGGTTTGGTGGTTTCCTGTTACGTCAAATATATTTGATGCAGCTATGCGTGTACATGTTGCAGGTTACTTTGAAACAAAGCTTATTTAGTACTTCAAAGCGCTATAGAAGTATATTCAGGAGCGCAGTTATTTCTCAAAGTTGTTAATTGAAGATTTTCTGCTAGAAGATTTGAATAATCTGTGTGGTGTAAAATAGCGTCGCAAGCGTCGCAAACTTGTTGCCTGATTTAATAGTTGCAGTGGTGCGCCCGCTTGCCGAGATAATTGCTTTTTAAGGAACTATAAATTTAGAGCATTTACCGCCACCAAGGTTTATATTTCCACAACAATGTTAAATTTAACTTTGTCGCATTAGGTGTCATATTATACAAGCTTCGCGAATTTCATAAATATTCTGTAATTTAGTTTTTAAATTACTAAAATGGGCTTAAACCAAAAAAATCTATTCAAATTATTGACGTGCAGGTTTCCTTCTTTAACTGATTGAATTGAAACGCAATGGTTCACAATATCTGGCTTTCTGAACGTCATTTGAATTTATAAGTGAGTTTTTATTTATAAGATTTGACTTTATTCGACTTCAAGGATATTTGACATTTTTATGGTCTGGCAAAAATATGTTAACAAATCTAAACCATTTCCGCCTTTTCGCTTTCCCTGCACATTAATACTTGGTGTTTCGTTTTCCATATTTATTCTACCAAATTTATTTTTCTAGTGCATTTTATTTGAATATCGATATATTTTGTTAATGAAATATTGCTTTAGAACACAAAATCTGTATAAAAATTAAAATATAATTAATAACAAGTGTTCATTAATAAAGTTTACTTTCCGCATATTTCCAACAGCAGTCACGTGCGTGTATAATTCAACCTCAAGAGTTAGCTGTTCCATTAATTCCATTAATATATAAACGATAATTTCTTACATTTACTTCTGATCCCGTATACGAGAAACAGATTATGACATTTTTATTCTTTAAAAAATTTGCTCGTGTCTCAATGTTACATAAAAACATTTGAGCCATTTTATTCCTATAAAATAAAGCAGTTCTGCCAGAGTGGGACTGAGCCTTCGAAACGGTCCTACATGTATGCTTATTTATTTATTTGGTCTACAGAATAATTACGTAAAGAATAAATTCATTAATTCAAAATACAAAAATAATAATAATGCTTACTTTAAACCATGTTGGTACCAGAAAAACACCGCAACTGTTATTCAAACCTTAACTCAAATAGTTCGTACTAGATTTAAAAAAAGAGAATAATTGGAATAATTGGAATAATTTGCAATAAACGAAATCATAACAAATGAGTAGAACTAAAACAAACACTGTTTTTAAAAATTCCCTATATTACTTAAAAATGACAATTATTTCGACAGCACACTCTTCATTAGATTTAAACCAAATTTATTTACAACGCATACGTTTTTATGCAATATTTAACGTGTTATTAAGAAATTGGGGAGATAAACAAGAATTTATCAATTAAAAAGTGGTGCACTGTATACATCTAGTTTTTCGTTTAATAACTGACCAGAGTATTTTCTCCTAATTTCTAAAGCTCTGATAAATATAGTTTTCTACTGCTGCTCTGAATGGCAACATTTCAGAGTTACAATTAAAATTA